>QOIQ02000009.1:2004882-2349882 GCA_003313485.2 Penstemon barbatus | reverse complement strand
AGGTCTTTTGGACCATAGTATGATTGAAAATGATGATATGATCAACTAACATAAGAACACGTGCATTTTTCTAATTTGATTAAAAAAATTTATTAAACACGTGCAAAATACGTGCACTTTTCTAGTTCATGTAAAAGCAGGTTCCTTCCCCTTGTGTATAATACAAAATCATTCATTCCCAGAGGTAAACACTTTGTTATAAAGAATCTACCAAATTATCGGAGTTTTGGACAGCGGGATAAACCTGGAACACCCTTCATTTAGCGATGAAGATATGCTTCCTCCGCCAGCCAAGTGGAAGGGGAGATGCGAATTCAATTCCACTTTATGCAACAATAAGCTCATTGGAGCTAGATCTTTTTCAATAGGAAATGGAACACCATGATGAAATCGGGCACGGCACGCACACTGCAAGCACAGCTGCTGGGAATTTCGTGAGAGGTGCCAATGTAAACGGCAATGCTAATTGCACGGCAGCCGGAATTGCACCTCTGGCTCATATAGTAATCTACAAAGTGTGTCGTGTAATTTGCATCGAAAGCGACATACTTGCCGGCATGGACTCCGCTATTGCAGATGGCGTGGACGTACTTTCCATTTCCATCGGCGGTGGATCTTCACCTTTTTACAGCGCCTCCATTTCGCACACGGCTTATAGTGAAATGGAGAAGGGCATTTTTGTCAGCTGTTCGGCAGGCAACGCTGGACCGAAGGAGGAATCTTTGTCGAATGAGGCCCCGTGGATCCTTACAGTTGGTGCTAGTACAATCGACAGAAAATTAGTAGCCACGGCTGTGCTAGGAAACAATGAGCAGCTAGATGGGCAATCGGCTTTTCAGCCCAAGAATTTTTCTGCTTCTTCTGTGCTGCCACTCGTTTTCCCTGGAGCAAAAAATACGAGTGATATGGATGCCTTATTATGTATGTATTTTCATTAGTATGTACAATTCATCATATAAAAGCAGGTTCCTTCCCTTGTGTAAATACAAAATCATTCATTCCCATAGGTAAACACTTTGCTATAAAGAATCTACCAAATCATCAGTGATTCAGCCCATGAAAATAATGTCTTCTTCTTGTTTACTACTCATATATTTAATCAAAGAAATTATGTGATAGGTCTTTTAGACCATAGTATGATTGAAAATGATGATATGTCAACTAACATAAGAACACGTGCATTTTTCTAATTTGATTAAAAAAAATTATTAAACACGTGCAAAATACGTGCACTTTTCTAGTTCATGTAAAAGCAGGTTCCTTCCCCTTGTGGATAATACAAAATCATTCATTTCCAGAGGTAAACACTTTGCTATAAAGAATCTACCAAATCATCAGTGATTCAGCCCATGAAAATAATGTCTTCTTCTTCTTTACTACTCATAGCTCTAGTATCAATTTTTCTGTATCTCACCACCTCTGCAGCATCTAACCAGAACTTGGACACTTACATTGTCCAAGTTGAACCAAATTATGATTACCAATCTTTTCTTCCAACTGATAATCTTTCCACCTCAGCTATATCAAAGGCAGACCTGGAGTTTGTCAAAAACAGAAACGGATTCATCTCGGCTCATAGAGAAAGGACGCACGTATCCTCTACACACAACTCACTCCCCATGACTGATTAGAAGGTTTTCCTTGCATATTTAAATTTAACATACAACTTTACAAGTTGAATTGTGATAGGCTCGAGGCCATTTGTGTAGCTGTTATCCGTTAATTGATACCTTTGTCACCAAATATATCTTTTAATCTCAATTATATCAAAAATAACTTTTGTTGGAATTTCGCACATAGATTGCACGTCATATTTATTCATGTGTAAAATTCTAGTAGAATTTATATATATTTTTAAATTATCTTTAATGATCCCTATAAATTTCATGGACGTACGTTACATTTTATATATAGTAACAAATTCCCAAACAAAAGAGAATAAAACAAATTAGGTGAATAAAATACTGACTATTAATTTATTTAGATATGACAACGAATTTCTAAACAAAAACATAATAAATGAATTACATATCGCGGTTAAACAACTATTTGTCCTTTGAAATTGATGTTTTTTAATGAGTCGTCGTCACGAAATGAGACATCGATACATATCATTAGTATTTGCTTCAGACTAAATGAGTTGCAACATAGAATAGTTGTGCTAGCTTCAACAGTAGGATTTTTCTAAGGTGAGACCTCTTTAGTTACGGCCTCATGTGAGGCCTGTTCTATCAACCATTACATCGCCATAGATTGATCTAAATCGTTCATACGGTAATTTGGTCAATCTATTTTTTTCTTCCATTAACTTTAATAAAAATTTGATTTTACTAATTCACCCTTATATTTAATTTCTTTAAAAGAAACTAAAAAATCAAAATAAGATAAGAAAAGGCATTTTAGCCCCCATTAAATTTAATGCTAATTTAGTTAAAACATTAATTCGTGGAAAATCGATAAAGACTGTTATATCCCTATTTAAAACCTAATTACTTAATTATCTTCCTCTCTTTCATGATAATCTTCAAATCTAATTGATTATTCCTATTTATTCTCCACCATTTTTACATCATCCATAACGTAATGTTGTTTTTGTACTATTCCATCGTTATCAACAAAGTTAATCAACACCTATTTACTTGAATATTGAATTTATTTTCTAAATTAATTGAGATGAAATTATTTTAATTCTAATTTTCTATAACTACGATTATTTTTTAATGATTATTGTTTTAGATCAACACCCTAATTTTCTTTGATAATCTCTTAAACCTAATAACATTAAATCATTCTTTATTGTTTATTTCAACATTATTTCATGATTACTCGTACCTAATAAAATAAATCATTTTTTAACATTTGTAATTTTTTTAACATTAAATCATTTTTTAACATAAAATCATTTGTAAATCATTTTTTAAATTTGTTTTCAACATTATTTCATTTTCTTTCATAATTATTCAGACCTAATTAAATATTTTCTATCACCATTTTTACAACAACTCCATACTTGATTGTTGAGTTTTCCACCATTTTCAAATTTACTACGGAGAAAATGAAGCAACAAATTTGACCAACCACTAATTACATCAAATTTCATAACCATTCTAACCTAATTAATTATTTTCCTTTCGTTCATAATCATTCATATCTAATGTTTATCTAAAACCCACGATTTCTTGTATAATATTTTCACATAACGACATTGATTTATTTACATAAAAATCCTACTGTAGATTACAATTTTACAAAAGATCCCTCAATTTATGAAAATTATATATTTGACCCTTATACTTTTAAAAAGCTTACGTTCAGTTCTAGCTGCAAATTATAAGTTAGAAATATCAATTATTATAAGAAACTTTACATATTAAATTTAACAAACATCCCTACCCCAGTCCGAGGACCCTATCTTGACTCAGAGACTAAGCTCTAATACCATTAATAACGTCACGGCTAGAAAATACACACTTCAAAAAATCTTGTACAATAATTTCATATAAATTTTGCCCATTTACATAAAAATACTACAAGAGATTAACATATTTTAATATTTAACAAATGTCCCTCAATTTTTTAAACAAACATACAAAACTTTTTGAAAGTGTACGGGGTCCTATTAAAAAATATCAGTTTCAAATATCAATGTTTATAAGACATTTTATATATTAAATTTTAAAAAAAATCTTGTATAATAATTTCATATAACATTAGTCCATTTGCATAAACTTGATATTAACATTTTTGAATGTTTCCATAAAGGTTCCTCTGTTTCTTAAATGTACATATTTGGCCCCAAAATCTTTTGACCAATGTAAATTAAGATTCAATTCAAAATTTCAGTTTCAAATATCATTTTCATAAGAATATTCATACATTTAGTGTCAATATTTTATTATATAATGTTTTTTAAACAATTTGAATAAATAGATTGAAATCATAATGTAGCACATGCCTAAATATTTGTCAAAATCTTACTTTGAGAATTTTTTATGGATTTAATCAATTGTAGAAGTAAATCTCATTGTATATTATTTGTACATTTATTTGTCAATTTTAATCATAAAATATGACTTTGAACATTGGTTCGGTTGTTATTAGTTAATATGCTCAACTTGGAGGCCTGTGTTCTAAACCCAATTGAAATAATTGTTTTAATTAAGATAATTAAAAATGATTAAAAGACATTTTGTGGTTATGTGATAATTTAAATTTTCCTTAAAAAAAATTGAAAAGGGTATTCTGGACATTTATAAAATAAAAAATAATTAAAAAAATAATTTCTAGTTACCGCTACCACATGGGGCGATTCTAAGGGGTGGCCGCACATGAGTCCAGTTACGGAGGGTCTCACCCTAGACTTCCCGCCAACAGTAAGGTATCATTTGATATAAATTCCTTGTACAATCTATTGTTATATATATATCTCAACGAATCCTATTTTTTTCATGAAATCCACGTTTGTCGGTGATAGCTTCGCCACAAAACCCGAGAACACATTCTCATTCATAGCTGGGATTGTCTAGAATGACTCACCCCGGTACAAAAGTCATTCACGACTCAACGAAAGGCTGCCACGTGGAGGAGTCCGACACCCACACCAGGTCGAGTACGAACCATACTTAAAATGGCTAAATACTAAAATGCCCTTTTATTTTTTTGTCAAAAAAAAAAACCAAAACTTTAATTGATCTTTCTTAATCGCATTTCAGTACCAAAATCTTGAATTCTATAATCCAGAAATCGATCTATTTCTTCATTTCTTCATCTTCCAAACAATCCCAATGCAGCATTTGAATGCTTGCTTAATACCTATGGCTTCCTAACACCGGACTTCTGGAAGGAAATCTTCTTGCAAAGTCCACCCAGAAGATTGCCCATCTAGGTGAAGATGTCGTAGAGGACCGAGCTTAGAAAATTGTGTTTCAATGAATGCTAAATCCTTATGTTGTATTAAATTTTGATGGTGGAT
This sequence comes from Penstemon barbatus, assembly GCA_003313485.2. Taxonomy (NCBI): domain Eukaryota; kingdom Viridiplantae; phylum Streptophyta; class Magnoliopsida; order Lamiales; family Plantaginaceae; genus Penstemon; species Penstemon barbatus. The sequence continues at coordinate 2,344,910 of QOIQ02000009.1, read as the reverse complement.
GTTTTGAATTTTTCTTTGTTTTGGGTAATCGACTTTTTGGATCATATCAGAAGCTATTTTCTTTATTTATCCTTAGACAATTAATTAAATGCTGTGAAACTGTTGATAATTTCTCATCATTATCAAAAGATTCTATTTTTTATGTTTCTTCCCCATTATTTTTTCAAATCTTTGAAGCCCTAGAATTATAGAAACCAATTCTGAATCCTTATCTTCATCTGAAAACACAAACCCAGATCCATAAACCCTTTAAATTTCTCAAATTCTAGTTTTTGATCTGTATCTTATCTTCATCTGAAAACACAAAATCCAGATCCATAAACTTTTTCTCCTATGTAGCTGGTAAAATTTCAATGACGGACTAGGGAGGTGGGAACTTGAAGCTGGGTAGGTTTTTGAGGCTATGCCGCTGTTCTTGTCCTACCAGAAGGAAGGAGGGAAGGGGAATAAAAGATGGTTGGTGTGGGTTAGGGTTTGGGAAGGGGAAGGAGATGGAGATTGGGAGAGAATTGGAAGAGATGACATGTAGAGGGTTTTGGTAATTGTGAAAATTAGTAAGGATAGAAGTGTAAAATTTTAATTATAATTTAATATATAATTTTATTTATCTAATTTGTTGGGTTCATACACAAGAATGAAGTTGTACACCAATCAATGGCCAAGATTAATCATTATTTACATCAATGGGCTAGATAAACTTTGCTACCATGACTCTTGTACGAATTCTGAGTCACAATAGACTCCCCGTTCATAGCTAGGAATAAGTTATACTTATGTGTGGAGTGAGTATTTTTGGCTGAGGTTGCATGAATTAATATTTGTGGCAAAAAAGGATTGGTATCACTATCAAGTTTCTTTATCCTGTCCTGGACAATGTAAGTTTCCATGCTGTTGTGGTGGGGATTGTTGAAACTTTGGTGAATAATTAAAAATTAAATAAATGTGAATGACTAATTGTCCACTCACTCACGTTTTTCAAATGCATTTGAATTAGTCATTAACCAATTCCGTTTGTTACTCCACTTGATTTGATCATATTAAGCCACTTTCACACGTGAGCTTATCCCATAACTTTCCCCTTTTCAGTTGTGTACTTGGCCTATAAATAGAGCTGCTATTTGCCTCAGTTTAAATATACAAATAGCTCTCTGTTCTTTCTCGTATTTATTTCGAGGGTGCAAGTTGAGGAATAGTTATTAATTCGAGGGTGTTAAGTGTTAATTATATTTCATGGGTGCAAATCACCAAAGATCCAAAATTGAATTACCTATTTTATCCCTAAATTTTTTGAGAAAAATAAAAAAAGGTGGACAATGCTAAATTGTTCATATTTCGGGGGAGCAAAATGCTAAATTTATGTTTTGATGGTACAAAATGCCTATTTCTAATGTTTCGGGGGTGTAAAGTGCAATAAAGCCGCAAAATCACTCAAGTTTATCTTATTCATTTGTAAGCACTCAACATCACATACAGCTACTTTAACTCAATTAGTGCTGAAAAATTGCATAATTTAATTGAAAAATAACAGTTTGAATATCTTAACTTAAGAATAATCGATCCATCTTTTGTTCTTGTAAGATCGACAACAAGCGGAATTTCCAACTCCCATTTCTAAATTGCACTCTGGCTTTTAATACTCTTAAGATTACTATATATAATTATAATTAAGTCCATGCACTGGTCTAATTCATCCATCACAAAATTAAAGTGGCTACCAAGAATTCTCTAACATTGCCCAACATGTCTTTAATTATGTCTACGCTTTCCATCTTTTGCATTTTGATTTCATATTCAGCTTTGGCTGAAGAAATGACACTTGAAAATGCACCAAAAAGCAACTTAGAAACCTACATTGTCCATGTAAAACTTCCCAAGGGACGACTTCTGTCCAAATTGGACGATATAAAGAGTTGGTATAACTCTTTCTTGCCAATAGGGGAGTTGGGCTCGAGTCGACTAGTTCACTCGTATCGTCATGTAGTCACTGGTTTCGCGGCAAAACTATCCCCTGAAGAAGCCAAGGGAATGGAAAAGAAAGATGGTTTTATTACAGCAAGGCCACATAAAAAGTTGCCTCTACATACAACTCATAGTCCTAACTTCTTAGGACTGCATCAGAATTTAGGAGCTTGGCCGGGATCAAATTATGGAGAGGGCGTGATAATTGGAGTTTTGGACACCGGTATTACACAAGGACACCCGTCTTTTAGTGACGAAGGCATGCCCCCTCCGCCTAAAAAGTGGAAGGGGAAGTGCGAGTTCAATGAAACTTCGTGCAATAATAAGCTTATCGGTGCAAGAAATTTCGTTAGCGATTTGCCAGGGTTGCCTGTTGATGATGAGGGTCACGGCACTCATACATCTAGCACGGCTGGTGGAAACTTTGTTCGTGGTGTCAACGTGTTTGGCATGGCTAATGGCACGGCAGTCGGCATGGCACCTCGTGCTCATTTGGCTATGTATAAAGTTTGTTCTGTCGAAGGATGTTCCGATGCTGACATATTGGCTGCAATGGATGCCGCGGTGGAAGACGGTGTAGATGTACTTTCTCTTTCTTTAGGTGGAGGTTCAATTGATTTCTCCGCAGATGGTATTGCGATTGGGGCGTTTGGTGCCATACAGAAGGGTGTTTTTGTAAGTTGTTCTGCAGGGAATTCGGGTCCATTTAATGGTTCGTTGTCTAATGAAGCCCCATGGATTCTCACGGTTGGTGCTAGCACTATTGATAGGAAAATAGTAGCTACCGCGATTCTAGGAAACTTGGATGTATATGACGGGGAGTCGCTTTTCCAATCCCAGGACTTTCCTTCTGGTATGTTCTTCCCTTTGGTCGATGCAGGGGAAGGAGGCAATGAAACCGCGGCTCTATGTGGACCAGGCTCGTTGGATAACGTGTATGTCAAAGGTAAAGTTGTACTTTGTGAAAGAGGAGGCGGGATAGCACGAATAGCCAAAGGGCAAACGGTTTTGGATGCTGGTGGTCTCGCTATGATTTTAATGAATGACGAGCCAAATGGCTATAGCACTATAGCCGATCCGCATGTTATTGCGGCAACACATGTGAGTTATGATGCAGGACAAAAGATTAGATCGTACATAAACTCTACCTCGACTCCTACTGCAACAATCGACTTCAAAGGAACTGTTATAGGAGATCCTATGGCTCCAATGATCACCTCGTTTTCCTCAAGAGGGCCTAGTTTGGCTAGTCCCGGGATCTTGAAACCCGATATCATTGGCCCAGGGGTTAGCATTCTTGCCGCATGGCCTGTATCCGTAGACAACTACACAAACTCAAACGCTACATTTAACATGATTTCGGGTACTTCAATGTCATGCCCTCACTTAAGTGGCATTGCAGCATTACTCAAAAGTGCACACCCTGATTGGTCCCCCGCAGCTATCAAGTCAGCAATCATGACTAGTGCCACTCAATTTAGCTTAAATGGCGGAGCCATCGTAGACGAAACATACTCTCCCGCCAATGTATTTGCCTTAGGCGCAGGCCATGTCAACCCGCCAAACGCAATTAATCCGGGACTTATTTACGACCTACAACCAGATGATTACATTCCTTATTTGTGCGGCTTAGGTTACACGGACCAAGAGATCGAGGTCATAGTGCAACACACGGTCACTTGCTCGAATGGAACTAGCATACCCGAGGCACAACTAAATTACCCTTCATTTGCTTTACAACTCGGGGCAGTGGCAAAGACATATACGAGGACAGTGACAAATGTCGGTGAAGCAAACTCGACTTATGCTATTGAAATCGACTCGATTCTAGGCGTTGATGTAGCTGTCAGCCCTTCGATTCTTTCCTTCAGTGAGGTGAAGCAGAAGATGACATATGAAATAAGCTTTAGTCAATCTACTACAGCTGCCTATTTGGGTTTTGTTGAAGGAGCTATCGTTTGGCGTTCGAGCAATCACGTTGTTAGGAGTCCGATCTCGGTTAATCTAGTGTGATCAAATTTATGTTTACTTTGTCAACTCAGCATTCTTAGGTACTAAGACAAGTGAAGAAGATCAGTTGTTTTACTTGTTTTGTAATATTTGATCAATCTTGCAATCTTTATTTCTGCATTTATAAAATTTGAATAATGTTGTGTGTCTTCAATTTTTTTGTGCGAACTAAAAATATCTTTTGTACTTTTTATTTCGACAATAAAAGATGAAATAAACAAAACAACTAATGTGTATAGTTAAATTAGAAAATATAATAAGAGGGTTGTTATTTTCTTTAATAATATCAATTGTATATGTTTCTTATATATGTTTCAGGTTATTACTTTTTACTAAATTTATACAATCAGGATGTTTATAGATTGATTTTGGGTTGGAATGGTTTCGTTTTGATTTCAGTTTCGCAAAAGTAACAGGAATACGAATGTTAAACTTTTAAAATTGGATCCTGGCTGTTTTTGTTTGAAATATTAGAATGGTAAGATATTAGTAAAAAAATAGTCCGCGATTTTTGAAATTTTGAGATATGATTTAAAATAGTCTTTAAATTCGGGTGTGTAGGGAAAATACGTGGATGGTTTTTTCAAATCATATTTGTAATATTTTATAATGTTATGTTATATCTTGGTGCAACTTTAGAATAGATTTTGATAAGTAAAAAAGGAAGTAAAGATTTTGAGGATAAATTAATGGGCTTTTCGTAATATAAAACTGGGACCTGCAGGCCAGATAACATTTGGTCACGCCAGACCCATATTAAAGGACAATTGAAATAATTTTACAGTCTATGACGTTCATCTTTATATTTTATTTCTTGTGTAAGTCCACCTTTTCGAAAGGTGAATATTATTCTGGAAATTCTTATTCAAGTCGGCTTTGGTCGAACTCAAAGTATCTAAAAAGTAAGTGCAATACCCTTGCTTTGTGATTGGATGTAACTCCCAAGAGAGTGACCAATCACAAAGCAAGTGCAATACATTTTCTTTGTGGTTTGATGGATTTGGCCAAACCAGGTTTGGACAAGAATTTTCCTATTTTTCTAAAAAATTCTTGCAAAGTCAGTTTTTCATCGACCCGATGGTTATAGATACATCATATTATTTATTTATATATCATACTCTCAAAAAACATGATGTGACATATTGAGGACTACAAGTTCTAAGAAAATCTCGTACACCCCTTAATTTTGGCTTGAAAAGAATAGAATTAATTTCATCAAAAGTATCTCCAACTAACTAATATATGAAAAGTGCCAATGATAAAATAAAAATAATTTAAAAAATGAGTTATTAATATTTTTAACTAATTAGAACAGTAGAGTTACCAAGACACTAAACGAGGTAAAATTCATATTCCAGAAAACACAAGCAAACATATATTATTTAAATATTGAATGAGTAAATAACAATTATTATTAATATAGTAAATTAAGTATTATACGTACTCCTCTTTATTCATCAACTTTGTAAAATAAACGAGGACAAAGGTAGCTAGCCTTATTAATTATCTATTTCCTCCTTAATTAAGAATGCATGTTTGCCTCATAAAATGGGAAAATCGATCTTCAATCATGGCGAAATTAAGGGGCAAATTGCGTCGCTGAAAAAAAAAAAAAGAAAAATGAACGAGTTACTAAATAAATAATATTGGAGAAAGATAAAGAAAGTAATTAAATACAAACTGAAAATTATTAGAAAAAGAATCCGATCGATCGAGGAATTAATATATAATTAAGACTTACAATATGCAACAAACAACATTCCTCGCAAAGTTAGTAAGACCACCACATAGGACTGGAAGGGCTATTGCTTTATTTCTATCGAGTTTAAAAGGCAGCTTCCAAGGTGACGATTTATAACACTTACAAATAAAATAAGGATATGTAATTTCAAGCACATCTTTAGCAGCTAAACAACATTTATGGCTGGGTTTAGGAGATCCAGAAAAGTAGTCTTGACAGTCTTTTAGTCTTTGGTAGGGAATTTGACTGCAACTTTTTGGATCACTAATTTGAAAATCAGACCTTACATTTGTAATAAAACAAAGAAAGACTACACTTAGCGCAAATGCACTTGATGGGCTAATCGTCATCTTAATTTATTTTGAAGTTTGGTTTGGTATTAATTATACTGCAAAATAGTTTGTTATAAATTTTTGAATTCACGGTGTATTCCATTTATAGGATAGTGCGTACCAATTATTCATGGCAGGTTCATTGATTGATAAATTACAGATTAAGAAAAAAAATTTATAACGTAAAAGAAAATATTCAAAACGCAGTAGGTACATGTAATATTTGAAGATTTACTCTAATTGCATTTCATACATCTCTCAAATATTCTCACATGAAAAGCATTGTAGGAATTTAATTAATTGGCTAATATCAATACAAACCTTGTTACCAAAATCAAAGATTTCTAAAAAAAGTTATTTGTATAATACATATGCCATTTGTTGAGGTTTTATCCATTTCCCCTCCAAAAAAAAAAAAAAAAAAAAGGAGGTTTTATCCATTTTTAAATTTATATAGAAAGCATGACTCACTCTAATTAATATATGAGAGCAAGAAATCAACACATGGTAAATGCATTACTATTAAATAATAATATATGAGAGCAAGAAAGGAGGTAACACTAGAAATGCAAATATTATTTAGTTGTATGTTGTGTTGGATGTTTATATATACATATATTTATATTTATATTTGAGGCTGAGTGTTCTGACTCCAATGAGCGGTCAACTTTGATCAAATTCTATTTTTAGTTTTTGTTATGTTTTGTTTTAAATTTGGGAAAATATGTCACTGGTTAGCTTTCTTATAATTCTTTAACTGAATTCGAAGCACACGAAATTGCAGGGATGATATTGTTGAAACCCTATAAAACCAAAAAAAAAAAAAAAAATTAGTCTCAATTAATTCAAAAATCCAATTATATAATTTATTACACCCATTAGTGGTCTTTTTCTCTAGGTAACTTCAATTTTTGTCCCTTTTATTTTTTTGTGGTGGAGTTCTTTTAATTACTTTTACATGTGCATGAAACATCCAAAATATAAAAGAAAAAAAAAAGCCGATTTTTATTTAATATTTACCATAAAAAACAAAACTAAAGAAACGTGGGGCCGGCTCTTGAGTTATTGGGGTCATGGACGAAAATTAAAAAATGGTACCCTATATCGATAAAGATTATTTAATGTCAAATTTAATTTCCTTAATCTAGTAAATGCAAAAGTCCTAACTAAATCTTTATATTCTAGTTTTTCAAACATATCTTTTTCTATAGATCAAATGTCGATTCTTTATGGATTAAGTTTTTATCCTATATTGGTTTGGAGATTGAGTTTCAGTGGCATTCTAACATAAAACACAAAGGAGAAACAATATATCTTTCAAAACTAATGTCAAAACTAAGGTTAAGTTATATTTTTTCTTTACAAAAAACATTAAATCAATATTAAATACGAAAATTTTACACACGTTTAAATTAATTTTTTAAAGTACAACTAAAAAATCAAAATAAAGGGTGGCCGTCATTTGGCCTAAACCCTCCCCCCCTCCCACCTTGCCTTTCGAAAAATTTTCATCTCCAGCCGACGGGGGAATTGCCTGCCTCCCCTCGTTTGGAGATGGCCTTATTATTATTATTATTTAGGAAAATTTGGAGTAAACTATTGTAGGAAATTGTACGTTGGTGTAGATGAGTGATTAGACCTTGCAAATTATTGAGACTAAATGTCCCACATTGGTTGAAAACAATAGTTAAGTCCACCTTATAAGGTCTTATGCAATCCTCACCTTACAAGCTAGATTTTGAGGTTGAGTTAGGTCCAAGCCAAGTAAGTGGACTTAGCCCAATCTATATGGTGAACTCTAATATGGTATCAAAGTCCAGGTTGAAGTGAACTAGCTCCTTCCGTGATGGGCTCTTCCTTGCGCGCATGATGGGATTTATTCTTTATCCACACGGTATGGGAAATCCGCATGTTGGACTGTTACCCACATGTTAATAATTCCCAAATATTGGGCTTTACTATGTCACTTGTCGGGCTTATTTTACACACACATTCAGCCCTTCCACACGTGAAGGGGGTGTATTGAAACTAATGTCTCATATTGGTTGAAAACAATAGTTAAGTCTACCTTATAAAGTTTTAGGTAGTTCCCACCTTACAAGTTAGCTTTTGAGGTTGAGTTAAACATAAGTTAATTAAGTGGACTTAGCCCAATCCATATGGTGAACTCTAATACAAATAACTTGTGTTTGTGTTTGATGGAAACTATCTTGGAAGAAGTAAAGTAAATAATTATGTACATAATGACTTAATGAATATTTGCTTTTATGAAAAACATAAGGTCTTTTTGTATTAGATAAAGGCTCCGAAGGGATAAAATTTTAAACTCAGAATTTTTATTATTTTAGAACAGTGATCTATTTTAAAATTTTGCTACGTCAAGAAATAGTCATATAGTACCTGATTGAAAAATAAATTTGATTAGACTATTAAATAAGTTGAAGCTAAAGAGAGTTAAGTTTAATCAAATAAAAAACACCTTAAGAAAAACTTACAAGTTCCACTAAATAATTGCATTAATTCGAATTAAGGAAAACTCATAATCTCTTTGCAAAAGAGCGTTTGTTTTATTATCAACTAATCGAGCACTTATGTATTACGTACCGATTCTTCGTTTGGGTCTAACATTGGTTCAAGGTAAAGGGGATATGAGATTGAATGTTTCTTTTCTATTAAGGTATACAAAAATCACAATCAAGAAATTTTTTTCTCGAATTAAATTCATATTTCATTCAGATGAAAGTTTATTATAAAGGTTCATGTTCAAAATATTTTCTTTGCTAACAGTAAGTTCCTGAATTAGTGTAGTTTCCAGCAGGGGGAAATTATATTTTGGTCCCTGATCTTTGCTAGTATGACAATTTCAGCCCACCGTGTCTCAAACTCAGAGTTGTTGAAACTTGAAATAGTATAGCGGATCATAATATACTAATTAACATGTCAGAATCAGTAATGGAGATTTCAACATACTAGTGTCTACTAGCACGAAGTAATTAATAATTTGAATTTGAAATAAATTATCATAATATCATACAAGAAACGATGGTGGATCATCTATCAATTGAATTATAAATGACCAAAACAGACAATTCAAGGAACGGGAACAAGTAGTCGACGCCCCATTAGATGAGCTTTCTTTGTCATATTTTTTTATGTTGTCTAATACAACCAATTACTATTACTAGTCGGTCTATTGGTACGTACCAGACGAGCAACAACTCCCTCCTACCGAATACATCTGCATAAAAGGGTTTTAGTTTTAGAATGATTAGCGTCTTCATACCTTTTGATTTGATCCTGAGAAACAGACAGAGATTAATGCTCTCCTCAAACATTTCAAAGTAGCAAGGACTCATACGTTCACGACCAAAATAATCTTATTAATACTAGTTGCCCCTCTCCTAATTGTTTCTTATCCTTGATAAATCACACCAAAAGGCAAATCATTTAATACTAATTAATTTTGAACATCTTTCTATATATAAATAACAATGCAAGGACCAAGGCACTCTATATATATCATCCATTTGAATGCAAAAACTCGAAATTACAGTACGTACATCCAATCAAGATTACCTTTTCACAAGAGCAGTCTATCCTCCTTGCTTCATTTTTCCTTGTTCCTATGAATACAATGAAAAGGATGTTATAGAATCTAATGAGCATATGAATACTTGCAGGGCATATGATGTTGTTTGGGCAGTCAGCCCGACATAAATAGATGAAAAATGATAGATTAGACAACAAAACACCCATTACTATGTATCCCTTATTTTCTTAAGAGTATTTGCAATATCATGTATAATGCTACCAACCAATACACTCTCACGAGTTATACATGTATACATACATATTTATCTATATTTCTACCCACAAAAACACATCCATGCCCACCTTGCACATGCACAACCCAGCAAACAAACACACACACATATATATATAAAGATATTCATATATTTATTTGCGTTAGATTACCATAGGTTAAAGACAATAGGAACTACACAATTTAACATCAGGTCAAACAGAACACTCAGTTTTTGGGTTTGAATGCGACCAGAAGGAGAACACAGAACTTTATAAAGCTGAAATGAATAGAATTAGTCAGAATTGAATTAAATCCATGTAGACTAGCTTGTTATTGGGAAAAAAGAAGAAAGCGAATTAAAGACAATGTCAAGATAGCTCAAAACTTATTAATTAAAAAGTTAAAATTGTGAACTCAACATAGCAATCTTTGGATTTCATTTTCAGAATATTATAGTATTTACTACAAAAGCTTGATAAAAAAGATGATTCCCTGGAGTGAGTCCTCTGACCTTAAATCACGTTATAAAAAATCCCATCTGGCTACCATGGCTTTTGCAAGCTCTTGGTTTCACATTTGTACAGTCAAAACTTTGAACATTGCCCCCATATTTTCTTAATTTGATGGGCTCCCACAGGACTAAAACCTCAAGCTGAACGTCGACTCAGCCGAACCCAGGAGGCACCTCAGGATCTTCATCAGGAGATTCACCTGACTTCGTATGTTTAAGGACACATGAGAAGCCAGGTGGAGCATCAAAATCCAAATTGTCTGGTTTCTGTAAAAGTAAGTTTTTTCCCTTGTTTTCTTCCATCGTTTGGCCATTATGAGGGGTTATCCCAATACTGTAAGGTTGACTCGTGTGGTTGTTCTTGTTTCTCTTGTGGGGAGTCTGGGGACTAGTCAAACCAAATCCTGGTGGTTGGTTTGGGTCTCCATCTGACATTCTGCCATTATTTTCACAAGCTCCATTAGCAGATATATTATTCTCAGGTTTCATAGGAGAAGAAGATTCGCCATTGTCTTTTCCATGGGGGTTTGCTAATTTATCATAAACTGATTGTACAGTCTCTGTTATTTCAGGTTTCATGCCATCAGGAGATCTAATTATATTCCATACACCATCAGATATTTGGCTCATGAGCTTGTCCCTAAAATGCACAGATGGAAATCAAATCAACTTTTCACAAGTACTAGCTAGTAATTCGGATAAAAATATGATAGTCCAATATTTCAATGAAAAAAGTATGATTAGTCATGAACTTTCTATGTGAAGTAATGTTACAACTGATAGGTTAAAGGCAAAAAAATGTAATTATATATCATTATGAAGTCACATTCATACCCAATTTCTTGGTGTATTGCATCAGAAAGCTGTCGAGGTTTCATTTTTTCAGTACCTGGACAATTGAGTGCAGTTGATTGTTTCACCAAGGATACAATGTTACTTCGCAACTGCTCCTGTAGGAAATTGAAGTAATCAGAATGGAAGTGAGATTGAGGAAAAACTGAGTGAAGAAGGAGATGACTACAGTCAAAATGTCAAATATATTTATACGAAGCTTCTAGCTTAATGTGAGGAGCAAGGATCTACTGTGTACTTATCCTGTGTATAATGAAATTTTCAGAAGTCTGAAGAATTAACAGGATAAAACATTTCTTATTGAACCATAAAATCTTAAATATGGAGATTAATTACTGTCAAATACTCAGTTTTAAAGACCAAAAGAAATGATAAAGTACTTCCACTAAGAGCTTAACATAAACATTCTCAGCAGTCTTATTAGTCAGTAATCAAAGTTTAACCTTTACCACTTCCTATCCAATTTTTGCAACAAGGTATTCCAGTATTGATGCAAAAAAAAATTAGTTCTCCTAAGCAACATAAAAAGAATTTTCATTCTACTCTCGAAAACTATTTCAAATTTTCTGGCCTCTAAATGATCTTATCGAAGTTTCATCTAATCTGGTAACCATGTGAAAGGATTTTCTCTTCATATATACTATTACAAAAAACGAAACTAGCCAGTCAGGCCTAATATAACCAAAAACACAGCACGTAATTGGTTGAAAACTTTAGCACATCTTCAGCACCATGACGGAAAAGAATTATTTAGGATATGGGCTACTCAAGTTTTGATGAATAAAAAAATAGGCGATATACACATATATTGAATTGATGAAGTTTTGTTTAACGCATGCAACAAACAGCTCAATATGAAAGTGCAGAAAGTATCGAGTCACTTGATTTTTGAAACAGGAAGCTCAGGAAAATATTGAATAACTGAAATATCAGACTACACATGTCAATAAAAAACAAAGCACATTTTCCTTAAAAGTCTTGCACTAGAAACTGTCTTGCCAGAGATCATATTTTCAAATAATTCAATCTTGTTTACTTTTTTTATTTGTTCACACAATGACCGTACAATGGTGACTTCAACTTCTCCTCCATCACCGGTAATCATCTATAATCCAATGCTTCTATTTCCTTAAAAAGCCAATGCTGACGCAGGTTGAAGGAAAAAACTTCACAGTATCACATAACAAGGAAGAAAACTTCTTAGGTGGAGCTTATGAATAGAACGTCCATAACAAGTAGAATAAGATCTCTTTCTTCTTATCGTATAATAACATCTTCCATTCAGTAATTTATTTCAGTTAAATTATCACCTATTTTTGGAATGTCTAAGAATTTTCTACTTTACTAAGAGTTGTTTTTCAATTCAAATAATATACTTACACAAAATGTACATGCACAAGTCCAATTGATTTTCATACTTGCCTAAATTGCACCAATCAATGTAGTGGTATAAACAACTTGAATTGGCAAAAAGTTAAATCTCATCCACAGTCATGTCTTTCCAATTTTTCGGACTCCCTTTTTTTGTCGTACTTGACACATACCGCCTTTATAGTAAAGATGTACCACCCACCACATTTTTTCACTACCTAGCACAATATCTGACAGCTAGCTCCACCTTTTTAGACATTAGTATAATAATTTTAGATATCCAATAACACAATTCTATATTCAATTGCCTTTAATCAGCATCCTAGCTCCCATGTTCCACGAGTCCATGAACTATGGTACCCAGGGTGCAACACAGGACCAATGTCAAAGCAACATACGATATTATACAATTGAATGCTAGTGCAAGAAGACATAAATGCTGGCAAAATATTGTGAATTTAAAAGTAGAACTTTGACCATACAAAAGAATCAATTGACCCCGCCATAATTGCAACATTTAAGATCGTTAGCTGGAATACACGACAGGCCTCACAACAATTATTTGTACCTAGATCCAAGAGGTATTGACTAAATAGGAATATTTTCCATCAATCCCACACAAACCACATTACTTCAACTATCGTCTAATACCTTAATGCAATTGCTACTCCCAGAATCCATATAAACGTCTCTCAGAACACTACGCCAAAAGCAAGGAAAAGGCATTCATATTGATGTTCCATACGCTGACAGCTGTAACACACTCTCCTCATATTTAGTGGTTCGTGATAGGCTATGTAACAGTCTATCTATTATCCAACATCAGTTTTAGATCCTTTGTGTACTTTTATTATTTCAACAAAGACTTCAGCCAATCATATCCACCCTCCGTGGGTAAAAGAGTGGAGGCCATATCCTTAGATGGTGGTTCCAATTTGATTAATTTATCTAATTTAATTACCCTTCTTGAACTCAGTAAGATATGAAACAGAGTTCTGTGACTAATGCGTGGTTCTTATTCCAAATTAATGATAAATTAGAGACATGAAAGTGGAGCAAAGCCAATGTTGTTTCTGCCTTTCTGGTGGTAAAAGAAACTTGGCTAAAGTCTAAAGATCAATATTACACATGATTTCCTTTCGTTTCTTCTATTTATCACCCTCAAATTGAGTTCATTAGTTCTGAGCATCAAAATTTTTAACAATTTGTTTGAGTTCCTTTTGGTAGATTAGCAGCACATGAACAGATGAACTTTTGTTAGATATTTGTCAATGCACCACCAAAAGAAAGGTAACACAAAGGCTAGAGTTAGCTACTCACATTAGTAATTGGAACAGGACTTGCATAATACCATACAAATCGATGCGCATTATCCAGTACTATTATAGGTCTTCTCTTTCCAATAAACAGATAGCAATGCAGGACTCAGACCCAATTATCTAGCAGGTACAAGTCCAATATAATCACTTAGATATTACCAAAGAAGGAATCTTTAACCAAATCTAGTACACTTTCAAACCCTAATCTCAAATTTTGATCTGTTTTCAATTGCAAAATTTCATTACCATTCACAAAGCCCAAAACACATTTGAGAAATTAAGTAAAAATTAATACATATACACACATATATATTGAGGATATTATAGAAGTAAATAAACTGACATTCTCCTTAAGTTTGCGGATAATTCTAACACGGAGTCGATCGAAATCACCGTCGTCTTTCAGCTTGGAAATCACATCTTCAGCTCTTAAACCAGCGCCACCGCCACCGCCGCCACTAGTGTGCATTGGTACCTATGTTTTTGTATGTATATGTTTGTATACATACAAATAAATAAAATAACCAGACAAAAATTGGATTCGGGTATAGGTATATTTAGACACCAAATTCAATCAAAGGAAACAATGAATTGGTCCGAAAATTGGGTTCTGGTGTGTAGAGCATGCCAATAAATCACACAATCAGGTCGGGTCGGATATGTTATGTACATCTTGGTCCAGCCGGTGGTTACATAAATAATATTTTATTCATAAAAACAAGGAAAATTCTTGTCCAAGCATGGCTTGGCCAAATCCATCCAATCACCAACCAAGTGTAGTGCACTTGCTTTGTGATTGGTCACTTTCCTGGAAGTTACAACCAATCCCAAAGCAAATGTATTACACTTGCCATGTAATTAGCTTGGGTTCGACCAAACCCGGTCTGGGTAAGAATTTCCCAGATAAAGAGAAAGAGTTTACATAAATAAGAAAATTCACACCGTCTCCTTCAGTCCTTTGGCAAATGATATAGGAGTATAATATTTTCAGATTTTTTTGAAAGAAAATTGAAAATTCTTTTAAAAAAAACTAATATTCAAAGTAGTGAAAATAAATTATTGGTTAGCACTTTGAAAGTAAGAATAGATTACTCCAAGTAGAATTATTTTAATCAAAGTTTTAAATTGTTTTTAATGGAGATTGTTCCTTAATACTTTAGTTCAATTATGTAATATTTACATAAAATGCATTACACTGAAATAAAACTGTGTGCGTGACAACGGCTAGTATTTAAAAATATATCTTGAAGCAACATCGTATTTACCAAAATGAATCGTGTGAACTCACAAATTGTAAATTATTTTAGACAAAAAAATATTATCATCAAATTATAGAAACAATGAGACACACAAGTAACTGCAAAAGTATATTACAGCACATTATTGGGGGAAAATACAAGTTACTACCATATATATATGTGAAACTTGCATAATATTATCCCATGAATTTTTTTTTTTTTTGGCACAACATTCCATTGTACTTTAAAAAATATGCACAAAATACTTAAACACATAATCTCCGTTAGTTACTAACACCATTAATTTTTAATTGAACTTTCTAAATTACATATATATATATATATATATATATATATATATTAAAAGTACAAGGGAGTTTTATGCAAATATTCAAAAATACAAGTGAGTTTTGTGCAAATATTCAAAAGTACAAGGAAAATTTTTGGATTCAAAAATTATGGAAAAAATAACAAAAATAGCATATTGTTCAAGTGAAACACTCTCGCAATAGAAAATTGATGAAAAGAGACGGATTTAGTATTTTATGTAGAATCTTTGAAAGTACAAGAAAATTAGATAATTTCACAGGGTGGTTTGATGCAAGTTCCGCTTAACATAGGATAGGATAGTATCATGCATTCCTCCCTATTATACACCTTAACAGTCAAAACAAACAAACAAACAAACAAAAAAGAAATAAGGATTTGTAAAAATTCAAATACAAATCGTAAATTATTAATTTTCACAACAAGTAGAAAAAGAAAATATAGATGATGCAACAAGCAGCTGATCTCCCAAGGTCATCATCAATACCACAGCTGGCAAAAATTAGTGTTTTGTATTAATTAAGTTTAAAAGGAAGCTTATTATATATATATATATATATATATAGCAGTTACAAATAAATATATGAAGGCAATGTATATTCGCGCGAACACAAACCTAAAAACTTTGCAACAAATATGAATGGGATTAGGAGATCAGATCCAGAATAGTACTAATTAGTTTTTGGATCAACAAATAATAAATTGAATACTAACTGACTGTTGTTTGGGCTGCAGTCAACCCATAATAAAATTAGATGAGCCATTAGCATGTTAGCTTTTACTTTATTATTATACCTATATATATATATATCTCTGTACGGACAGAGTATTAAATTTGCAATATCATAACATAAATCTTTACCATGCAAAGAACTCAAATCATGAAATACTTATAAACCTTAATAACTTGCATATTTGCGACATAACAACACTGGATTATGCTACTACGATTTGTACACGTATACATACATAGGAGTGTGTATTAATCTATTTATCTAAATTTCTACCCACAAAAACATAACCCGGCCGGGGCTCACAGACACAGACACATACATATAAATATTCATATACAGTATTTATTTGTGTTAGATTAGCAAAGATTGAAGACAATATATATGAACTACACAAATATAACATCGGTTCAAATGGAGCACGCAATTTTTGGGTTTGAATTCGACCAGCTGAAAATAAACAGAATTAGCTATCTATAATTGAATTAAATCCATGTAGACTAGGGGAACAGAAATAAAGATGTCATTAAGATAGCTTAAAATCAATCAATTAAAAAAAAATTAAAGATGCAAACTCGACATAGCAATTTCTGAATCTCATTTTCAAAATATATTTCTAGTATTTAGTTACTACTAAAAAAATAATGCAAAAGATGACTCCCTCCTCTGACCTTAAATCACGGTAAATATAAAGATTCCCATCTGGCTACCATGGCTTGTGCAAGCTCTTGGTTTCACATTAAGTTGTACAGTCAAAACTTTGAACCTTGCCCACCATAATTTCATAATGTCGACTCAGCCAAATCCAGGAGGCACTTCCGGATCTTCATCAGGAGATTCACCTGACTTCTTATGTTCGAAGACACGTGAGAAGCCAGGTGGAGCATCAAAATCCATATTGTCTGGTTTATCCAAATGTAAGTTTTTTCCCTTGTTTGCTTTCATCATTTGGCCCTTATGAGGGGGCATATCAATATTGTAAGGTCGATTGGTCAAAACAAATCCTGGTGGTTCTTTTGGCTCTCCATCTGACGTAGATATATTATTCTCAGGTTTCATACGAGAAGATGACTGGCAATTGTCTTTTCCACGGGGGTTTGCTAATTTATCATAAACTGATTGTACGGTCTCTGTTATTTCAGGTTTCATGCCATCAGGAGATCTAATTATATTCCATACACCATCAGAAACTTGGCTCATGATCTTGTCCCTAAAATGCACAAGATGAAATGCAAATCAACTTTCACCAAACACTAAATAAGTAGCGACTCATATAAAAAGAGTGAAATGCAAAAATACCCCCTCTGCGTTGCCTAACTATCAAAAAAACTCCTGTGTCATATTTATACCAAAAACCACAGGTTCTTATTTTTATTAGCAAAAAAATACCCTCCCAAGCAGAAATAACTATTATACCCCCAACAAAGGATGCATAAACACCCCTCTTAACCTGAAAAATTATCAATAGCCCCTGTTTAACTTAAAATTGACAAAAACCTCCCTATGATTTATAAAGGAATTGCAAATGGGTTTTTTCTAAAAAAAGTAACTCAGTGTTTTTTTTTATATTCAGGCAAAGAACAAGGGGTGTTTTTGCATTTATCCCCAGATAAAAATATGATAATCCAAAATTTCAATGATCAATAAAATGATTAGGCATGCACGTTCTGTATGTGAAAGGAAAGTTACAGTTGAGGTTTAAGGTATACAATGTAATTATACATCATTATGAAGTCACATTTTAGAAAATACATACCCAATTTCTTGGTGTATTGCATCAGAGAGTTGCCTCGGTTTCATCTTTTCAGCACCTGGACAATTGAGTGCAGTTGATTGTTTCACCAAGGATATAATGTTACTTCGCAACTCCTCCTGTAGAAAATTGGAGTGATCAGAATGCAAAGTGAGATTGAGGAAAATCTGATGAAAGAAGCAGATGTCTCCAGTCAAATATAAGTAAAAGAAGCTTCTAAGTTAAAGTGAGAAGTAAATATAAAAAGAACCTAAACATTCAGCACACACTGCAAAGATCTACTGTGTACTTACCCTGTGTATAGTGAAATTTTCAGAAGTCTAAAGAATTAACAGGAAACAATTCTAAAATTTGAACCATAAAATCTTAAATATGGAGACTTCATACTGTCAAATACTCAGTTTAATGACCAAAAGAAATGACAATAAATCTTACATTAAGAGCTTAACATAAACATTCTCTCCACAAATAGTCAGTAATCAATGTTTAACATTCTCATCGCAGTCTTAATAGCAACAGAAAAAGAAATTCATTCCACTCTCATACACTACAGTATTTTCCGTCCTAGAAATGATCTTATCGAAATTTCATCTTATCTGGTAACCATGTGCAAGGATTTTATCGTTATGGATACTATTACAAAAACAAAATTACAGCAGAAAATAAGGTGTAATACATATGGTTGAAAACTTTAGCACATCTTCAACACTATTACAAAAACATATTATCCAGGAGAAGAGGTACTCAAGTTTTGATGTATCAAAAATTGAATTGTTGGAGGTTTTATCAACTCGTCAAATCTTTCCTTTTCTCCAATTACTTAGGCCATCTCCAGTGACTCCAGACTCCCCTTTCCCTCAAGATTCCTAATTTTATAGTCATCTACAATGATTCAATCTTCCCATTCTATTGAATTCCAATTCTCATACTTCCCCACTCTCACTTAATAAAATGATAATAATAATAATAACAAATATATATAATTAAAATTAAAATTAATAATTATACTAATAGTAAACTAAACACTAGCATTAATAATAAGTAATTTAACATTGACATTAATAATAAAAAAAGTAATTATAACATTACAAGTAATAAATAAATTAATATTAAGTTTATTAAATAAAACTACAAATTTTACAAGAAATAAAATTAAGATTAAAATTTTAAAAAAAAAACATTTTATATAAATATTCCTAATTTAACTAAAAGAAAACTTACAAAAAAAAAAGGAAAAAAACATGTGCTGGACAACGACAAAGGTGGGTGGGGAGGTCTGGCACCCACCGCCTCACCCCCCCAGGAGGTGGTTCATCCACATCCCCACCACCCACCTCTCCTCTCCCCTTCAATCATTTTTCTTCCCGTTCCCCCATGGACTCCCCCTCCCCTTCAATCAATGGAGATGCCCTTAGGTGCGACAAATAGCTAAGTAGGAAAATGCAGAAAGTAGATCGAGTTACTTGATTATAGAAACAGGAAGCTCAGGAAAAAAATAGAAGAATTCTATTTGGCAATGAATGTGTAGATATGTCATTAATTACAAACAAAGTACATTTTCCTTAAAAATCACACAGCACTCATCGTTAATAAGAAAAGAAGCACATTTTCCTTAGTGTCTTGCCCCAAAAAGACTGGCTTGCGAATGATATCACTTTTCAAATAATGCAATCTTCTTTACTGTTCTATTTGTCAACACAATGACCCTACAATAGTAACTTCAACTTTTCCTACATCACTGTTAGTCATCTATACTTTCTTGAAGGAGGAAACTTCACATTACAACATAACAAGGACGAAAACTTCTTACGGGGGAGCTTATGAATAGGACATCAATAACAGGTAGAAAAGTAAGATCTCTTTTTCATTATCGTATAACATATTTCATTCAGTACATCCATCTCATTAAAATTATCGTGTACTTTTGGAATGTCTAAGATCATTTTTACGTTACTAAATATCTAAATAAGTTCTAGACTTTTTTTTCAATTCGAATGATGTGTTTGCACAAAAAGTACATGCACAAGTCCCATAACTTTTCATACTTGCCTAAGTTGCACCAAGCTAAGTTATGTCAATCAATGTAGTTGTATAAACAACTTGAATTGGCAAAAACTGATATATCATCCCTTGAATTAGCTAATGTTCCACAATCCCATAGTACCAATGTCAAAGCACCATATGTTATTAAGCAATTGAATGCTAGTGCAAAATGACATAAATTCTGGCAAAATATTGTGAATTAAAAAGTAGAACTTCGACCATACAAATAATTAAATTACCCCATCCTTTTGCCTAACGTACGGTCATAATTGCAACATTCAAGAACATATATCAACATAATTTCCACTATATCGTATCATTAGCTGGAATACACGACATGCCTCAAAACCTAGCAAAATCCAAATATGATACTCAAATTCCTTAATGCGATTACTACTCCCATAATATATATAAAGGTCTCCTAGAACACTATGCCAAAAGCAAGGAAAAGGCATTTATATGGATTTCCCATGCACACATAGCTATATCACACTCTCAACATATTTAGTGGATTGCAAGAGGCTATTAAATTTATGTAAAAGTCTATCTATTATCCAACATCAGTTTTAGATCCTCTGTGCACTTCTAATTTTTCAATCATTCTATGTCCCATAACAAAGACTTCAGCCAATCATTTTCACCCTCCTGTGGATAAAAGAGTGGAGGCCTTATCTTTAGATGGTGGTTCCAATTTGATTAATAAATTGCTATCTAATTTTATTACCCTTCTTAAACTCAATAAGATTTGAAACAAATTCTTGTGACTAAATCGGTGTTTCTTAATCCAAATTAATGACAAATTAGAGACACGAATGAGGAGCAAAGCCAATTTCTGGGTGGTGTAAGAAACTCTGCTACATACCACATTACAACTTCTTTTTTCTTTTATTCTCTCTCGTCTTCAAATCGAGTTCATAAGCATCAATATTTTGAACAACATGATTGAATTTGTTTTAGCAGGTTAGCTAGCTCATGAACTTTTGTAATAAATAAGTCTAAGCACACCAGCCTCATTTTGAAGAATTATTTGTTCTTCACTCATGTCTACTTACCCTAGACAAAGGTAACACAAAGATAACCATACAAATCCAGAATCATTACCCAGTACTATTATAGGTCACTCTTCTCTAAATAAATAGCAATGCAGGACCCAGACCTAAGGCACAAGTCCAATAAATCACTTAGATATTATCAAAGAACGAACCTTAAACACCTTCAAACCTTAACCTTAAATTTTGATTTGTTTTCAATTGCAAAACTTCATTAACATTTACCAAACCCCAAATATAAAAAACATAATCACATTTGAGAAATTAAGTATATTTCATACATATACGCACACGCGTATATGTTGAAGATATGATATAGTAAATTAACTGACATTCTCCTTAAGTTTTCGGGTAATTTTAACACGGAGTCGATCGAAATCACCGTCGTCTTTCAGCTTCGAAATTACATCTTCCGCTCTTAAACCACCGCCGCCGCCGCTAGGGCCACTATTTCGCATTGCTACTTATGTTTATGTATGTATATAGTGTGTATACATACAGATAACCAGTTTCAATTAAAGGATTTGTTCCCGAAATTGGATTCGGGTATATATAGACACCAAATTCAATAGGAAAGAATGAATGAATTGGCCGAAAAATTGGAGTCGGGTATATAGAACATGGCAATAAATCACTCAATCAGGTCGGGTCGGATATGTTTATTTAGTGATTGAGTTGTAAACTGTAGTATTAAAAAAATAATCATATGTTTATACCAGAAAATACCGATTTATTCTTATCAATCAAAACGAAAATATATATAAAGTAATAGTTTGTACTTCAATATATTTCTCTGATCTATAATTTTTTAAAGAAAATTATTCATAATTTTTTCACAAAAAATTATAATATTGAAAAAACTGAAATTTGGATTCACGATTATTATTTTCCATTGTTTCTATTTTTCAATATGTTTGCACTATTTTACTTTCACAAGTTGGGATTTTTTGCACTTTATACCCCCGAAACACGAGAAATAGATATTTTGCACCCTCAAAATATAAATTTAACACTTTAGACCCTCAAAATATGAACAATTCAGCATTTTTGCACCCTTTTTTATTTTCCTCAAAAAACCTAAAGATAAAATAGGTAATTCATTTTTCGATCTTTGACACTTTATACCCACGAAACACAAGAAATTGGCATTTTACACCCTTGAAATAGAATTAGCACTTAGCACCCTCGAATTAAGAACAACTCAGAAACTTGAACCCCCGAACAAGAGAAATTGACACTTTGAACCCCCTAAACACAAGATTTTTAGCACCTCAAATTGAGAAAAACTCAACAACTAGCACCCCCTCGTTTTTTCAGCAAAGTTGACCATCGGGGTCAAAAAAACCTAGGGAAAAAATAAGTAATTCATTTTCTTTTTTCTTAAAATTGCAAAATAAGATTTTGAATACTAGAATATTCATCTGCAAAATCTATTTTAACATATTTCATTAATTACCAATTTTTCAAATGTCCTCAAAATATCCAAAAAGAGTTCGAAAAGTTTCTAGAGAGTTAATACATAAAATTAACCTAATCATATCACAAAAACAAATTTTAAGATAGAGAGAGAAATGAGTATTCAAGTATTCATGATAGTATTTTCAAATTTAAGGAAAAAATAAAATGAATTGCCTATTTTGCCCCTATGTTTCTTGAACCCGGTGGTCAACTTTGCCGAAAAAAGCGATGGGCTGCTAGTTGTTGGGTTTTTCTTAATTTGAGGTGATAAGTGCTAATTTTGTGTTTAGGGGGTTCAAAAGTGTCAATTTCTCGTGTTTTGGGGGTGCAAGTTGATGAGTTGTCCTTAATTCGAGGGTGCTAAGTGCTAATTTTATTTCAGGGGTGCAAAATGCCCATTTTTCGTGTTTCGGGGGTACAAAGAGTCAAATATCCAAAAATTAATCACCTATTTTGTTCCTAGGTTTTTTGAAGAAAAGAAAATAAAAGAGCGTCCAAAGTGCTAAATCTATGTTTCGAGGGTGCAAAATGCCTATTTCTTATGTTTTGGGGTGCAAAGTGCAAAAAACTCGACAAGTTGTGTATATAAATTTAAGGACATGTTTGTTTGGTCTTTCTCAAAATTATTTTGTGTTTGAGAAATACCAAACATACATGTTCTCTACTTTATGAAATACAATTTTCACCTCTCAGTTTTTTCAAACTACTATTTCAAAAGACAAACAAACAACAATTTTCTTATCTCTTAACAAAATCATATACAAAGTCTACCTTTTTTTTTTTTTGTTTCCCTTTCGAGGCGGGTTGGACACATTAAGTGGGTATCTCTCCTAACAGATATTTGAACCTGAGTCTGCTACTTTGTAATGACTAGTCCCTTCTACTAGACCAATCACATAAAGTAATATATCTCTTACACAATTTATCTCACATAATAAATATGATTTGACATAAAGTTTCACACATTTTACACCTACAACTTAGTTCTTCCAAAAAAAACACATACACCTATTTTATTTCTCAAACCACTCCCTCAAAACTCAAACAAACAACACTACAGAAATCAAGATTATTTCACATACCTCTACTACTTTCTCAAACACCAAATTGATCTTAGAATAAACATTTGTCTCCGCTTATTTGAAAAGTAAACTACGTTACAAAAGAATGCCTTGAAAAAATTTGAATTGAAAAAGTAATACGTTTGTAACTTAGATTTATGTTAGTTTGATTCCTTTGATTTTACTGCTTTTGTGTGAAAACATTCATTGTAAACCTACAAAAGAAAAATGCAAAGAGAGTCCTAAAATATATGTATAATATAAATGATAGGTGACCAATCAAATTAGAATAACCCATGAAGAATGAAAATTCGATCCTAAATTGAATTCGTCCACACCCACACCCACACCAACACCATATTGTATCTTGGAGCAACATATTGAGATACAATATGGTGTGGGTGTTACATATTGATGTATATACTATTTTAAAAATGATAGTATCTTGGAGCAACATAGTATTTCCTAAAATGGATCGTCTAAACTCACATATTGTAAATAATGTTTGACAAAAAAATTTATCATCAAATTGTAGAAACATACAAGTAACTGCAAAAGTACATTACATCACATTATTATACACCTTAACAGTCAAAACCCACAAAAAAGAAATAAGGATTACTACAAAATCAAAAATGTAAAAGAAGACAAAATTTTCAAGGTTAAACTAGGTAAACAGAGATGGATATACATATTCTGTACAAGTTCACCGCTACCCATAATAAGCAAAACAAATGGGATTATATCTTCCAAGTACAACTATTTATACAACAAGAGTTAAGCATCATACCCAAGTTCAAGGGCTAAAAATTAACAATTGATTGCAACTCTCATAGTACATTATAAGTGTATAATAAGCTTGAAAACAAATCAAAATAAGCCTCCACTTCCTTTGGATGAAGAAGCAATTATTCAAGCGATTGGTGGTACCTCCTTTTCTTCGGACTACCGGCTGACTGCCTGCAAAATACAAGAAGTAATCAAGCTAGAAATTTGTTACTTAATTGTCTGATGATTTAATGGATGCAATTGGTACTTACGAATCATCAGAACGTTCTTTACTAGATGATGACCTTTGCAGGCTTGTGGATCGTCCAGCAGCCTAAATAAGCATAAATCTCAAGTAGCTTAGCTCCCATCCAACATAATAATCCTTATATATATCTGTATCTATATAAAAGGGGACAATGCATAATTCGGCACTTGGGGTTTTAAAGTTTTAAATACCTAGTGCCAATTTGAGCAGACACAGCTAAAGACTTTAAAGAAGGGTTGTAGATAAATTCACAAAAATTATGGAAAAAATAATCTAATCAAATCGTGATACTCAAGGAGAGCCCACCTAATGTGTTCCCCAATTCCTACCGTATCCACTGTTTTCTATGAATCAGAAGGATAAATATCTTACGTCTTTGGGGTCATGTTCAGATTGTTGAGAAGACAGTAAAAAATCAATTTTTTTTTTATCTAACACCAGTTTGTAACATGGCGTATTTCGACAAGATGCCAATCCATTTGCCTAACATCTTTCATGTAGGCTATGCTTGAATCTGGGATTTTTAACATGAAATTGAACAAAAAAATAAAGCAACGTTCTATCATTAAATGCAAGGAAAACTTCGTGTTATACTCATTAAAATCCAAAAACCAAACATAGCCGTAATCTCAATGAGATTTAAGAACCTAGACAATTCAGAACCTGCATGTTACAGTTCCCAAGAATTTCTAGGTAGAATGGACTATGATGAGAAATAGAGAAAGAGAAAATGTTTTCATATCGACAATCAGCTAGAGAAACTGCAGATTTCTCGATATATAACACAAATTGTGTACATTGAGAAACAATGCAAGTTTCTACCTTCCAACCATCAGCCCCTAATCCACATTATCTCACATAAATTCACTTCGTAGGTGATTAATTTTCCAGAATAACTAAAACTCAAAAATTATCTGATTCCCTCATTGTGTGACGGATCGTAAGAACAGATATAGAAACAGTTCCAGTTTGCTATAGTAAGATTCAAGTAAAGGAACCTAAAAGTAAAAGGTCACCAAAAGCTTAACAACATAATAACTTGGAGAAGAGGATATCTGTTTGCTGTAAACTTTCAACAGTTATTTAGAACATAAAGCAAATAATTCACAAAGGTTATCAAGCATACTAACAGAGTTCTGCGATCTTCTGCTGTGGTTAGTATGTGCTTCCAGGTACTCTTCATATGTCTGTATCATAATGGCAATCATCAGAAAATACATAATAATTTAACTTTATATATCATACTAGAAACGTACATATATTAGAGTTGACAACTGGCAACGAAGTATACAAAACAAAAAGGGAAAACATGCCACAAAAATTTTATGAACATCACTGAAATATTCAATACTGCTGCAGTTTTTAAAAGCTTTTAAACATAGATCAGACGATTACAATAAAACAGTTCATGTTTTATTTATCAAAAAGAGATGCAAGGAGTTTGCCACTGTGTTAAATTCATGGGCAGCGAACAACAGAATTGGATATAGAAATATATAATAATATGAACCCTTTTTGTCTTCCAGCGGACACAAAAAACTTCAACCTCCCATGAACATTTATAAGTCATGCACGCATGAGATTGACCTAAAAAGGAAGTAAATACCTTCTACGCTCATAGCATGTTTCAACGTTGCATCGTAATTTGCAAACTCGAATCAAGCCACAATTAAAATTTGAACAGGTAAATTAATTCTAAAGAGCACATATCCAGTAACAATAGTGATTTCTAATGCATCAAAATTGAAGAGGTAAATTAATTTACGGTTAAAGATTAAGACTTCTATACCATTTCCAGTATATCATCCTCAGTGAAAGTGCCATTAAAGAAGCTCCTCTCAGCGGACAAGCCCCATTTATCAAATTGAGAAGAACTTCTACTGGTTTCGCTTCCATTTATTTGACAATGTTTTGACTGTTTTACTTTTGATGTTCCAGGAAAGATTGCGGAATTATTAAGCATTACATTGGCTCGCAGGTTTGACAAATGAAATGGTGTTGCTTCAGTTTGATGTTGATAGAGCAAAGACGGATAGAGAACAGGTCCCGCGTGCACCAGAGGCACACTAAAATTTTCATCCTGTGTAGAAAGGGATGGCTCTATAAAAGGTCTTCTAGTAGGAAATGTATCTCCAAAGACTTTGTCCCTTCAGCACATAATTTATACTCAGAAAACACAAAAACAAAAGGAAAGGGAACCGATAGAATGATAATACACCACATTTTGATAATTGATCATTGATTTCAAAGATACCTTTTCAAGTTAACACCCAAATCATCTACACCATCAAGAAGCTCACAAAGAGCTTCACCTACATCTTGTGGCAACTCCTGACAAGGATATTACCTTGTTATTACCATGTCTAGCAATTATACATCAAAAGTCTCTTCACAAGCTGAAAAGTGGATACCTGACAGTCCCTGCTAATTTTCACAGGTTTGTAATCATTCCATGGATTTTTTAGATGCAGAGTCTTCTGAAAAGGCAAGTCAAATAATCGTAGCCATTTCACTTCAAAACTACGCCCCCAAGGATTATTTTTCCCACTTCCTTGACTCCAAATGTGATCCCTTCTCCACCCAACAGAAGACATCATTTGAGCATATCCTTGGAAGAAACCACTCATATTGACACTAAATATAAGAATTACCTTGCCAGAATTCTGCATAATCACTTAAACTGTATTATTACTCTGCTTATGTATTGCTAAAACCCTTCCCTTGTAAAATATTAGGTGATTAAACTAGCACTCTAGACAGTTGAAATTGTTATATCATTCTAAAATACATAAAGGCCCAAACAAGTGGCTAATAATCTTATTACATTAATAAACAAAAAAGAAATGTTACTTGAAAGGCTTCATCAAGAATGGGCTCATTCATAACTTGAGTAGCCCAAATTCCCTTCTTTATTGACAATTGGATATTTTGATGATTCAAGCTCTTGATAATAAAATATCTTGTATTATTTAATCTATTCTTCTTCATTTCGTTTGATGTTCCGACCCGGTCACTAGGATGCACTTGATCTTCTGTTCCTGCTCCTGAGAGACAGGCTTCGTCATTTGATCTACCCCTTGGACTTTCTACAAAATTAATCAAGACATTTCATTTAGAAAGGTCATCCAGTATCTCAATGAATTATCAATCAATTAATTTAGAAAGGAGAAAGAATGTCATTTATCATAGTCATCAATAATATATGTATATCATCTGAAATGTCTTCTGAAATCCTTCATCAGGCAATAGTATCCGGAACAACAACATTGCATGCCACACAACAACAAAAGGACAGAAGTGTTTCTTACATCACAAATTACTAAAGGATATACTATGGCAAAACTCAGAGGTCACTTTTATTAGGGTATACATTTCGTAATTGATGCAGCAAACTGAGAGTGGTAGTATCATTGTTAACAGAAAAACCAAAAGTGATATCAATTTGATGGATCAATGCAAAGCGAAGAACAACCAGTTTTGTGCAGCAGATAGATTATGAGAAAGGCAGCAATAAAGCAACAGCGAAGAGATCCCTATATTTGATATGAACCTCACTTCGCATATATGCATTAAAAAGTAATAATAATAACAAAGGAGTTTAAAAGGAGATCTTGAGCAGCTTAACTTCGAGTACTGTAAGAACTTAATGCTATTCTACATGATAATCCTAGTGAATTTTTAGAGAAACAACAAATGGAGTATAAATGTCTATAACCAAAATGAGTTAATGACAATTTACCTCCCTGTGATATACATTCAATTTAACCCCCTTTGTGATTTGAAAAAGACCACTTTACCCCTCCTACAATCTTATAGAGTTTCACACCGCCTCACTGGCATTTTTAAACTTATAAAAAAAATGAACTAACAAACCTACCCCTCTTATATAGTATACTTTGACTCAGTCAACCTATAAATGTGGCACTTTACCCCCAGGCCCCATGTGTTATTATAAACGTGGCATTTTACCCACCTGTGTTATGATAAATGTGGCATTTTACACCCCCCCCCCCCCCCCCCCCCCCCCCCCGCGCGTGTTTTGATAAATTTGGCACTTTACCTTCTTTATGTTATGATAAATGTGGCGCTTAAAACCCCCCCTGTTTTATGATAAATGTGACACTTTACCTCCCCTAAGGGTACTTTTGTCTTTTTACACAACACTTTTCATGCAATTTGCCTAATAATAGATAATACAAAAATGAAAATAAAAGAAGTTGCAACATCAATTACAGATAGAAAAGAAAAATTCTGAAGTCAGTACGGAAGCTTCACTTCTGGTAAAGCCCAAGGTTAGAAGTCCATAATACACACTTCACAGAAAGCAAACTCTTAGAGATATGTGGCACATTCACAAATGGATTCATAATAGAAAGAAATGACAACACTTCTAAAGTTTTACCTGGAACATGCATGTCCATCATGTCTTTTTTCCTTTCAGTGACTGAAGAATCAACTACCGGCACAATCTCCTTTAAAGTATCAGATGACATGCCTTAATAACCTTCAAACTAAAAGCTGGAAAACAGAAGCAAATCACAGTGAGACCTAGACCATCTCTCTTGAAAAAAAAAAGCTCTAAGGATCCAAATGCAAGGAAAAGAAAATTGGAGAAGTGTGCCCTAATATACAAGTAGATGTTTCAGTAACCATTTCTAGCACAGTTTCCGCATACAAGGAACTATGTGGAACACACACAAAATAAGAATACTATGCCAAGAACACAAAAAGAACGGAAAATTTCTGAGCAGACTTATAAGCCCCAAGTCTTAAAGTTTACATTGTGACGTGATAAAAGTTGTTGAAATCCCTAGAAATCCAATATCAGAAACTTGAAATACTCAAGCCGAAATACTGAACTAAACAGATATAAAGACATCAGATGCAGAACTCAAACAGGAACATGGATGATACTGCAGAAATCCATCTAGTAATATTCAAGAACAAAGATGAAGGAGCAAGAGCCAAGAGTGAACAAAGAGACACCAACTTAAGTTAGCATCTCAATCCTATTACGACCAAAATAAAACCTAACAGGACCCACCACGTTTACAGTTCACTAGTACTACTGTGCTTGTGAGATGTCTTTCAGACTCAAAAGTAATTTCAGACACGTCCAAACTGATAAACTATCTTAATGAATAACAAGATTTAAACATGGCTCCGTCGTTCGAACATACTCCAACCGTCCAACATATGAGGAAAATCAGCTGAAAGTAAGTACGGCCCAAAATGTGAGGCAAACAAAGTCACAGTTCATGCAGTCCCTATTTCCATTAGTGAAACTTCAAAACATGCTCTACGATATACATCAATGCTATTGTGCCAATACAACCTTTCATGGACTCAACGTGAAACCTAAAGATCCAAGATAAGTGAAGACATTTCCGATTTTATACATGCTCCTTTCTCCTACATAGAATTTGTTATGACTGCTCTGCCAAATAATGGATGGCAAATCATCAAATTCAATCTTTGAAGCAAACAAGCAATACCAAATTAAAAAATCCATACAGGAAAGTCAAAGTTTTTCTTAGGTGTCATCCATTTTCATACCTCGTGCAAAACACGTTGGTGAAAATAATCTCATAACCTCACGCTTCCTTTTTGACTTATTTTAAAATTTTCAAAATAACTGATGCTATCTATAGCTGACCATACTTTCGAACATACCAAATACAAAAAGTTCATTAAAATAATTTAAACGAGTTCAAATTAAAGAAACACAAAAGTTGCCATTTTAACCCTATCCCCTTGTTAATAACGTTCCACATTGATTGATGACTGATAAATAAATGCAGACAAACTAATGAAAAGAATTATAGAATGCATATTCACATAATCTCTTATGCGGCAGAAACTAAACGAGCAAGAATTTGAAAATGGGAAGGAAACTAAAAAGCGAATACGTACCTTCGTAGAGAGATAGGGAGAGAGGAGGAGCGAATGTAATGTAGTGAGTGAGCAGTTATTTGATAAGATGTGCCCTAGGTTTTTAATTTGGGGCACATTCAAAAACAAGAAAAAGTACACAGCGGAGCGGAGTAAGTAAATTTATTAGTAGGTACTAATTTCCTAATCAATATTTGGACAGTCACATTTTCTCATTTAATTTGCACGGTTTCCTATAAATTTTTGGTAATAACCCTATAATAATTTTCTTATTTAACCCCTCTAAATCTCTAAATTTGAAATAGGAGTTGGATTTTGATTCCCAGCATTTGAATAAGTTAAGGATCTTCTCAAAATAAAAAAGAAGTTTTAAAAAGTATATACTATTAACCATAAAAAAGTCAAAATCAAATTTGAACCAAAAATAAAAAAGTTAAAATGTCCGGTGACGACGAGACAATCGAACATTTGAAAAAAGTACACATTTATTAAATTACACAAATAACTCTATACTAAATACAATATAAGCCTATTATAAGTATATTTTCTAACTCAATTATTCTTGTGCTTTTGTCATTTTCTCTTTCGCAATTTCCCAATCTCCAAAACTTCAACCACACCATCACCTTTACCTTCATCTTCTACCTTTCTACTTGTTCATAAGATTCAACTACCGTAATAAACGAGCCCTATAGTTAGTTTATTTGAAATTTCCAGATCTCCAAATAAACAAACAATCAATTAGAGTATGTCTTGTCTAATTTATGTATGAATCTACATATTTTCATGAATATATTTTATTTGTTTACTTTGCCAAGGGATCGGTGACGTGGGGGAGACAATCGAAATGGGGTGGGGGGGAGTGTGTTAATTTTCTAAAAAATTACAACTTCATCCTTAAACTCTAAATATGTGTTAGATTGAGTGCAATTTGAATTGTCAATTGGGTTATATATTTTCTGATTCTATTCAATATAGTTCCTTGAATATCATCATCTTTAACCCTTCAAATAAACAGAATTATCAAGTAATAATTACATAACTATATCCTAATTAATTTTTCATTTACAAAATGTTAATATTTTAACCTACGATTAAAAATATAGTGAAAGTGATTTTTATTAATTTTTTGAATTCACATATTTTTTACATGCAATATACATAATGAAAGAGTATATAATTTGAAATATGACAAAAAAGATATAAATATTTTTTTTACAATTAGATAATTTAAAATAAGATACTTGGCGGCATGAAAAAAGTATCTCACATGCTTGTCATTTGATAAAATAAGACAAACCCTACTATGTCATTCTAATGTCTTATGCAAATATCTAAGTATGAATGATACAGTGCACATATTGTTAATAACGTTAGAATGATGAGGGCAATTGGCAAAATCTTATATATAATTCTTGAGAATTGAGATGAATCATTTATTTCTTTAGTTGAACTTTTATTTAAGGATTTGTTTGTAAATATGAGGTTTATGTATATTCATATATTTATATGACATGAGAAAAAAATGTGAAGAAAGTATTAAAAAAAAAAAAAAAAAAAAACTAAGAGTTCCAAGTATCAAAATTATAATTATTATTATCGTTTTCACTCATAAATTTGATTACTATTATATACAATTACTTGACAAGCACGTGCATAGGTGGTCAATCACGTGCCATTCACAGTCCAAGATGCTGACTAGGCAAATATCCTAGGAACAGAGAAGTGTAGTGTAATTTCCAAAAGAAAAAAAATCAAGAAGGCAACACAGCATCAAATCTTCATTCCTCTCCACACATTCATCACTAACCTTATCTTTGAATCACTCCCTCTTTCCACCAAAACCATCAAATTTCCACAATTTCTCAAATGTACCCACCATTTCATAAACCCTCCGCCGCCGCAAATGGCCGCCAAAATTGGTTTCACTGTAGCAAAACCAAAATTGTTCACTGCCCAGTTCAGGAAACCATTCATCTCTGTCTCCTCTTTGCCTTCTTCTGCTCCTGGTATTCACTCTATTACTCAATTTAGTGCTGGAAAAAAGTTGTCTTTTCGACGCAGGTTGCTTGTTATTTCTCCTAAAGCCAGCACTGATCAACCAGGTTATATTTGTAATTGGGTTTGTTTGTTTTGTAATTAAGAATTTTGATATTTAATCATTGTTTATTGCTGATGCCTTTTCTGAAATGGGCTTGGTTAGCAAACATTCTTGAATTTTAGGATGAATTGCTTTTATAAGCCCTTTTAATATGTAGCTAAATATTTATATAGAGTTGATTTTTGGGATTTATCTATGAGCAAATTGATAGACTGAAACCTTTCAAGTTCTTTAACTCTCCAAACATAAGTGGGCGTTGACATAATTGATTGTTGTTAATAGGTGGAGACTTTTGAGTTGGTCCTTAAAAGGGCATATTAGTAAGCTTGAGAGTAGATAGAAATCAAATTCTGCCTAAACCATTCGTCGCAGAGATTATTTTGTTTTGCGATTGTCCGGGTGTTCAGAATGAAAATCCCACATCGATTAATTAGATATCAAGGCTAAGTGATCCTTATTGGTCGTAGGCAATCTTCACTCTTGGACTAGCTCTCGAGGTGAGTTAGGCCAACCCATATGCACTTAGCCCAATCCATGTGTTTAACATCGAGCACCAATGGCAATTGCTTCACCAATAGTACAAGTTCCTTCCTGATCTGTTCTATAATCATTTCTTGTAGTTTCCATTTTTTTCGTTTGTTCTAATCATTATAGTTAAATTTTGTCAAACAACGTGTTTGTTGTTGTGTGTGTGTTTTTTTCTGGGGGATGTGGATAAGGTAATAGGGTATACAGGGAATGAAACTAGAAAGCTTTATTTTGGAGGTAATAACATAACCGTATTTGTGCTTATAATATAGGAATTGGGTGCAGGAACAAGAATAACAAAAAATTATTAAAAAAAAACTGAAAATTCAGGAAACTTTCATGAGTAAGGCCGTCGTCAATCATTTTCCGACCACACTTTTCAAATTGATTGGATGAATATATTGTTTATATTAGCAATCACAATTTGTGCTGCTTTCATTCAATCCCATGTATACTTCAGGCCAGGTCCAAGAAGACAATGTTGTGGATAGCAATGTCTTGCCTTATTGCAGCCTAGAGAAACAAAAAAAGTCTGTAGGGGAGATGGAACAAGAATTTCTTCAAGCACTTCAGGTAATAATCGAGAGTCATCTCTTTCCTTTTTATTTGTTGGTATTACATACAGTACATATATCTTCTAACCATTTTTTGTTCATTTTCTATCATTTTATTGCAGGCATTCTATTATGAAGGAAAGTCCATCATGTCAAATGAGGAATTTGATAACCTCAAGGAAGAACTAATGTGGGAGGG
This sequence comes from Penstemon barbatus, assembly GCA_003313485.2. Taxonomy (NCBI): domain Eukaryota; kingdom Viridiplantae; phylum Streptophyta; class Magnoliopsida; order Lamiales; family Plantaginaceae; genus Penstemon; species Penstemon barbatus. The sequence goes on along the minus strand of QOIQ02000009.1, from coordinate 2,311,040 downwards.
GAGCAGTGTTGTTATGCTTAGTAAGCAAAATTACCGACCAAGAGCTTTTTTCTTATGGTCTTATGTTGCCTAAATCTTCTGTCAGGTTTCGGATGTTAAAATACTTTTATTTTTTGTTGCGACTCAGGTGGTGATGAACAGAGGTTTCTGGAAGCTTCAATGGCATATGTGTCTGGGAATCCAATTATGTCAAATGAAGAGTTTGATAAGCTGAAACAAAAGCTCAAGGTTTGTGAATAATGGTATCAGAAATATTACTAGAAACGAAAAAAAAAAAAAAAAAAAAACTAATTTTAAAGAAAAGTTAATTTTGTGCATTATATATTTTCTAAAATAAGGTGTGATTCTCTAAGACTGAAACTCCACCGTGTATTGTCCTTCAAAAAGTGAATTGTTTGCACCACGTCATATGCCAGCTGTTGTACGAAATTATTTCTTTTGAAAACAAGAAAATAAAGAATGTTATTGTCGATATCATAGTAGTTGTGAATAATATGATACAATCATCAAAGCACAAATCCCATGTTCATTTACTCCCTAGTATTTAAATGCTATTCTTTACTCTATTTTTTTTTTGGCTTTCTTCCATTTTGCTACCATCATTTAATATTTATTTGCGTATTCTAGATGGATGGGAGTGATATTGTAGTTGAGGGTCCTCGATGCAGTCTACGTAGTAGAAAGGTTAGTGATTTTTTTTCAGTTTCTCACATATTTGTTTGAATTATATATATTTGCATATTTTATTTTTCTTTACTTCTTTTTCCAACAATTTTTGGTATTGCAAACCTTCAAATAATCATGTTTTGTTATGATGTTTAATTCTTTTTTTTCCTACTACCAATATTTGGATCTTATTTATTTCAAACCTGCAGGTTTACAGTGACCTTTCTGTCGATTACCTAAAGATGTTTCTTCTGAACGTACCAGCTGCACTTGTTGCATTAGGATTGTAAGTGACTCTTAATATGAATGAATTAAATTTGAGGTTTACAAGAACATTAAACTCTTATTGACACTTTATTTTACTACCTTCACTTTTAGATTCTTCTTTCTTGATGATTTGACTGGATTCGAAATTACCTATCTTTTAGAGGTAATGATATACTACTATTTTCTGGGATTTTGATATTCATAGTAGTAATATTCACATAAAGATTGCAGTTGACTGAAAGAGAATACGGAATTTACGTTGTGTTCTATTTGCATTAACTCAAAAATTATTATTACATTGGCAGCTACCGGAGCCATTCAGTTTCCTATTCACATGGTTTGCAGCTATACCATTGATACTGTGGTTATCTTACACATTCACAAATACCATTATCAAAGATTTTCTGATCCTAGTGGTAAGCTTTTAGGACACAAATTTTAGAATATTTTAAAATGGACTCTTTCAAATTGATTAATAGTACAATTTAATGATTCAGGGTCCTTGTCCAAACTGTGGTACCGAAAACACTTCATTCTTCGGTACCATATTAACAGTATCCAGTGGGGGCGCAATCAACACAGTAAAATGTTCAAAGTAAGATGAGGCTTTTATTGTACGCTGTGTTTGATATTTTTTACATGTTTTCGTATTCGATATTTTGACCTAGTCGATATTACTCAGCTGTGCGACGGAGATGGTGTACGATTCTAAGACTCGACTGATAACATTGCCTGAAGGAAGCGAGGCATAAGGTCAGGCACCTACCCTCTAAAGTTTACATCCAAACGGGACCTTACGGATGATAAAAGAGCATGTATAATTCTGTAAATTGTAAGGATATATATATATATAGAGAGAGAGAGAGAGAGAGTTTCTCAGTCCAGAAACACTTTTGGACACTGCATAAATGATGGTATGCCTTGTGTTCATATGTATATCTTAAAATTTCATGGACTGGAGAAGAGCTCTGCTAAAACTGTTTGAATGACAAAATCCCTTTCTAAAATTACTCTTTGGTATCAAAGCTAGTATTTAAGTTTATTACTATTTTAATTCTTTTTTTGTTTCATCTCCTAACGTTGAGATTGAAAATATTATTGTTATGTAATAAGGTTCAAAAATCAGAATATATATATAGGGGTGGCAACATTTGTTATGACAGGTTTAGTTGGTCTACAAATTATCAAATTTTCAAGTGGCAGAAAAATGAGTTTATAATTAGTATTAAAACGTATATTCCCATGAGTCCACTTGATTCTGATCCAATATTTATTGGAAAATATTTTTGTATATTTGATTGGGTTAGAATTTAATTGGAATATTATTAATGAGTCTAGTTTAATCCTACTATACATCTAATTCGGTATGACACCTCACTATTTGATTCAAATTTCAATTCTACGAAATCTGATTTAAATTTGCCATAGTTTTTGGATCTGTCCATATATGTGGATCCGAATTGAATTTGATGCAATATGATCCATACCTACTTATACTTCATTTATTTCTGATTAAAAATCCCTACTTCTAAGAAGAATATATAGATTCCATCCATTGCACCTTTTTCTTAATTTGTGTAACCAAAACACAACGTTAAGACCTGCCCGCACGTTTTCTTACATTTGTGGACATAAACAAAGTTCTAGTAGACTACGTGGTATAAGATAAAAGTTATTTAGCCTGTAAACCAACTCTTAATATAATAAAAATATGTTCATAATTTGACTTAAAATACAAAATGTTCGTGAAGGTCACAATGCAACATTACTTAGTCTACAGCCACTAAACTATATAAACATCACATTTCCAAAGTCAATTTATCATTGCAATTTGTACACTTCAAACTAGCAAATTAATTAAGGTCAAGAAAATTAAAGCATGGCTTCTTGGCTTCGATCCCTCAGCTTTTTGGTGGTGGTGGCAGTGGTGGTGGTCGGCAGAGCAATGGGGGCTGGGTATTCAACACCGGTGTTCAAGGCTACCCCGTGGAAATTGGCCTATGCCACATTTTATGGCGACGAGTCTGCTTCTGAAACAATGGGTGTGTTTCTCTTACCAAATCAAATAAGTTATTTATTTCTTTTGAATAAAAATATCAAAATATTAATTTGTTCAATTTGAAAGGTATATATATAACTTCTTTTGATTTGATGCAAAGTATTTAAATTTAGAAATTTTCCAATTTTTTCATGAAAGTTGTAGTTGGAAAATTGCTGGTTTTACAATTAAATTTAATTCATAAAGTGCTTTTTGAGACGAAGAGCTAGAGTTATAAATATATAAATATTTTTGGCACACTATATATAGTAAGTATAAACCATCAAGTAAACATATGATATGACCCAAGCATATCTACTGTTGTCTGCATGGACCAAAATTTTCCTACATTTATACCGAAGACATCGAAAATATTCTATTTTTTGAGTAACAGAACCTATAGAGAGAGTATTAGACGAATACTTTGTAATATATAATTGATGAAATGTACCAAATAAAAAAAAAAAAAAAAAAGAACTTTTAATCAATGATTGTGTAACTAAATTTTATATATTAATTGGGGTAGGCGGAGCATGTGGCTACGGAAACTTGTTCAGCAGTGGGTATGGAACGGCCACCGCAGCGTTAAGCTCCGTTCTATTCAAGAATGGGTACGGTTGCGGGCAATGCTTCCAACTCCGGTGCGTCAATTCAAAGTGGTGTTACAAATACTCGCCCATCGTGACGATCACGGGCACGAACCTCTGCCCTCCCAACTGGGCGCAAGACTCAAACAACGGGGGTTGGTGCAATCCTCCACGCACGCACTTTGACATGGCTAAACCGGCATTCATGAAGATTGCGCAGTGGAATGGGGGCATTGTACCGGTGATGTTCCGCAGAGTAGCATGTATCCGAAGAGGCGGTGTGCGGTTGAGCTTCCAAGGCAACGGGTACTGGCTGCTTGTGTACGTGATGAACGTGGCGGGAGGGGGTGACATTGCGAGCATGTGGGTGAAGGGCAGCAAGACAGGGTGGATAAGCATGAGCCATAACTGGGGGGCTTCTTACCAAGCATTTGCAACCCTTGGGGGACAGGCACTTTCTTTCAAGTTTACCTCCTACACTTCACATGAAACTCTAATTGCTTACAATGTTGCCCCTCCAAATTGGCAAACAGGAATGACTTACACTGCCAACGTCAATTTCCATTAATGATTTTTCTATAATTAATCAAGTATTAATTCCCTTTAATATTTTCATTCTAAATTAAATTAATTAAACATAAATATTTATACATTTACATTTCAAAAGAAAAAGGCATGCAATTATATATATGTGTGTGTGTGAGAGATATGCATGATAGCCCACAAATTAAAGTAGTTGGAGTGGGAAACATGTAATCAAACACAAGTATAATTAATTACTTCATTTTAGCTCAAAAGACAAAAAAGACTTCACCTTCATTCCAAGCACGCCAATGCCATCACATTTTTTCCTTAGCTTACCCCTTTTGACTTCAATTTTCATCATAACCCCCACGCTCTAAAAATCATTTCTTCTCCCCCCTCAAACTTAACTTGTATGCTGCATTTTTAAGGCAAGCATTCAAAAACAAATACATTGCATGCAATTAGTTTATGTAATAAAGTACTAGCTAGTAGCTAGGAAATTAAATATATAATCGAGAAATTAAAAGAATTGGTTGCTAGCTTTTAAATATATATATTTATATTTCAACTTAAGATACAAAGTGTTAAAAAAAAAAAAAAGTGTTTTTAGGGTGCAAAAGATTATAAATTTAATTCTGTGTATTGAATCTAATGTAAATTAAGAATAGAAATGATTACGTCCTGCTCACTCTTCACTCTTTTAAGTTTGTAAAGAAAACCAAAAGAAGCTTTTTTCTTAAATTACTGATCACCTCCTCCACACCAACAAGTCTTAGAACAAGAATTAATATTACATCCAAACAACATAAAAAAGGTTAGAAGAATCAAATCCTCTATTACAATCACACATTCTCCATCCCCAATATAGCAGAAAGTCATTAATTAATTTCATGTTGAACTTGAAGCCCAACACCAAGTAAATATATACGTACGTATATCGATCAGAATCTTCAAATGGCCTTTCCATTCTCCTTCACCCTCAAACTATTTCTATTATTAGCAACATTACAAGCATCCACAACTAACTCTCAAGAAATCAAATCCGCCCGCCTCCTCGATCTCCTCATCCGAGACTACACGTTCAAATCATACACCAAAAACTTCAAAACAGGTAAACTGCACAAAATCCACCTACCTTCAAATCTCTCGGGCATAAATGTCGACTCCATAAGATTCCGGTGTGGAAGCCTTTACAGGTACGGAGCCAAAATCAAAGAGTTTCACTTGGGCATTGGCCTAGATATTCAGCCCTGCATCAAAAGAGTGGTACTAGTTCGACAAAATCTAGGATCAAATTGGTCATCAATATATTACAACAATTACGAGTTGTCAGGTTACGAACTAATTTCCCCTGTCCTAGGCCTCTTGGCTTACAATGCAAATCGAAAGAATTTCACTAGTATCCAAATAAAGGCGGGAAAAAAGCCGATCACTATAGATTTTAGCATTAATACGACGTTGATGAAAACAACACCGGGGATAATCCCGCTGTGTGCGAGCTTTGATGGTGATGGGAGAGTGAGCTTGTCTAACTCTAATCTAGTGGGAAAGAATGTCTATGTTTGCGTGGCGAATAAGAATGGGCATTTTGGATTGGTGGTTGAATCGCCGTTGATGCCTTTGAGGAAAAAGATGAGTAAATGGAAGATTGCGATTGGGAGTGCGATTGGAGGCGTGGTGGGGGTTGTGTTATTGAGTTTACTTGTGATTGCGATGTTTGTGAAGGCGAAGAAGAAGGCGAAAATGGATGAGCTGGAGAGGAGGGCTTATGAAGAAGAAGCTTTGCAGGTTTCAATGGTGGGACATGTTAGAGCTTTTAGTGCTTCTGGTACCAGAACTGTGCCTACTACTATTGAACTTTAATTACACCTGACCTCCTAATTATCAATATTAATCTTGATTCATCTTTTCTTTTTCTTTTCATTAATTGTTTTTTGTCTAGCTAATTAATTAATTGTATCAAAAATAGATCATATGAATTTTTTTAGATTCCAATTGGCAAAAAAATATAATTTTATGTTAGTTTAAATGTTGTTGTTCTGGAAAACTCTCTTCTTGATGAACAATGTGTCAGTGATCTACCTTCTTTTTTTTAGCAGAAAAACACACCATAAATAATTGAAATGTAAAATTGATCAATGGCTAGTCCTTTTGCTCCATTTCAAATGACTTATATAGAATGAAGACTCTTTGTATTTAATAATGAATCTATTCTTCATTTATTTTTATTAGGATCAGTCAATTAATGGTATTTCTAGTACTTCCCATGAATCTATTTCATTTCCTTAATCCAATATCAACTAACTTCACTTAAAGCTGAAACCCCCAAAAGCCCTCCTAGTTTGTCAAAATCTAACCATTATATTCTTCCAAAAATACAAAAAGCTCAAACCACCTTGAAAACATACATTGTACATGTCAACACACCCAATTACACTCAAATTTTAACAAAACCAGAAGACACAACAAACTATTACCTTTCGTTTCTACCAAAAACCACGACAACTTTCCGACTCCTCCCCTAGTATAATTCACTCGTATCACAATGTAGCCACCATGGATTCAGCCTGTGGAGGACGGCGTGGACGTGATCTCGGCTTCGTTAGGCTTAAATCCCAGTAATCTTTAGGAAGATAGTGTCGCTATAGCTGCATTTGCTGCTATGGAAAAGGGTATTTTCCTCAGTTGCTCAGCTGATAATGGCAGCCCGAATAGCTCCACGTTAGCCAGCGAGTTCCCTTGGGTTATCACAGTCCGTGCTAGCACTATTGACCGAAGCGTAAGAGCAATAGCTTTATTGGGAAATGGCGACGAGTTTGATGGCCACTCTCTTTACCAACCAAAAGATTTTAAACCTATTTTAGGACCTCTAATCGAACATTCGGCCAACGGTAACCAAATGATTGCCTATTGTGGCCCGCGGTCGTTAAACAATTAATGTTGATGTGAAAGGTAAGTTATGATGCAGGACCAAAGATTAAATCATACATAAACTCATCATCTAATCCTAAAGCAACCATTGTATTCAAAGGGACATTACATGGGATCAAAAGTGCACATCCTGCTGATTGGTCTCTTTCCGCAATCATGACTTCCGCCGCTCAAACCAACCCTAACGGAAGCCTCATTACCGATGAAAGGCACATCACTGCAGACTTTCTGAAATCGGTGCAGGGCATGTGAATGCACCAGATGCACTGGATCCAGGCCTCGTTTATGACAATACACCGGAAGACTATATAACTTACTTGTGTAGGAGTGCACAAGAAGCAGATTTGAACTACACATCGTTTTCGATTCAAGTAGAAAGGAATGATGTCATGTATTAGAAGAAAGTGACGAATGTAGGGGAGGCGGAATCGAGTTATTATCTCAAAGTGGAAAGTAGTGTGCCAGGTGATGATGTAGTTGTTAATCCTACAGTGCTTTGTTTTACTGAAGTGAAACAGAAAATGAAGTAGCAGATTCTGTTTAGAAGATCAGGAAACTCTATTAATGTGAGTTATGTACAAGGATCTATTTCATGGATTTCTTCCAAGCATGTTGTTAGAAGCCCAATATCAGTTAAATTGATATGAAAGAACAAGGAATTTTATTGAAGAGGATGAAGATGTATACTTTGATCGATTAATTTTTTTTTTTTTATTATTATTGTTGCTGGAAAATTTCTTTCATTCTATGAAGGATACTTAGGAGTAAGATCACATAATTATATTGAAATCTCAGTTTTTTTTTTATCTCCATCATGTGGTCAAGAAGTATCAGTTAAATCAACCTCCAAAATTTTAATAAGAATCCTGTTTTTTGGTTAAGGCCACCTGATCTGATGCTTATGTCAGATCATAAAATAAAAAAAAAAAACTATTTATCACGAACATGATAATATTTTTACATCATTAATTGACAATATTTGGCGTAATATGAAGTTAAAAGGTTTAAATCAAAATAATTATGAATCTGTTGTTCTTGTTATCATGTGGAATGAAATCAAATACAAACTGATCGACAGTCAACTTTAATGTTGACTTTGTTGTAATTAATCTTAGATTTCCTATATTTTTCCCTCATTAGTTCTTGTAATTTGTTAAACAATGTAAATCAGGTCAATGTTGTTTACAATTTTTACTAAATCTTTCTAGCTTATTTCAATCAAAAGGAGTTGATCTTCTGCATTGGGAATTAAATTAGGCATTTGTAACAAAATAAATGGTTTGACTTCGATATTAAGACAATTTAGGTACAATAAGATTACGACAGTTATATTTTAAAACTTTATGCTTGATTTCTTTAATGAAAATAGGCAAAGCTACTTACTATTTTTTTTTCTTTTCCATCTGTGTCTTAATTTATATATATATATATATTTGTGTTTGATGTTTCTATAACTTCACGGTTTATTTTATTTTTTCAACTCCACAATTTGCAAGTGCTAGAAACACAAATTTGTTTATACATCTCCACTATTTCTGTTGGCAAATACATTATTGTGAAGGGGAAGAGCATGCAAATGCAACAACTACTAATATTGTAATTTGTATCTGTTTGATGAAATAGATTGCAATAAATTTTCTTCTCCTCTCATTAAGAGAGAAAGATATATTTGGGGAAAAGGAAACTACAAAATCTACTAATTAATTTACATATCTATGTGATGAAAATGAAATAGGTTGCAATTAATTTCTTCATCTTCTCACAGGGAGATGTATTAGGGAAAAAAGATATTCCGCCCGTGAGAAGCTGAAGAAAAAGTTATACCCAATCCAAATAGAGTCAATATTCCGAACCTCTTATGTAGTTTCGAAAAATCAAGGGGAGGTTGATGTAATTAAGATATACCTTAGGGAGGTAATTTAAAATTTCCTTTTAAATAAAAATCCCATCTACTACAATAATTAATTTCCCGGAATATTTACCTATTTCTTGTTAAATTTCCCGGGAATTCGATAACCTCTTACCTCCGCCGCATCTCACTTTTCAAGAGCCCCTCGCCACCTAAATCCACCCCCTGGAAAGGGTTCCTCCTCCTCGAAGAGGAAATCCCAGAAAATATGGAAACCCCAAGCACAAGCACATCCTCCGCCGACCCCAAAACTCCGGCGGCGGCGGTCAACTCCACCTACCGGCGGCCCACTTCCTCCAGAACTATCTACAGCGACCGTTTTATTCCCAGTAGGTCATCTTCCAATTTTGCCCTCTTCAACCTCCCTAATTCCAATACCCCTTCATCAACATCTGATGACAACAATTCTGCATACACTACCCTTTTAAAGGCTGCCCTTTTCGGACCCGATTGTGTTAGTGGGTTTCAGCCATTGACTCCCGAGAAATCTGTTTCTAATGGTAGATTTGGAAGTAGGAATAGTGATAGTACTTTTTTGCAGACTAGTCCTCTTAATTGCAATATTTTCAAGTATAAGACCGAAACGCGAAAATCTTTGCATTCCCTTTCACCGTTTGGGTTTGATGATCAGCTTCCTGGTGTGTCACATAGCCCTGTCAAAGCTCCAAGAAAAGTTCCTAGGTCTCCTTACAAGGTAAGGGTTTCTTGTATTTTCTTGATTTTCTAGAATGGTGATGATAATTTGGGGTTCTTGATTGAGATGAATTTCTTCATTTGCTCATTTGCATATTTGATTTGTTGATTTTGGTTATGTGTAAGATCATCTTTTATTCCCTGATCTGGAGTGAGTAGTTAGATACGGTTGATGGGTAGTGTGATTTTTGCTATATGAAGTTTTCATAACATTCGGGTTTTATGGCGTTTTGGTTAGGTTTTGGATGCACCTGCATTGCAAGATGATTTTTATCTGAACCTTGTAGACTGGTCTGCGCATAATGTGCTGGCTGTAGGTTTAGGAAACTGCGTTTATCTATGGCATGCTTCTAGCAGCAAGGTGAGATTTTGTTCTTTCATTAGATTTAAATATTCTATTAATAACATTTTCAGATGATATGGCATTAAGCTATTTTGGATGTTTTGTATATAGGTAGTGAAGTTGTGTGACTTGGGAGTTGATGACAGCGTCTGTTCTGTTGGATGGGCACATCGTGGTACACATCTTGCTGTAGGAACTAGCAATGGCAAGCTACAGGTGTGCTATTAAAACCATTTTTTTTAATTCCGTCCGCGTTTGTAATGAGAAGCTGATGCTATGCTTTGGCCTTCAGCACTAGATTCTGAAGTATTTTTTGGATGCTGGAACTCTGACCTTTATAGGCATCTTCTTCATCGTATATTGTATAGTCTCACTTGGTGTAATTCATGTATTCTTTTTAGATCTTTCAAGTTCCCTTTTACTCGATGAGGACCACATTAGATTGTCATATATTTTCATTGATCATGGTATGGAGTTTTTCTCTGCAACAGGATTGACATATGAACGATAGTTTTTCACTTTCTAGAATATCTTTGTGACATCCAGACATTCTAAGTCAGCAAAACTTAGATAACCAGCGAATTCTTGGTTTATTTTGAGTTATCAAACTTGAATTAAGTATTATTACAATGAATTACCACCTCCTCACTTGAAAATCAGAGTAAAATTTAGCGGTAGGGTTTCTTAAACCTGGATTTTTCAAGGCACATGTTAAAGTTGCTCTTGATGGGACTTGGGGATGTGCATTTTCTTGCGAATTGAAAACAAATTATTATTCCATTACATGTCGCAAGTTGTTTCATTTTGTATCAAATTGGATTTAGTTTCAGAAGCCAGGACAAATCTATGGAATTATTTGACCTCTGTATTTGCTTCAATATTCTAAAGATGAGTGCTTTACAGTTATGGGATGCATCTCGTTGCAAGAGAATTCGAACCATGGAGGGTCATAGGCTGCGAGTTGGTGCTATTGCCTGGAGTTCATCTATGTTATCTTCCGGAAGCCGGGACAAGAGTATTCTTCAGCGTGACATAAGAACACAGGAAGATTATGTTAGCAAGCTAAGTGGACATAAATCAGAGGTCAGGCCCTTCACAAATTTGCTTTTTTTATGCACTCGACCTAGTTATTATTTATTTGGCATATTAATGTTGCATTCTTGTGGTTTAGGTTTGTGGACTGAAGTGGTCTTATGACAACCGTGAATTAGCATCTGGTGGGAATGACAATCGAGTAAGTATAGTTAATATTTCCCTGATAGATGTATGTTTTATTCTTTTTTTTTTGGTAGACGGTGTATTATTGTTGTTTTTCTTGTGTGTAGCTTTTTGTGTGGAACCAACATTCAACTCAGCCAGTGCTAAAATATTGTGAACACACTGCTGCTGTAAAAGCTATTGCATGGTCACCCCATCTACACGGACTTCTTGCCTCTGGAGGCGGCACTGCTGATAGATGCATTCGATTTTGGAACACAACTACCAATTCACACCTCAGTTGTATGGACACTGGAAGTCAGGTAACATGCTCTGTTTTCTATATATATTTTGAATATATATTGAGGAAAGTCGTACTTTGTCCCCTCAGCATTTTAAATTGTTGCATTTTACAACTTTTGGGCTGTGACCGTTAGTAAATTAAGTGCAAAATTGTCGGAAGTTTAGGTGGTGAAGTGCATTGCAGTTAGGTGGCCAATTGCGAATTTAAAGATTTTCTGACTCGAAATATTATGACAGGTGTGCAATCTTGTGTGGTCCAAGAATGTCAATGAACTCGTGAGCACCCATGGCTACTCCCAAAACCAAATAATTGTGTGGAGATATCCTACAATGTCTAAGGTACTATATTAGAAAGAAAAAAACATGGCTGTATAAATTTCTCTTTTTCAATAAGTTTTTTGAATTATCATCTAACAATTGGAGTTGTTATTTTCTCTTAATGCAGTTGGCAACTCTTACGGGACATACATACAGGGTACTTTACCTTGCCATTTCACCAGATGGACAGGTACCCAATTGAAACAACTACTTCCTCTTTTTCTTTGTTTTGATGATTCTCTAATGTACAATTTTTCTTTAAATACTACTTTTTAATAACTGATGCTATTTCTTTTCACAGACAATTGTAACAGGAGCAGGGGATGAAACACTTCGGTTCTGGAATGTTTTTCCTTCTCCCAAGTCTCAGGTGCGCACTTTGGTTTCATGATGCTTAGGCTATGTTTGGAACTTTGATTTTATTGAAGAAAATGAAAATGAACCCAAACGTTTGTATCATTAGCTGCAAGATTTTTCTTAGTGTTTTATCCACTAAAATCCAAAGAACCAAACATAGCCGTATTGGTTATTAATACTTTTTAACCTATTCTTGGAGTCAGTCTGCGATGTCTACTAATAAAAGGCAAAACATTTTACTCTGCAGAACACTGAAAGTGAAATTGGAGCATCATCTCTAGGAAGAACTCACATCCGGTAATCCTTTATGGCCATGGAATTGGCGCAATTTCTGCTCTGTCGTGGAGTAGCAATGCTAAGCCGGAATCAGTTTGGAGCTATCAAACTGATGACAGGGAACTGGCGACAGTGAACAGTGGAAAATGTAGAATTTGCAGAAGATGAAAAGATTTAAGTTAGTTGATTGTTCTCGCAATCTACAATTTCGTAAATATTAATTAACTGATATTCTTGAATAATTTCAAACTGGTATAGTGGGAACTGTTATTTAATGCTCAATAACATCTTCCTTCCGGCTTCTTGTATAGTTGGTTTTGGTCTTTGTGAGCTAGAGTATTTTGAAGATTCTTTTAAATAATCGCATGGATCAATTACGATTTGGTTTGAATATATGTACTTCTATTGGATTTTCCGTGTTGAATATGAGGATATTAGAATTTGAAATTCTGAGATGTAATTTGAATGTTGGAGTCTTAGATTGAAAAACAGGTGGCTTGGTGTTAAATTCTATAAGATCTAGAATCTATGCATAATATTTGTATATTGAGATGAAAGTGAAAGTGGAGAGAATTAAAGAAGATATGAGAGAAAAACTGTAAATTGATGTATTGAATAATTGCACTTAATGAATTTACAAAGGAAGGATTAAACTATATATACACATCTAACTAACCGACCTATTAGGCGTAACTGATTTATACATATATACAATCACGCCTTTACAAAACAGAAAAGCAACTATACAACAGGAAAAGAAAATAGAAAAGAAAAATTAAATCCCTAATTAAATCCCTAAATCAGAAATTGAAATAATCTTATTCGTTTCTTCATTTTTCTGCAAACTGGAATTTGCTTTGTTTTCTTCCTCTAATACTTTTGCTGAATTTTCTTCCTCTAATAAATTCATATTAATAATTTAATATTGCACATTCCTACTTCAACTTTTTCCGAGCATTTTTTCATCCAATTAAAGTATTAACACGCTGTATTCTGAATGAGTCATAACTTACTCTACTCAAATTCAACCGACAAGTGAAATCGGCCTATTTGTGAGTTCAAATTTGGCGATTTTCAAGTTTATAAAGCATAAATTAAGAAATGCTCCCTCTGTTTTCTTTTATTAGTTTCTTGTTTACTTTTATTTGTCGCTTTATGATTTCAATGTAAAATTAATATTTTTTTTTCATCTTTACCCTTCTTACTAATATTTGTCCTTAATGCTAAGAATATTTTATTAAAAGGATATTTTGGAATTTTTATTTAAAAAAAGTGATTATTTATAACATTCATTAATTCGTGTGCAATCCTCCAAAATGATAAATAAAAAAATTTGGAGGAAGTATGATAGATCAACTCACAACTATTTACCATTTAAATTAATTTACCTTGAAATGAAAACATACCAAAAACTAATGCCACCGACATATATACCATTCTAATCCGGCAACGTGTTATTGATTGAGAATTGGCCTAGCCGATTTCCTAAAAACACTTCTAGATCTTCATTGTGATTTTTGAAATGTTTGACCCTAATTATAGAAATTAATTTTAGTCAATTGTGATTTTAATGGTGTTTAAATCACTTTGGGGATCTATAGAAGCTAAAAATCAACTTATTGTAGAAGTTACTAAAGTGTTATTTTTGCAAAAAGTTATTATCCATAAATAATTATTTTTTAATTTAATTGTATCATAATTAATTATTATCAAAATTCATTTTAGTAAAATTAATTCTCATATAATTGATTTTTAAATCATTAGGTCAAACTCACCCGATTTTCTATCGTGTTTTGGTCGGAGTATCGTCCTAAACAAAAAGTCCAAGGTCCCGTCGCTGACTCCATTGCAAATGGCTAAAAGAATTGACAATACTGATAGTACATTTTTGGAATGTATGGCCTGTTTGTTTCACGTTTTTTTAAATTATTTTGTGTGTGGGGGAAATGTTTAAAAAATATGTTTTCTATTTTTTGAAATAAATTCATAAACTCTTCTATTAAAAGTCATACAAAGAATAATTTTTTTATCTCTTAAAAAAATCTTCTCTGATTTGACATAAAGTAATATATCTTCTATACAATTTATCTTACATAACAAACATGATTTGATATAAAAACTTACACATCTTACATCTGCAATCTAACTATTCCCAAAAAACGTACACTTACTTTATTTCTCAAACCACCCTCTCAAAACTCAAACAAACAATATTACGCAAATCGAAATTATTTCATAAACCACCATTACTTTTCCAAACATGAAATAAACATGCTTATGGCTTTTTTCAAACTTTTTTTTTTATATAATCAATTATAATATATTTAGATAAATGACACTGACACTTTACCCATCACATTCAGACCATCTCATAGTTTATAGGTGATAGTGGCGATTTATGATCTAGGGACATTTTAGTAATCATTTTTAGGGGTGTTTCAGTAATTCGGTAATTAATAAATTTGATAATAAATAATTCAGTCAAAATGACTATTTCACCCCTATTTATTTTATTTGACATTTATGAAGAAAAACTCTTCACCTCCCAAGAAACCCTTCACCTCCCAAAAACATCTTCACCTCCCAAAATTTCTCCTATAAATAGCATCTCATTTTCAAACAAGAGGTAAGTCATTCTAGAGAGAAAAAACCGAAAATTATAGAGTTCTTAGCAACTCCGTCCCGTGCAAATTAGCATTCGTAAAGAGATCGAGAAGAGAGAAAATCTCGAAGAAGTCCTTTGATCATTTTTAGACAACATCATTTTGGCGCCGTCTGTGGGAATCGATTGATCTGTATATTTAACGAGAGAAACTTTTGAAAAAAAAATATATTTTAGAGCCACCAATCACGAAACTCTATGAAGTATCAACTAAATTTATCCTTGAGCCTTCGTGTGGATTCATTTTTCTCAGCAGAAGTCTCAATTCTAATACAAATAAACTTGATTTGAAAATCATATTACCAAGGTTACTCCACAAATCAGCAATTCGTATCGAAGACAATGCATCAATATTGCAAGTCTCTCAAAAGTGGACAAAATTGCACACTTGACCCAGAAGATGACAAAAATTGCAGAATAACCTAAAAAATTAGTGAGAATTACAAAGTTGACCCTAAAGTATCTCAAGATTGCAGAACTACACAAATGAGGTAAATTTTAAATTTTGTGTCTTCCAATTAAGTTATACTTATTTACTTACGGACGCATGAAACCAATAATAAATGAATCTCTAAAACTACAAACGGTAAACCGATGGTCTCTTCGCGATCAAGAAGGGTAAATTGATCATCCCTAAAAAATTAAAGGGTAAATCGATCATTGCTCAACGATAAAAAAAGGGTAAATCTGTCATCCCTAAACGATCGAGGGTAAATCGATCATCTCTAGAGATCAAAGGGTGAATCGATCATCCCTCCGCAAAATGCTAGGGGGTAAATTGGTCATCCTTCAGCGATCAAAAGGGGTAGTTCGGTCGTCTCTCGGCACCAAAAAAAAAAAAAAAAAAAAGACGACAATAACGGCAGCGACGATCGAATACTATCAAAGTAAAAAAACAACGTGAATCAAGTTACACTTGTGGCTGAAATTTAAATTTATCTTTACTATATTTACTTTCAAGTGATAATATTTGACCACACAAATTTGTGTTTTACATGCAATTATGGCTTTGGGAGGCAACTTTTGACAAACAGATATCTCAAAGAAGAATATTTACTCCATATAAGAAAGATCAGTTAAAGAAAATGAGCAGCCCTACTCTTCACCAATTTTACAAGGGGAGCATGTCTAAGCACTGTACTCTTTTTCCTTCGTCCAAGTTTTTGTCCCAATGGGTTTTTCTTGGCAAGGTTTTAACGAGGCAGTGTTACACGCTTATTTATCACATATGGATGTATGATGTTCGTAGCTACAATGCCCAGATACTTGAATCAAGTTTCGACAATAAACGCTCGCATAATTATTCCCGAAACTGGGGGGCAAATGATGTGTCCAAATTTTGTACCCGAGGGCAATTAAGAGATTACACTAAGTTGCATAAATAAGAGATTTGTAACGTCTTTATCATAAACTCTCGTAACGTCTGTAACGTCTTTGTATTTATTACTTGTAACGTCTTTGTATTTATTACTTGTAACGTCTTTCCTGAAAAGACTATTATACCCCTGTACGTACCTATAAATAGGTAGCCCTATTTCCGAACAAAGGAACAAAACTGAATTCACTATTACAATTACAATACAATTTTTCTCTCGATATAAGTGTGCAGACCTTATTTCAGTATTGTGATGTTGTTATAGATCGAAGGGCTTATTCCATTTTGCCCTGAACATTTTTATACAACATCAATAGGTTTTGGTCGATCGACCGACGGGAATATAGAAAGGTCAATACATTCACGTAGTATCTATATATAGTTCAAAATCTTCGCTATTTTGCCAGAAAATATCGAAATGTTTAAATTTGTGGATCAAGAGATAATTTTTTCAGTTATTTCTGGAAAAAAAAAGTTCCTTTCAATATTTTTTCCAGTTCTCGAAGTATTTAATCCTTGTAGCTTGTTTGATTGTAAGGAAATTGAGAGAAAATTGTAAGAAAATAAAAAAGAAAAGAAGAAAAGAAAAAGGAAAAGAAAATCATCTTTCTCTATATTTTGGTTGTCAAGAGAACTATTTTCTTACATATATTTGGTTGTCCATAAAGTTTAGAAAAAAAAAAGTAATATTTTTGATAGATATCTTCGTTTAATTATAAATACTTTCAAAATTATAAAATATATTAAAAAGTAATTGCAAAATAAATATTATTCAAATTGTAAATATAAAGTACATCTATATACACATTTAAATAAGATTTATATGCTACACACATTAATCTTCATCTTATATACTTTAACTTTTTTTTTTGTAGGGATTTATGTAAAATTTAGTTGATATTGTTTTTTATTATTTGTATTTTTTTAGTTTCAAGATAATAATTATATCTTCTTTGGGTTGTTTGAGTTTGAAATTGATGTTTTTTTGATTTTTTATGGGGGTATAATTGCTATTATAACTTGATAAAATATTTTTTTGCTAATAATAAATAAGCACAAAGATGGTTTTGCTAAAAAAAAAAAATCACAAGTGAGAGATTTTAATAGTTAGACAAAGTAGAAGAGGTATTTTGCAATTAATTCACAAAATTTTTCTAAAAAAGTTAATTGTCATTCACTTTACATCACTTTCCCAACGATTTTATTGAAAGTTTCAATTCCTTTTTCCTCCATGTATCTTAAATTCTTAAGGCCAAAACTTGATGTTCTCATTTGGAGCTAGCATTACTAGTTGTGGCACAAGCTCCAAATGAGACCAACACGTGTCAAGTTTATTTCTATTAAAAAAAAAAAAAAAAAAAGTTAAAAGAAGATTTTCACAGGTTCTTACGGATAGAGCTTATCTTAAAATTTTAGATTCGGAGATCGGCTCGATCTAGAACTAGTCGGTTGCTATCCAGATATGTACATGTGATCAGTTGAGAAATAAATGACATATTTTTTAAATAATCTGCATTCTTCCCAAGATCGAGCTATATGCTTTGATTGATATCTATACTTGTCCTAATTAAATCTATATATTGTTTTTTTTTTTTTTTTCTTAATGAAATCTATTGATGTATACATGATACACAATACTGTATCAATTTATTGATTTGTTGTGTGCACTAATATATTATTCTTTCTTTTATTACATCCTTTGAACGATTTCGTTCAATTCCACAAGTGAAAAAAAATTACGAATTTATTAGTAACTTTTATAATAATTAAAATTTTAAATTTATGTGCAAGAATATACTGTAGTTCATAAACCCTGCTGTAATACGTAGTACTCCTTATTTAGGTTCTTTCCATACTTTGTAAAACCCAAATAAAGGGGCCATTAATGAATTAAATAATTAATTATGTGTACGTACCAACTTGTGAATTTAACTCCACAAATAATTTAATTAGTTCCGTTTGAGAAATGGTATTGTCCTCGATTGATAACAATACTTAACATTGAGTCGGTTAGGTTAAGGAGTGCGGTATTCGTTTCATTTTTGGCAATTATATATATAATATAATTAGTTGATGGATTACTGATTATCATTGTACTCATGTTTTTTCATCTGCATATGAATGTCATGTTTTTTTAGCCAATTTTAGAGGTGAGGGCAAACCTTACTTTTGATCAAGTGTTAACTTAGTCGATCGAGTTATATAAATACAAATTTAATTTGGTAATTTATTAAGTTATCCAATTCAATAGTCTAAACAATATTGAACTCCATTAATTTATTTATTGTAATCATATATATTATTATGAAAGTCTGATAATAAATACCAACCTAAAATTCGTATTCAGTAACTTGTTCGTAACATCATATCTTCATCGTCGGAAAAAAAATAAAAAATAGATCATCAACACCACAAAATCTGATAGGAATTTAGTTATCCAGATATACATATATGTCTGATGAAAGGACATAAAACAAGGCAATTAAAATAGTACAATGGAAAGAACATATATATGATACGTACAGACATTATAAGGGGCAAAATAGAAAAAAAGTAGATAGACTAAATTCTTTCAACTCACATAATTATAAGAAGTTACGTACATTACAAGGTTGTATACATTAACAATCATAATATAATAGTGAGAACTTAATTAATTCACATATTACATCACTAGACTTGGATAAAACATAATATTATTATATAACATGTAAACAAGGATAAATCATTATATACATATATATATATATATATATATATATATATATATATATATATATATATATATATATATATATATATATATGCCTAAAACAAATTAAATACCCTACCAATATGTACATTAATTGATAATTCCGACAAATTGATATTATAATAATACCTATACCCGGCCATGATCTATATAAAACAGCAGAGCGAGCATAGACTAATTAATAATAATTAATCTGCTGCCCAAGTCCCTTTACATGATCACCATTATTATTGATACTGGAAAAGTTTTGCGGCCAAGGAATTAAACTGCTTTGTGGAAAACAACATGTACAGTCCTCTTTGCATGGCTGTAGATCATTTTCTTCTTCTTCTTCTTCATCATAATTTTTTACAATATTAATATTCCTACTAGAAGGGGGGGCCGCAGCCTCCTTGAGTTGGCCCCAACACTCAACTTTGTTGAGTTCTGGAATATTGGAGTGGAAATAAACCCAAACCAAAGATTCTTGTAGCTCCGGGTAGTTGTTGAATAAGTTCTCATCTCCATGGACAAATGCCTTCAACACCTAATGCACAAATTTTTCCAATTTTAGTCAACTAACTTGGACTATATATACAACATAAATAAAAAAAAAGGGAAATATCTAGCTTCTTGTATAAGGCATTAGTTGATTATACTATATATTAAAGGGTTGAAAAATAACATTACTTTGCGTGAAAGAGTGGCTACATATACATATATATATATAGTTCCAAAAGGGTAATTTTTGGGGAAACATTCCTTGAAAGAACACATTTGGCACGATTAACCCCGCGTTTAAAGTAAATTCTACTAAATTCAGGACTAGTTCAGTTGGTTATGTAAATCGATCAAATTAGTACCAAAAAAGAAAGGGATCGATGTGATTTACCACAGGGAGTTCCTTGCAGAAGATGTAGTATCTGAGCCTAGCAAAAAGATTTAAAAGGAAGTGGCCTCCACTTATGTGACAATGAACATGGAGTGACATTTTTCCTTTTATTTTCTTCCATTCAGCAACCACTTCATCCCTTTGCAATCTATTATACCATCCTTGCAACTGCCACAGAATTATAACATTAGATCACAACCCTTTAGTTCAGTATTGTGTTTTTTTTTTTAATTTATTTAAAATAAATAAATAAAAAGAAACATATACTGTATTATTTAATTTGACCAAATCAACTAACTTTCCAAATTCACATATCTTTTCCACTAAAATCCATAGTTATCTCTTTTTCCTACTAATTCTGGAAAATTCTGGACAAGCATCTTTTAATAGCAAAAGAATACTAAAACCAATAAAGTATACAGTACTACTCTGCTTCAGTACTCTGTTTTCCCCTGTTCTATATATACCTGAATAAAATGACTCTTTCCTCATCAATAATCAATTAGCAGTTACCATGCTCAATTATTGGAGGGATTCGGATATGGGATCACATAAAAATTCCACAAAAAATAAAAAACTACATATATATAAACCTGAGAATTGTTTATTGATTGAGAAATTGCAAGAGTGAGTTTAGAGGTAATATCACTGTGTGTAAGTGTGTAAGCTCTGGGAAGATTTCCAGGATGCTTTTCTTCATCAACTCCTAAAAACAAAACTTTCAATTTTGATGCCTCAAATATAGCTGGCCCAAATAACCTTGCAACCTGATCCAAACAAACAAAAAAAAGAAGAATTATAAAAAAAGAAAACCAAAGAAGGGATTAGAAAAAAAAAGAAAAGAAATCCTTACAGGAACAATAGATTGATTCTTCTTGGTAAATCTCCTTGTTGATCTATGAAGAAAAAAAGAGGGGTTTTCCCTTTCTTCTTTTCTAATTGAAGAGGGTTTTAGCTTTGATGGAAGAAATAAAGCTGCAGTCATAGTACCCATAGCTAGAAGTTGATTCTTGTTCTGCTCTGTTGTGTTCTGTTTTATGAAGAAAAAAAAGAAGGTTTCTTTCTTTCTTTCTTATTCTTCTTAATAATGGGTGCAAGTTAAAGTATAAAGCTTTTGCTTTTACTCTTTGATGTTGGGCAGGTCTTTTTGGTTTGATTTGCTTTGATGCCTAATACTTGGGCAAACTTCAAAGATTGGCATTCATAATCATCAATATGTAGAAAACTACACTTGTCTGTGTCTCTGTGTGTGTGTGTGTGGGGAATGATGAAATAATTTTAGGGTGTTTGCGTGTCAAAATTGGAACTAGGGTCACCGATATAGTGACGGTTGCTTCAAGTTTTAAACTTTCCTTCAACTTAACCCAACACAATCAATCCCAATGCATGGTTAACCCTAACCCACGCCCATAATTTCAAGCATTCTTAATTGGACTCTCATTGAGGGCTAAATAGTAAATATCAGTTAAATTATTAAGCAATGAATCTATTTCCCTGCCCTCTCTATTAACCTAGACTTTCGCAAGCTGTCCACATCTTAAATTGGAAAAACCTTCAACTTCTTTCTTTAATTTAATTTATAAAAATATTTCTAAATATGCTTTTTTCAGCAATTTTAGTTTTGATAACACAAATATAGATTAAATATTGATGTCACTAGCTAAAATATCATGATTTGGCAGATGAGAAGATTAGGCTTCTCTTTTCGGGTTAGAACATTTTTTAAATTTTCAACTGTTTTAATCATAATTTTTTATACGGTTGTTAAGATCGCGATTAAAACATTAATTATGAAAGCTCTCCACAGTATTCTTCAATTATTAACTAGGAATTCTATTTGAACTCCTTTAGACCAAAATTTGTTGGTCAATTTTCAATTTCAATTTTTTTGAATAATAGAACTTATAAATTTGATATTCCTAATATTTTGACTACTAATTAAAATTAAATATGGTGTTTCGATATTTTTCAGTAAAATTATCAGAGATCCTAGTTTCCGGCGCACTTCTGCAATTTAGCATTTAAATGGAGCTATTTTTAATTGAGAGGGTATTTGTGGGTTAAAATGAACCCGATATATATTGCAATTGCAATTTATGGAGTATTTTTTAAAGCACAAAATGCCTTAAATATATATATAATTATATATATATATATACTTATTATATGTGGCTTCAACCTTTACAAAAGCCCATCCTGGGCCCCGAGTGACGTCCTTGTCATGTCGAGTATGAATTAAGCTGTACACATAGGCTGGGCTGGATTCTCTTTTAACTTCTAAAATGTGTTTGTTTTTCATTCAAAATGTGTTTGTTTTTCTCTCTCAACAAAGACAAGGTACATTCTTTTCTCATTTTTCTTTTAAGTTCCATCTTTCATATAAATTTGTAATTTTTTCTCTCCCCATAAAAGTTCAAAGTGTATTGGGCCATAACGTTGGATGCACCCACACGCTTAACCAAATAAGAAAGCTACCTTCATTATTACATACTTAGTTGACATTTATTCGGAATGGTCAAATTGTAGGGTTTTTGAAAACTTTAACTCTCATCGAATAGTCAGTTTGATATGAGTAATTTAACTCTTTACTTGTGGAGATGTAACACACACTTTCTATAATGCGATTTAAACATTATTTTCATTAGAAAAATAATCAATTTAATCCTATATTAACAACATATTCACTGTAAATAGACAATTTACTTCATTGTAATATGTATAAATAAGCATTTTACCTTCTTATGATATTGCATAATCGACATTTTATCACCTTGTAAAAATATAAAAATCAAGAGAGAGACAATGTACTTCTTTTACAGAAAACACAAATAATTATTTTACCTTTTTATTTAACGCAGGGAGATAAATTGCCTATTAAAAATTAGGGAAGGAGTTTGTTTGCTATTCACTCCAAATTATATAAATACTTGGACTCCTAAAATACTATAAGCTAATGAATTGTGAAAGGTAACATACTTATTACATTAACTTACAAAATTGTCTCATCGAGTAAATGTAATTTTCAGAAGAATGACAAACGGCTTTATCCCACTTTGCACCCTGGAAATGCATCATTTTGGCACTTTGCACCCTCGAAAAAAATCAATCACACTTTGCACCCTGAAAACATACTCTGCCTTCCACTTTGCACCCTAGACCCATTTTTGGCCAAAAAATAGGAGGAGCAAGGGGCAATTTCGTAATTTTCAACTATTGTCAATAAAAATAATACAATAATTTCACATTATATCTGTCAAAATACCTCTTGTGCTTTGTCTAACTATCAAAAACCCCATTATGTCATTTTAATTAGCAGAATCCCTCTGTATTTATTTTTCATTAACAAAAAAACACCTCCCAAGTATAAATGACAATTATGCACCCATCACAATTAACCTAAAAAAATTTCAGTAACCCCTATTAACTTCGAAAATTGGCATTAACCACATATTCACTTAAAAATTTGACAAAAATCTACTTATGATTTATTAAGAATTGGTTTTTTTCTAATAAAAAATGAACACGGGTCAGAGAATTTTTGCAATTCATACTTAATAATCAATTGGAAAAAAAATTCTCTAATAATCAGTTAAAAAATTCTTGATTGATTAATCATGCTTAATAATCATTAATTATCTATATAGTCAGTATAAAAATTCTCTGACCCGTGTTAAATTCTAAAACTTCGTTTAACTGATTAATAATTCTAATAAACCCATGTTAAAAATTCTCTGACCCGTGTTAAGTTCTAATAACTTCATTTTAACTTCAGTATAATAATTAATGATTATTAAGCATGATTAATCAGTCAAGAATTTTTTAATTGATTATCAGAGAATTTTTTTTCCAATTGATTATTAAGCATGAATTGCAAAAATTCTCTGACCCGTGTTATATTTTTTATTAGAAAAAAACCAATTCTTAATAAATCATAATGAGATTTTTGTCAAAATTTTAAGTGAATATGTAGTTAATGCCAATTTTCGAAGTTAATACGGATAACTGAATTTTTTTTAGGTTAATTGTGATGGGTGCATAATTGTCATTTCTACTTGGGAGGTGTTTTTTTGCTAATAAAAAATAAATACAGAGGGATTTTGCTAATTAAAATAACAAAAGGGGGTTTTTGATAGTTAGACAAAGCACAAGGGGTATTTTGGCAGATATAATGTGAAATTATTGTATTATTTTTATTGACAATAATTGAAAATTACGAAATTGCCCCTTGCTCCTCCTTTTTTTGGCCAAAAATTGGTCTAGGGTGCAAAGTGGAAGATAGGATATGTTTTCAGGGTGCAAAGTGGGATTGATTTTTTTCGAGGGTGCAAAGTGCCAAAATGATGCATTTCCAGGGTGCAAAGTGGGATAAAGCCAATGACAAACTATATTTACACAAGCATTACTAAAAAATTATTTTCAAAGCCACTTATCAATTTACTCCAGATTGTGACTGACTTCATGAATAGATTATATTATAATCGTGTATTAATAATTTAAACCAGAACGCTGCTTACGGATACCTTAATTTCCCCCAGATTTTCAATAGAAATGTTTCTTTTGAAATCCCAAGTTGAGCCTCATGTAAAGACAAGACCTATATGGCTATATTCTAGTAAATTGTTGAAATACATATGCCTTGAAAGATTTAATTTGTATATTAGCTTCCATAAATTATACATGAATTAAACAATAATTATTCTCAACATATTATATATACTATATGTGCAAGATTAATTTTTTACTCATCATATATAGCCACAGAAAAGATTGTTCAGAATTGGTAAATAAATGGTAAAGATGTAAAAGAGA
Source organism: Penstemon barbatus (assembly GCA_003313485.2). Lineage (NCBI taxonomy): Eukaryota > Viridiplantae > Streptophyta > Magnoliopsida > Lamiales > Plantaginaceae > Penstemon > Penstemon barbatus. The sequence continues at coordinate 2,286,161 of QOIQ02000009.1, read as the reverse complement.
AATTAAGTTACAATGGCCTACCCGACTTTCAGGAGTGTGTCGTACCCTGGAAACGTTTCTCCGTTGCTTGAGCAAATACTCGAAACTACCATTGCCAACTGCTTGAACGAAAGACAAATTCTCTTTGTTAACTACATCCACATAATGGCTGGTTATAGTGACAAATATAAGCTACAAGAGCACAAGAAGTGAAGTACCTTTTCAAAATTTGTTTCACACATTCCTGTTTTTTCGAGATGTACCATAGCAGCCAAGAAAATTTTACTCAGTTTAGAACAACTTATCAGAACGACAATTATTCTTTGGGAAGAACAGAACAAGCAAGAACCTCGACCTACGACTTAGATTGCATAGTTATGTCCAAATGGCAATATAATGATGAAGTTTAGGAGAAAATGAAGATTTTTGGCAACTGACTTGGATATGAGGAGCCTCGAACACCTCATTTGCAGCTGCTTCAACTTCTGCCATACCTATAATAACTTTCCCTGCAAAACCAGTAACGAAAAATTTGAAGATCTCAAGTGGGAAGAGAAGATAATGCTAAATGGTATCAAATTTGATATACGAAAGCCTTACCAACAGAATCTGAGCTAGAAAGTGGCGAACTTTTAGCACGAAAATCTGCAAGTTCTGCTGCTCGTCTACAAATCTCCAATGCACGACGAGCATCTCCAGTTACAGCTGCCTCCTAAAATCAAATACAAGTAAACTATTTATCAACATGATTATCGAATGAAAAAGCTCCCAAAATTTAGTCCATCATCCATTTAATTACCTTTTTTGAAGCAAACTCGATTGCAAGTTTCTCGAAAGCATGTATCCATTTTAGGCGACTTGATATTATTTCTTCAAGTTGCTGGTAATTATATGCATGAAAGCAAACCCTTTGAATTCCCACACGACTACAAATACGAGCCCGCAAGTTCTCTAGAAGATTCATAGTGTTTGACATCCCTAAGTTGAATAATAACACAAGAAGAAAAGCAACAAAACTCAGGATCATTGATTACAAGTTTAGGTCAAATTTAGCCATGGCAACAAGATTTAATTTCCTACCTATGACAATCAATTTGGAATTTGGCTTGGGTAGGCCAATCAAGAATATTGTATAAAACCTGTCATATTTAATTATACTCAACGTCATTTCCAGTATATGTCAGAGCTTCTTTCGTGGAAATGTTCAACTCACCGATTGGTTTCTGGTTACTAATTGATCGAGTTCATCAATGAGAAGAATGCAAGGCTTTGTATCTTCTTCCCCACGTTTACTTTCATCTGAAAATCGCTCATTTAAGAAACGAAGAGCCTTTTTCCAACCAACTCTATGTCCACTTAATCCCTCGTAAATCACCTGAAAATAGTTAGCTTAAATGCTCTATTCATAACTCCACACAGCACAAAGTAGAACAAGTCATCATGTATTCATACACTATATATATTATCTGGGGAAGCCAATTTGAGACCATTAATCTTGACAAAGCAGTATATATGGTCTTATAATTCCTTTATCAACCTCAGATTTCAGATTCCTCATCACAGAAAGTACACTCATCGTCTGCAGTTAGGTGAAGATAAAAAGTAAGTCATTTGTTTATGGAGATATCTAACGACTTATTATCTAAACTATATTTTATTTTACCTTTCCAGTTCCGGGAACACCACAAATGAAGAGGCATCTTCCAAGGCATTGCTCATCACATATGGCACTTTTAATAAATGTGGTTATCTCATCCATTTCTCTGCATAAGTTAACTATGCATGAGATAAAGTATTGCTATAATATTTAATCTAATAACTTCAAAATAATATATATGTACTTATTCCTGCACGGTGGAGACTTGGGAAATGTAGCAAGCAGAAGTGCTGATTTTGCCTTTTCTAAATCAGTCTGCTTGTGACATTGAACATGTGCTGGTATTTTCTTTGCCCCAATCTTTTCTAGTCTATATATTCGTCCTTTCCGTGAGTTCTGACTTAGTATATAAAAATGATTAGTCAACTAGTTTAAGCAAACCAACTTTAATGATAGAACATTGGGCTTTATTTTTTGTTCATTTCCATTATCCGTATCATTTTACTAAATAAAATCCGAATTCCAAACATATCCTTAGACTTAGGTGCTAACAAAAAAAATAGCATACCGCATCTAAAGGGTGAGATGGAGATGGTTCAGACAATGAACCAATTTTTTTCTCGTGTTTATATTCTATTTCTTCTTCTGTGTCATAATCGGACTCGTTGCAAGAATTCCGATCTACATCTTTTTCAGCCTCTTCAACATCCTGAAAGATAACATGAGAACCAATAAATTCAAAGAGAAATACAAAAGTCCGTTTCTCTATAACCGTTTCCTACTTACATTATTGTCAATATCTGATATGCGCTTGAAACTATGATAGTGTATGTCGTACTCATATTCACAGAGAAACACATCATCCCCTTCATTGCTAGCCTTGGAGAATTCTTTAGGGCTCATAACATAGCAATGCCTGATGATCGACTCCAACTACAAACAATAGACATTGTTGCAAGTACAAAATGAGAAACACGGGAATATCCAAAATATATTCCTGAGTTATGAGCTAAATAGAGTTAGAAAACATATAACTTACGATTGAACAATGGTCAACATTATTTTGATATACGTTGGAGGCCCTCAAGAAACACATAAGCGCCCAAATGAAATGAAAGATGAAACAAAAATAGAATACCTCAACATCGGCAAAATCATGAGTCCGATAAAGCTCCCTCCTCAAATTATGAGGCTGTCTCCCTGCAGTTGTCTCCTCCGGTATAATATACCACCGAAACCGGCACCCGTAAGTACCATCCACTTCTCTCCATAGACTACACAAGTCATGGTACAATAAGCGCCTTTAGTTAACCAAACAACCATTAAAATGAACTTCAAAAGTGAAAGACTATGACAAAGGAGAATTCAAGACAATCCTCTCATTTTTGTTAGTTTTCCTTATTTCAGTCATCTACTTATTATATATTTCACAGCGATCCTTGACTTCAATTCATTTGTTTGACCAAAATACTATTTTTTCCTTATTTTGATTTATTTTAGTTTACTTAATAATAACCTGATACATGTTATAACCACCTTCAAACCCACTATAGTCTTTAACCCATGTTTTTCTCCTTATTTCTCCTTATTTTATTTTACTTAATAATATAACTACCTCCAAACCCACGTACAATCCTATTATAATCCATATAACAATGGAAGAATTGAAATCAAAAATTGAGAGGAAATCTTGAAGGAAAAAGAATACTGTTATTCAGAGAAAAAATAATGTGTACATTGTTACATAATGGGTTTGAACCCATAACTTATATACAACTAAAAACACCGACTATACAATAAAAAACCTAAACTACCCTTGACAAAATAAAACGGCTATTTACAAAATAAAGGAAATTAAATTAAAATCCCTAATTCACATTTCATCTCCTTCTCCAGCTGCGCATTTCTCAATTCTTCTTCCAATTCCATTTTGCACATTCTCCCCAAAGAATAATAGGAACTTTGGATTCAAAATATAATGCCCTAGCAATGTTAAGTAAATGTTGGTGTTTTCTCTCCACAACAGAATTTTGTTGTGGAGTTTCAACACAAGAATATTGATGTAAAATGCCCAATTCATTAAATAAAGAAGTAAATTTTAATTCTGGTGCATTGTCACTTCTAAAAATTTTAACAGTTTTATTAAATTGATTTTTGACCATAGACAAAAAATTAGGAATGATAACAGACATATCTGATTTCTTATGTAGCAAGCAAATCCAGGTAAACCTGGAGAAATCATCAACTATTGTTGCAAAATACCTTTGTCCAGAAATAGTAGGGGTGTGAAAAGGCCCCCAAATATCACAATGTAACATCTCAAAAATACTAGAAGTAGAAGTAACAGAAGTAGGAAAAACAAGCCTCTTTTGTTTAGCAAGAGGACAAATATAACATGGTTTTGTAATAGAATCAGAACAGCTATGTAAAGAATCTAATCCTAAAACATTTTTAAGTCTAAACAAATTCTTATAAGGCATATGTCCTAATCTCCTATGCCAAATTATGCTAGAAACTTTGTTGCAATGTGAAATTTCAGTAGATCTTGGTTGTAGGACATAGAGGCCATCTAGTAGTCTACCCTCTCCAATCTTCTTCCCTCTGCTGTCCTGAATCATGAAAGATTCTTGTGAAAAATTAACAGTGAGGTCATTTTTGCTAATTAACTCACTAACTGAAATTAAATTGAATTTAAAATGAGGGATATAAAAGACATCTTTAAGAAGTATAAAAGGATTCAACTGAATATCACCAATCTTAGTTACTTGAAATCTGCTATTATCAGGAAGAATTACAAAAGCATTAGTAATATCCCTTAAATTTTGAAATAATGAACAATTATAGGAAATGTGTTTTGTAGCTCCTGAATCAATTACCCAAGCATTAGAAACAGGAAAAACAGTATTGAAAATAGAAGTGGAACAAATACCTGTCACACAAGAAATGTGTGCAGTGTCTGGAGAAGATTCAGTAGCAGGTGTAACATTGAGATGAGTGCTAAAAAGATTCAGCAGGTGTTGGCATTGTTCCTGATTGAGACTTTGTAGCAATGGAGTGAGAGGATTTGAAGTGTGCTCAGTCTGTTGAGTGATGATTGACTGAGAATCTGGAGTATTGAAACCTGTAACTGAATTGGTAGTGTATGTGTTTCTGGGTTTAGAGTTATTAGGAGGTCTATAACCCACTGGATATCCATGCAACTTATAGCATTTATCAATAGTGTGCCCTTTGAAATTGCAATGGGCACATATAGGAACTTCTTTCTTTTTGTAGTTAGGATTAAAAGTAGGTGGATTCTGTGATGGATTCTGTGATGGATGTGTAGAAGTAGATTGTTGAAATTGGTTGTAAGGTCTTTTCTGGAGTTGTTGGTTGTTGGTATGGTTTGAAGGTGTAAATTTAGATGTGAAAGCCATGGAAGAAGAAAGATCAATAGAAGATGACAATCCAATTAGTTTCTGTCTTTCTTCTTGAGTGGCCAAAGAAAACACTCTATCAATATTAGGAATAGGATCCATAAGTAGAATTTGACTCCTGAGATTATCAAAAGAGTCATTTAACCCAAGGAGAAATGTAAGAACAAAATCTTCTTGATACTGATTGTGAACCTTTTCCACACTATCACAAACAGAACAACACAAAACAGGTCTGTATAAAGCCAATTCATCCCAGGCTGATTTTAGTCTTGTGAAGAACATGTTCACTGAAAGTTGATCCTGATGAAGGGTTGCAATTTCTCTTCGGAGTTGCAACTTTCTAGGGCCATTACTTTGTTGAAATCTGGTCTTTAATTCATGCCAGATATCCTTGGCAGAAGTAGTATTCATGATGCTTGAGTGAATCTCTGGAGAAACCGAATTTAGAATCCAAGAAACAACTAAATCATTGTTTCTTGACCACGCAGTTTGAAGATCTTCATCATTTGGGCCTGGATCTGGAAGGGTACCATTGATGAAGCCAAGCTTATGTTTGACATTTAGGGCTAGTAACATAGACCTAGACCAAAAGGGATAGTTGTCACCCTTGAGTGGATGATGAACAAGTAATAAACCAGGGGAATCTGAAGGATGAAGGAAATAAGGGTGGGAAGGGTTTTCCATGGGAGGTTTAGATCGACTGGAACCAATAATGGTGGAGGATGTAGAATCAGTAGAAGCCATGAGTAGAAACTGGAAAAATTAACCGAAATAACAGAAAAAATGATGAAAGAATCAAGAATTTGAGAATGATCAGAAGATCAAAAGAAAAACCAGAGTATGAAATCGTGAATTGACGCGGAAACAGTGAAAGAATTATCTTGCTGATACCATATTATAATCCATATAACAATGGAAGAATTGAAATCAAAAATTGAGAGGAAATCTTGAAGGAAAAAGAATACTGTTATTCAGAGAAAAAATAATGTGTACATTGTTACATAATGGGTTTGAACCCATAACTTATATACAACTAAAAACACCGACTATACAATAAAAAACCTAAACTACCCTTGACAAAATAAAACGGCTATTTACAAAATAAAGGAAATTAAATTAAAATCCCTAATTCACATTTCATCTCCTTCTCCAGCTGCGCATTTCTCAATTCTTCTTCCAATTCCATTTTGCTTCTCTGCTTTTATCAATTCTAACTTTGTGATTTCATTTTGCAGATTCTGGAGAAAGCCTAATTCATCCAATAAATCCCAATCACACTTACAATTCAATTTTTCATATCTTCTTCTCAATATGTTTTACTCCATTTTTTTCTTCCATATTCTTCTAAAATTTTAATGGTTTTTTCCTCATCTACATAACATCTCACACAACTCCCATGTCATTTCTCCATACCACAACATAACATCTACGGAAATTGAGTTGGTATTCTTCTAATGTACATTTTCTTCCACTTCTTTTATATATTTTAGTATTTTTTTGGTTGATCTAATTTTGTCTCTGTATCTTTTAGATCAAAAATATATCCCACACAACCCTATTCAAAATGGATCTTCAAAGAGTTCACAACATTGCATGAAACTAGTGGTTTGGTTAAGAAATTAACTTTCTAATTTTTATATTTTCCTTACAATAACTCATTATGTTATGCTCTTTCCATTTATTTTTATGCGATGTCCTTATGGATAAAGGGATAGGCAGAAAATTTAGAGAATTTTGGTGGTGTTCTTTATTTTGTAATCGAGAGGTAAACTTAGCTTTTTTTTAACTTTTTTTGGCCAAGATTTTAAGTCTTCAAATGTTTTTAATTTGTTCTGTTTTTATGATAACAGCAGTGGAGTAAATGATATCTTAGGCAGACAATTGATAAGATTTTAAAGGTGTTATTTATTAATCATATAGGTAAGTATAATATGCCACTAATTCTTATGTCGTTTTATATATATTAGAACATTTTTTTAAGAATTTATATTTTCGAGGCAAAAATGAGAAGTTGCGTTCAACGTGAGTTTTTAGTGTCCATTTAAATAGTATTTTTTTATTTAATACTTGGGTGACCAAAGATGTGAACTTTCTTCCGATATTAAATCATATTCCAATTTCTTAAACAAGCTGCCTATCTAAGATTTTGTTTATAGTTAAAATTTGTCTCTTTGTGTTATTTTTCTTAAAATTTGTAAGTAGTATTTTTATTTAATACTTTGGAGACCAAACCAAAAAATGGCACCAAATAATCACATCATGAGGGTGTATGTTATTCCTCTCATTTTTCGTTGTAATCATAGTTTAGTATGATTGTTTTGACACTTCTCAATGCAGATTAAAAAATTCCGGATCATTGCAAGTATTCAAAGTATTGATGTTAATGACATGTGGGAAGCACATTGCGTTAATTGTAGGGGTTTATGCGTATCATCGTTTGACAAAGTGGTTTTTCTTACGTGTGAAGATGTGGTCAAGGCTAATTCAAGGTATTAAATTTTTTATTTTCATAAACTAATTAATTTATATCCAACTAGAAGAAATTAAAGTTTGTACAAAATTTCAGGTATTGATTCATTAGATACATCCTTTTTTTAACTATTTATTCTTACATTTACACAAATGTATTTCTTTTAGATTTCGTGTTCGTCTTACAGTAGCAGATGGCAGTGGAACTATGAACTTGAAGTTATACGATGACCAAGCAAAATATATATTTCGCAATAAAGTTGTATATCTTAAAAAACTACAAGACCGTGTATAAATATAATTTTGATATTAGTTTTAATTAGATTTAACACTAATCATTATGCTACTCTGACTTAAATATATGTATTACTCAGCAAAATGGCATCAAAATGTTAAGGGAGAGAGTCTTTTCATTATTGCATCGTGCATTTATTTTTATCATCCCAGTGGCCACCGAAGTTTGCAAGGTCACATTTTCGTGCGGTGAAATTTGTTTTGACTGTTGACTGGTCTGAAGAATGCTCGCATCTTTCAAATGGACGACCTATTTTAGGCTAAAAAAAGTAATTCATACATTTTCTTACCTGAAATCCAAAAAATGCTTACATTGAGAATAAATAAATTATTACGTTAAGATAGTTTTTGCTCATTATTCAGGTATTAGTTTAACAATGATGACATGATAGTGTGTAAATATTCCTATTTAACTTAGATGTCTAGAGTGATATATTTGTTTAAATTTAATAAATTATTTTTCTTTGTATATAAATATTGTTATTTTCATTTTATATATTTTAACCATGTCGTACAATAGATATTTTTAACATATTAAACAAGATACTTAACATATATATTTTTAAAAGACCCGTGCATAGCACGGGACGTATACTAGTTTAGTTTTAATAGGAGCCTAGAGTAATCCTCTTTCGATTACTTTCTTTTACTTACCCTAGGGTCAGAGTCCTATATAAAATTTTGTAATCTTAGACAATTGAATATAATATTTTTTTGAATAGAAGAGACATGTGCTCTTTAGGTTCATTGCATTTTATCTAATTCAAACTCGACCGCAGAATAATAGCTATTATGTCCGACTTCCAACTAGTGGTACTTAAACTATTGTGCACGATACCTCTCAATCCGAGAGCAGCCCACAAATCGCTACAAAGCAACTTCTCCCTAGAAGTCCTAACCCTCTTTTTTCCATTAGGTGGCTCTGGAAATTCGACCAACTTACCTAATTTCCTCCCATGACAATAATTACAAATTCAATCCCCCTCAGGAACCTTTTTAAGAGGTGGTTTCAAGCAATTTAAGTGAAACCCATTCAAGCAATCATCACATTCAATCATAATATAATACTGTTTCCACCAGGCTTGAAGCAAACTCTGCATTCCTCCTCCACCTCCTCACCATAGCCACCCGAGCTCGTGTCCTCGTTCCTCCTTACGTAAACATCGTCCCAGGGCCGGTCCAAGGGTTTTGGGGCCTTAGCAAAATAAAAAATTGGGGCCGTTATGTGATAATTTTTTACCTAAAAATTATTTTTCTTGCTCTTTTAGACGCAGAAGTATTTATTAACATATTTTCTTTTATTGATAAAATAGCAAAGTTATTTAATTTTTCTTGTGTCATAGTCGTCCAACAGTCGAACGTAAACATGTTTTTATTAATTTTAATTTGAAAAAAACTTCTTTCGACAGATGTAACTGTTACAGGTATAGTGAGTATAATTCTATAATAAATATACGTATTTGGATAAGAACTAAACAAATATAAACTTACCACTGTTGTAGAAAAAATTATCCATTTCTATATAAACAAATATATGCTTCTTTCAATATACCTTTGTAGAAAAAATTGTCCCAAATTTTCAATTCGGCAATTCTCAAATTCTAATTAAAGTTTTCCAAAATTGATCATAAAATAGAAGGAAAAACAATAGCTATTTCAATTTTAGGATACATTAGCGCAATAGTTAGAAAGAGAAAATGAAGATGAATACGAGAAGAGAAGAAGATTTTTGAAGAAGATTATGAATATAGGAAGAATATTATAAAAATCATGGTTTGATATAATGATATTTTTTTTCTTGTTGATTGTGCTTTCTTTAATGGGGAAGAGGTGAAGACAGATGACGTTTCATCTTCCCAAATTTTTTATTTACTATTTATTTGCTATTTATTTGTGCACTGATATGCAGCTCTCATTCTTAACATATCAATTTTTTTCTTTTAATAATGTGTTGTAATGTGAATAATGGCCTTTGAGATCAATTGATAAGAAAAAATAATCAACAGAAATTGGGCCATGGGCCATTAACAATTAATATAGGGGGCCCTAAAAATTTGGGGCCCTAGGCAAGCACCAAAGCTGTCTATGGGCTGGGCCGGCACTGCATCGTCCCCTTCCGCAAGCTCGAATCCATTATACACCAACTTTTTGTAATACACTCTTTTCTTCTTAGAATTATAGTTGGAATCTTTTAGATTTTTTATGTCAGTTGTAAAGATCCTCCCTTTTTGGGGGCGTGGAGTTTGTTTGTGTTGAAGCTTTCGCTTTGGCCTGGTGGTGGAAGTTTGCGAAATGAAGGCGGCGATGGGGGAAGTAAATGGTGGTGGTGGATTTTGCTTGGATTTCGACGTCTCGGCCATTTTGTCCTGATTTCACGGCGGCGTTTGTGGTTTAGTGATGGCGGGGAGGAGGAAGACTAAAAATTGGCGGGTAAACTGACTGCTTCTTTGGCGCCTTTTTTTGTTAACCGTCGATCAATTTCTCCATCGTCAGAATCCAGAAGGATTATTACAAATTTTAAATTTTAATAAAATAATAATTAACTTGTATTTTCGGAAAAGATGAGGAGCGGGATTGTGTAAAGCATTTTTATGTCTAATTAGGTGAAGTTTGGATTGTATTAGGTTTTATTGAGATTAAGATATCGCACATTGATTGAAAATAATAGTTAAGTCCACTTTATAAGACCTTGTACAATTCTTATCTTACAAGCTAGCTTTTGAGGTTGAGATAGATCAAAGCCAAGTAAGTGGACTTAGCCAAATCCATGTAGTATCAGAGTCCGGGTTGAAGCGGGCCACCTCCTTCCGTGATGGGCTATTTGTTGCACGCATGATGGGATTTATTCTTCACCAACACGGTTTGGGAAATCCGCGTGTTGGGATCGACACGATCGCAGCAAATCCGCGTGTTGGACTCTTATCCACATTTTAATAATTCAGCAAATATTAGGCAGCCCACACGTGAAGGGGGGTATTGAGACTAAAATGTCTCATATTGGTTGAAAACAATAGTTAAGAGGTTGAGTTAGACCCAAACCAAGTAAGTAGATTTAGCTCAATCCATGTGGTGAATTCTAATAGGTTTTGTCAACTGTAGGATTCGGGTTGTATATCATTTTATTCGTTGAACTTCGGTTTGAATCCGAAAAAATTTCAATATATACCAACCCGATTTCAATCTTTATGAATTATAAAAAAAATAAAAATCAATTTTCATTGATAAATTATTTAATTATTGGATTCATATATATCTTAGGGTAAATATCACTTTTGGTCCCTCTTATCATTAACTTTTTACATAGTGGTCCCTCTTATGTTTTTTTTCCCACTTTAGTCCCTACTATGAATTATTTATTTCACTGTAGTCCCTACTATGAATTATGTGTTTCACTTTAGTCCTTATCAGGTGGTTCTGATAACACGTGACATGCATATGAATATTTTTTAGGGCATTTTCGTCCGTTCGCTATTGAGTCCATTTGAGATATTGTTTGATTGGTGAGCAATTTTGGTTTTTGAAGAAGATTTTGGGAGAAAACTTTAGTTTTGAACGAAATGGACGATTAAGTTGGACTGTAATGAAAGCCTAGTTTGGAAGAGATTAAATCTTTAGTTTTTTCTCAAATGATTAGAAAAACGAAAATATTCATGTTAGTTTACTTAAAATGACGAAATTGCCCTTATGAGCATATCACATGTTATTGGAACCGCCTTGGAACACCTGAAAAGGACTAAAGTGAAACAAATAATACATAGTATGGACTAAACTGGAAAAAAAACATAAGAGGGAGCACTCTGTAAAAAGTTAATGATAAGAGGGATCAAATGTGGTGTTTACCCTATATCATAATTGGATCAGATTTATGTGATTGCTAATCAATAAAAATTGTTTTAATAAATTGCGGATAAAAATCTGCCCCATTAGCATTAGCAGCAGCCCTCCACATATTGTGTAATCTGAATTGCCTTTGTTTTCAATTTAGTTCCTTAAAAAGGGTAGCCCAATTAATAAATTGTAAAAATTTGAAACCTTTTTCCCATAAAATTTAAGCTCCAAAACTAGTACAAGTAGTATATGAATTTCGCGATGAATGAGTAGCCAAAAAAAGGAAAATTCACACCACATACAATTGATGATGGGGTGAAATTGACACCACAAGTTTTACCAATGAGAACGATCAAGTCAGTATTCTCAGATAAAAAAAAAAACATGTCTAAAATTACTACTCCATTAATTAATATGATTTTGAAGGGGTTTTATTTAGAGATTAATATAAGAGATATGTTCATATTTTCAATAGTCTTTTTTCAAAATTATATTAGTACGTATAATCTGCCTTAGATTGGGCGGGGATGGCTGTTGCTGTCATGATTTTGAATTTTTGAGCCGTCTAGAATGGTCGGTTGGTTTGTGTTTTTAACTTTTATGATAATTTCCTTATGTTGTCAATTTCATTTTATCTTTTACATATACGCTCTCTCTAAAACTATTGCAGAATTAAGTCAATTACCGTGAATTTAATTTAAATAATGTTGTTTATTTCTCTCTTTTCCAACAATAATAATACTAATATCCTTCTCCTTTTTAGAAATAAACTACTACTACTTCATTAGCTTATCAATAAATCAACGTGCGCATTTATGAGAATTTAATATTCGCTCTTTTATTAAGTATAAATGCAGCAGTTTCTATTAATCAATATGAGTGAATAATTAGATTTAATGTCTAATGAGTTTATTTTTTTTAATTAATGCATTAATTAAAAAGTTTACTTCTTGTTCATATGTTTAGATAGATGACAAGTATAGATCTAGTTGTGCATTCTTGTACTAGACTAGTTCTATCTATGTTAGGAAACCTCTGTAAATAATATTTGGAACTTCTCAAATTTTGAATTGAAAATTGACTTCAAAGTTCATATATTTTCCACGGAATTGTGGCAAGTTAACCCCTCCTCCCTCCATATATAATAATGCATGTTTTACTAATTTCTCTATACATAAATTTAGATACTAATGAAGTCCTTGCTTTTGAGTAGGTCATTTAACAATAAAATGTGATGTGACGGATTTGAGATTGTTTTGCTGGAATTGCTAACCGGACGTTGTGTTTTTGACAAGTTAAAGGTCACTCAAGAGCATAACTTAGTGAATTGGGCACGACCGTATTTGCTGCAGAAGAAAAGGTTAAAAAGGAGCATATACTGTTGCAACTGTGTAAGCCAAGATCCAAGCAAACGACCAATGATGGTTGAGGTTTTAGTTGCACTAGAGCAACTCTTGGGTATGAAAAAAATTTGGGATGTTTGTTTTTGTCTGAAATATCTATAATCTATGATCTAATACTCAATATGTGAAATAATATTGCTGCCTAACTCAAGAAGATGTTTGTACAACTAATTAATATATTTGTTTTGAAATAGCGTTAATTACAGGGATCTCCCCTGTGGTTTGGTGTATTTATTAAATAAATTTTATTAACTGTTATTTTATTTAAGTAAGAAATAAATAAATTAATAACTATTATTTATTAACTGGGTATTATTAAATTTTTGTTAAAAAATATAATAGATTTTTTAGTTAAAAGTTTATGAATATTTTTAGTAAGGGCTATTTATTAATATTTTAACATTTGTATATTGCTATTAATTGATGTCCAAACCAAATTTCTTCCTCATTAACCCTAATATTTATTCATTATCCTACTTTTTTTTAATTATGATCTTTAAATTATAAAATTATGAATTAAATATGAATAATTCTGAACATATTTGCATTTTCATAATGGTCTTTTTATTTACCTTCAAGTTTGTTTTTTCTTCTTATTAACAGTAATTTATTACTTTTCCTAGCACTTCAATTTTAAAATATGATGAAAAAATTTGATATTAATATCTACACATTAATAAAATAAGTTTTAAATTTTTAGTGATAATTATAACATTTACACCCACGAACAAATCACATCATTGCATTGAAACCCTTCTCATACAACAAACATAACAATGATATAATTGTCCATGAAAATAGCTACAATAACCTCAATGATAAAATGAAATTTCAATAAATTTTGGGTGATGACGTCAGCAAAAACTAGTAATGGACCAATGGATGTAAAGTTTCGCGAACATCAAGGAAAATCTATGTAATTATGATTATTCGAGAGGATTGGACGCAAAATACAGCAACCCATATGGAGAGATCCCTATAATTAACCCTTTGGAATAAGAACAAGATTTGAATAAAGAGTATTTGTTTGGGACATCCAAAAGAGGAAATATGAGAAAAAATTAAAGGGACGGATATAATATTTGTTTTGAAATAAGAAAAAGATATAAATTAATTTGATTGCGTGATTTGGCTAATTTATATATCAACTAATAAGAGTGCATTTTTTTTGGGAGAAACTATCATTATATCTATTTCATTAAATCAAATAATTTATCAAATTACAATAAAAATTAACCACCAAATACTAGTTAAACTAAAAGTAAAATCCACATTAGTGACTTGATCACTTGCGGTTTCAGTTTGTTCAGTTGCTTGAAAATATAATTATATTTACTTAATGTTACATCCTTGGCCAACGAGGTTGCATTCCAATGACAGTTCAATTTCGATTAGAAAGTTTTCTTTGTAATTGAATATTGTTAATATATGATTACATTAAAAAAATTAGATTTTAATAGTTGATCTTAACAAGAAAATATTCATTTAACAAAAGAATAAATAGTTACATTCATCACAATTCACAAATGAGAATATTTTAGTTTTGGCAGGAACGGCAATAAATACTTCTATAGTAATTGGATTAGTTGAAACCACGTATGGTGTTACTAACTAGGAACTTTAACTTAAATTCCAAGTATATATGCCAGTTTGATGACAAATGCATCACGTTCAAGAATGTCATCATTCTTAGGAAAATTAATATTCCCACAAACCAATAAAATACTCCATAAGCCAAACCTCTTTAATTTGGAATTATTACAATAGTCATGACATTTCATCCTACAAATTAGTCATGTCTTGTATTTTCTATCAAAGACATTTCATCCTAAATTTTTAATTATAATCATGTCTTATCTCTGTTTTTTTTATTTGTCGCTTTGGCAAAAATAATTGTTTATTTTTATTTGTCGTCTAAGAAGTTTAATGTAAAATTAATTCTTTTTTTAATTAATTTTACTTTTCTTGTTAATGATTATAATTAATACTAATATTATGATTATTTGATTAAAAGGGATGTTTTGAGATTTTTTTCCTTAAAAAAGTGATTATTTATATTTCTTAATTTGTTTGCAATCCTCCAAAAAGATAAATAAAAAAAATAGGAAGCGAGTATATATCATAGTCGAAATCAAGGAAATATTACAATATTCATGACAATCCATCCTACAATTTTTAGTTCACATTATGTCTTATATATTCTACATGTTATTGTCGAAAACTTAGCAATCTAATAAAAGTGAACTCATGGTATTTTCTAAAAAATAATCTCTTGAAAATACATTTCAACCTTCACTTGGTATAACTTTTATAATAAATCTTTTTTTCCTTGAAACAAAACAAGCTTAACATTTCCATTTAATTCTTAATCTTGTAATGAATATAAAAATACTTTTGTCACATGCTAAGATATATGTTTCATTTAATTACTATGATAACAATATTTTATATAGTTATATGAAACATGCTTGCATCCATTAAACAATATTTCATGCATCTAATTAACTTTAATTGTTATATTACTGTCATGATCACTTCTAATATATTCATAATTGACTACCCCTTCATTTTTTTATTTGTCGTTTTGGAGGATTGCACACGAATTAAAAAATGCAATAAATAGTCACTTTTTTAAGTAAAAGCCCCAAAATACCCTTTTAATCAAATAATAACAACATTAATTAACATTTATTACAAGCATTAACAAAAAGGGTAATACTGATAGAAATACTTAATTTTACATTGAAATCCTAAAACGACAAATAAAAGTAAACAAATTTTTTTGGCCAAAGCGACAAATAAGAAAGTACTTTTTAGTAATTAGTTCTTGTAATATAAATAAATATAATAATTAAAAGGAACAAAAACAATTGTGATAGTTTGACTTCATAAATAAATGGCTAATTATTATTGTTAAACAAAAGTTAATTACATTAATTAATTTTGAAAGGAAATTTAGTTGTTATGCCCGTCAAAGTCAAAACAAAGTCGGCCCCCACCCCTCGCTCAGCAACTTCCTCTTTGTCAATAGAATCATTTTTGCTAGTCCCCTTCCCTAAATTACTATTTTCACACCTCATTATGCAAGAAGAAACCCTCTGACAATTGCAAATAACATTTCATCACTTCAGAATTCAGAAAAATAGTTTCGGAAAAGAAAAATATTAAAACAAATGGATTCTCCTCCTTCTCCTCCTCAATCCGTCGCTCCTCCTCCATCCGTCACTCCTCCTCTGCCTCCACCGCCGGAAGCGGAGGCGAAAGAGATGGTGCATCGGACTAAAGTGATACAATTCTTAGGAAGAACGACACCTATTGTTCTACAAAATGACAATGGCCCATGCCCTCTCCTTGCTATATGTATACTTTAATTCTCCCTCTACACTTTGTTGTTTTGTCTACTTCTGAATTTAAATTCTTAATTAATATCATGTACGACATTTGTAATCTTTATTCGTGTCGGTTGAATTGATACTGGATAGGTAGTTATTATGGGTGTCTACTTCGTGATCGAGGGAGGTCGAATTGCTAAATTTTGGTATCCTTACTAATTTAATTGGTATTAGAACTTATGCGATTTACTATGATTGGGGGTTTTTGCTTGATAAATTTTTGGACTTTTACAGCATTCCAATATGAGGTGTACATTTCTGAATGGAGGTGGCTGGATATCTAGTTTATGTTGTCCTCGAGTTACTTGCCATTGGAATTCCTAAGATTTTATATGATTGGGTACCTCTTTCAGTTATGGCATGCTAGTAGGACATAACTCAGACACTAAACAAACCTATAGCAACATAAAGATGACACTCAGTTACTTGTTGTGTAGAATTTCCAGGGTTTCTTATGGTTGGGCACTGTCTTAAAAAATTTGGAATATGTACGACATGTTGGTATGAAGGATACCAGACAACAATAATATTTGTGATAAGAGGAGAAAATTAATAGTTGTGTTCTCATAAAATTACTCTTGGAGGAAAAGACGACATGCCAAGTTGAAAACTTGTGTGAGAAGGAGTTTATTATGATTGGGAATTTATATAAACCTTCTACTATTTGTTAGTATGAGATGCACAGGCGTTGAATTAGCGTACATGGCATAAACACACGACATGCCATTTGGGAATTTTAGTTACTTATAGAGTCTATAGACCTAGTTCTTTTGTTGATCTTCAGGTGCACAATTGGATTGGAATTAAGATATCAAATTGGATCCTATAGACCTTCATGGCTGTATATTGGTGAAATGTCTTTCTTTTCTTGGGCTTTGAATCAAGAGGCCATTCTTTTCAATTGGACCCACATGCCATGATGTCATTTTAATTACCCTGTGAACATGTTTTCTGGTCACCTTTATGTATTTTTCTATTCTACTTACGTAATGTCACATTGTGACAGGCAATGTTCTTTCACTAAAGAACAGCTTGAATTTGAGTCCAGATATTCCAGAGGTTTCGCAGGAGAAGTTGCTATCACTTGTTGCTGAGCGGTTGATTGATTCAAACAGTAACATCGATGTAATTTCTTTTGGTCATTACCCCTACTTGATTTCCAATGTTGATATTGCATAACATATTCAAGATGAAAAATATTCGTTTTTTTACCATGTTCACATCTCTTATCAATTAGAACTGAACTTAATAATTTATAGTTTTCTTTTTTCTAATTTGATTTTATTTGACCTTCTCACCTGGGTTACAGAACAAAGATACTGGCTATGTTGAAAATCAGCAACAGAATATTGCAGATGCAATCGATTTACTTCCTAGACTTACTACTGGCATTGATGTAAATTTAAAGTTTAGAAGGTAGGCTAGCTTTCTTACCTCTTTTTTATGTATATATATATATATATATACACCTGGCGAAGATTACAAATTATTTATGTATACTGTAGAGTATGTTTGTTATGGTCATATGTGTTGCTTGAATATAAAGCTTTCTGTGAACAAGAAGAATATTAGCCACTGCTGTATGTTTAAATGATTGGGGATACTGCGAATTTTAATTTGATGGCTGTATATCTAAATTACAGGATTGATGATTTTGAATTCACTCGAGAGTGTGCAATATTTGATTTATTGGATATTCCTCTCTATCATGGGTGGATTGTTGATCCGCAGGTATGGTCTTTTGTTTCTCTCTGCTAAATAAGTTGGTGGCATTAAGTTTTATTTTATTTGAGTGCGATGGTAAGTAAATAATTACATCAAACACTATTAGATTAGTGTCTAAGTACAAAGCTAAACCACTTTATAAACCAATTTCAAAGACAAAGTAATAAACTAGAGAAATACCCACACTAGTGGACTCGAATCCAAGATCTCTTGGTCTTGGGCCCCCAGCTTTTGCCTCTAAGCTGTGGCCTCATTATTTTAAGATTTTACATTTAAAAAGCAGTTTCTGTTATAATTTGTGAGCTTTTTGTTCGTAATCATGCCACTTTAGAATGATGAGATTGCTGTTAGGGAACCACATATCACTTGTGGTCTGCGATATATTTCTAGCTGTGTTGAATCAGTGACATAAGTGAGATAAAGTGGGGAACAATAGTTTGATTTCATGAGAGTAAGATAAATTGAGGATTAGAGCTTTTAATATATCATCATACAAATGTTCTACACTTCCTTCATCTCTCTGACATTTATATGTATGTATATGTGTTTGTGTGCAAGGGCGCGTGCGGGCATAGGACACTTATGCTGCTACTCTGCAGATATACATTTACATGTTTCCAAGATGACAAAATAATAATAAAAATAGATAGATGCAGATATATATTTTTTAGTATTTAATTCCATTGCTCCTATTCTCCTATTCTAATGCATGTGGTGGGAATATACCAAAATCCAGAGAAATCTTACTAGTTCTGATTTACCTTAGTGAGATTTGATTTATTTCCTTATATAGGGACATTTGATTTGTTTCCTTATTGTATAGCTTCAGCCATGCATATAAAGCACTACAAACAATGTAAAACAACAAGAGAGTAATTAAATTCTTCTAGCCCTTTGGGCGCTTGTTTTATAGATGTAGTTGATATTTCAAACCACATCATTTTTATTGCCTAGATTTGTTAATAAAAATGGTAGAGTAGGTTTAGAGCTTAATAAGTTATGCATGGGCTGAACTAGTCTGCAGCCTTATTCTGGTGATATTTATTAAATATGGATTATTGTGGAGGGTTACTGGCTCAGGAATCAGGATAATACTCGGCTAAAAAGAGTGATTTATTATTTCTCATAGTCTTTTTGGTCATAAAATGATAAATCCCTGCGCTGAAGTTTTTAATATTTCTGTATATGGTGTAATTGTGTGATTGTACGCGTGTTTTCTTAATTCAATGTAAGATTATTTTCTTGGTGTAGGAAATTATTTTTATTAAGCTTTTCAGTGCTCCAACTCTCTTTAAGCAACATAAGGGTAGGACTTTGTTTTGGCTTATGAATTTTCCCTCACGTTTGCGCTTTAGGACCGTGAAACTGCAGATGCTATCGGTTCAAAATCTTATAACACTCTCATGGGGGAGCTTGTTTCATTAGAAACGCAAACTATGGAGAGTGAACAGAAAAAGAATACAGAGGAAGATAGTGTTGATTTTGTTGCTGCAACAACTGCAGCTCTAGGAGTACCTTCTCCATGTCTTTCAAGAGGTCAATCGTTTAATGAATCCCCTACTAGAGCAAGAAAAGGGGACATTGAAGAGGAAGCAGAACTAACAAGGGCCTTGAAATTGTCAGAAATGAATGGGTCTAATTCATTAACAGTTGATGCTGTTGCTGATGATAATTTACATGGAAGTGCATATCCCGAGAAGTCTGAACTGACAACACGTTCAGAAACAGTGGAAGAGAATGTTACTGATGAAACTGTAAGGACTGAGACACTGATATCAGATGATAGCAATCACATAGATCCAAAACTTCCTGAAGTAGTTTCGGAGGAAGAGGTTTCTACATTCTCAAAGACTGATCAGGAAAGTAACTCTGTCGAACCTAACTATAATGAATCTACAGAATATTCCGGAAACTTGGTTGGGAAAACTGGTCCTGATGCACAGATCGAGGATAAAAATGATCGTTCCTTGTCGTTTGGACAAGAATCTCCATCTTCTTCTGATGTCTTTGTAGATAAATCTAGGATTCATGAACATGCTTACAATGAGTTCACTTCAACATCTGAACCAGACAAACTAATAAATCTTCAAAATGGTTGTAAAGAAGGAGATTCATCTAGTTTGTTGACAGCTGCTGCAGATTCAGATTCATCAAGTGGTCAAATGCATAAAATTGATGAGGCTGAAGCCTTCACTTCGAGTGTTGATGGCAGTGAACCGATGTATGAGGGCGAGGAGTGCATTTTGGAGTCGGGAACTCTAGTAGTTGATAAAAATCAAGAGCCCGTTTATGAAGGTGAGGTGGTTCTCGCAGAACAAAATGATCAAGATTGTATGGATAATGCGGACCTCAATAGCAAGGACAGAATATCTACTAAACAAGGTGAAAGTTATCAAAATGAATGCTGATCATTGACTTAGTTAATTTATTATTCAAATCATTGAGGAAACATATACTGTCATCCTTTTTTATTAATATTTATGTAAGATAGGGGGATGCTTGTGCTAACACTTTGTTTACCTTTAATTGATTCTATTAGGAGAATTGATCAAGAACTTCATGAAGCAGAGTGCTAGTCAGTTGACTATATATGGGTATAATTATTTGCTTTTTTTCCTTTGTTGTTAGAAGGATGTGCTTTGTTTTGTCCAAGAAAATATTGATTGTTGGTTGTTTTATGCAGCCTATTTTGCTTACAAGATAAAGTGAAGGAACGCGAGCTCTGTGTGTTCTTTAGAAACAATCACTTCAACACTATGTTTAAGGTTAGTACATTGACATGTACATTTGTATGGTATGCTGTGCTCATAAATAAGTGGGGATGAGTGCAACTCTTTTAAGTGATTATATAGGTGACGATTGTCGCTTGCAACTTTACTAATTATAGAACATATTAGGTTTTTCATATTGGTTAAACATATTACTTCATTTCATTCCAAGAAATGAAGTATTAGTTGGTCTTTGATAAGTAAAACATATTGGTGGGAAACTGCGAACCATGTTTTAATTAGTCATTTAGTCATATTATGATAGGATGTGTGAAAAAAAATAAACAATTAAATGATGTGAGACTTTGAAATTGCGCTACTGATCAAGTGTAAAAAGGGTATGAAGTCAGGTTGACATTGTATTTACTGATTATTGCAGCTGATTATTGTTAGATTGTTTTTGTAAGAGAAAATCCATTAACGGTTTGCTCGTAAACTGACAACTAGTCGGTCTTAAAGAGACTTGAGTGATTCATTTTCGAAAATTAATATACATATTTTGAGAAGAAGTTCTTTCATGGATATTTTTAATTTCTTCTTTTGGTATAGAATCTGAATGCCAAATATCTTGTTTTCAACTTTGTTTTGCAACTTGACTCCTGTTGTTTGGATGTACACCTAATATAAATTTATTTGCAGTATGAAGGCGAATTGTACATTTTGGCAACAGACCAAGGTTACATAAGTCAGCCAGATTTGGTGTGGGAAAAACTGAATGAAGTGAGTTTGCTGTATAAAAATATTTCATTTCTTTTTGTTACTACATGATCTTCTGTGTGATCTTGATTTGAATTGGAAAAATGAAAGGCCACCTCACCTGCAAATTATACTTTCTTGGGCATGGATCAAAGTTCCTTAGCCGGTACTCTATTTGGGAAAAATGTTTTGTCCACCCAACTATTGTCTTAAGCTGTTGATTTTAATCTGGTATGATTAGAAAGAATTCTTGATCTATGTATTGTTTAGAATTAAAAGATCAGGTGAAATTTTGAATATTCATATTAAGTTGAAAGAACTGTCATGTGGTAACTGAATTCTATTAGTTATTGTATTCACCACATAGCTCACTGCTACATTGGGTAAACCGGAATCCATCAAGGAAGTACCCATGTTGGCACTTTAGACTTGGACTAGGTTATGTCATGTGATGTTATTAGATGATCTAACATGTAGGAAGTTATCAAAAGATTTTTACTTCTACTAATAGAAGAATCAAATTGAAAATATGTTGTATGTGCATAAAAAATTCAGAGATTCCTGAAGTAGACAGCTACCCATATTTGATACCCTTCCCCTCCCCTGCACAAGTATCACATAAATCCGATGCCACCTAGCAAGGTGCTATTTCTTATTATGATAAAAGATAAGATTTATATTACGTTGGTGTTATTTGAACGTATGCAATGTGGAGGAACCTGAAGTGGTATTGTTTATTCTTTTTAATTGTCTTATATTTTTGGAGCCATACTACTAAAACAGACACTAATAGTGGTGTTCCTTACTGTTCGTGAAAGAGCATTCAGCTTCTAGTTGATTTTATTTTGAGAATAATAACAAGGAATCACTTTCATGCTTTATTAATTTGATTCCTTGATTAGGTGAATGGAGATACCTTGTACATGACGGGGAACTTCAAGGAATTTAAAATGGATGACCATTCCGATAGCACATGGAATGAACAGAATGCCATGTCTAGTACTGCAGTATGTAGCTATTCAATCCTTTTGATATCTTGGGATTTAAATGAACTACATTTAAGCTAAATTTCAAACTTTCTCATTGCAGGATTATTTAGCTAGCATTGATGGTGCGACTCAAGAAAATTCAAGTTTCAAGTAATTGCCCAATCTCCTTGGCGTCCTTGCACTCTTACTTTGATAGTGTTAATAAACAAATATTTAATTGCGGCCAACTAACATATGATATCATTTTTAGAGTCGGGGATCCTTTCCTCAGAAATTTGTTAGATCTCTTTTTGGTATTGAGATTTTTATTGTTCAAAACCAATCATCCTGAATTTCACTCACCTTGCATTAGAGTGGTCCATAGGTTTTGGAGGTATATTGCAATGCATTTCCATTTAGTTTTACTTATCACAGGCAGCATTTGATTATTTATTATCATACTTTTTGGTTATTATCTGGAGTATCCTCTTGACGGGAGGGGTTATTTTATAAATAACTATGATACTGTTTCTTGGCAGTTCTGATTTGCAATTGGCCATAGCTCTTCAACAACAGGAATTTGATGAACAGCAACAACAAGCACAACAGCAACAGCAAACACAACAGCAAACACAGCGTAATGTGCAGCAACCAGTAACAATTGGCAGTTCAGGGCTGATTACTGGTCCCCAGGTAGGTTCTATGAAGTACTTTTATATGCCACCCATCTGGTGTCAGTTTCACCAGTTGTGATAATCCTGAATGTCGAATATACTTGGGTTGTTATAGCAACAATGGGTGCTTAATATTGCTACTAGAGTAATTCTGAGTGAACAATCCTTTAGTTTATTAGTAATATATAAATTAGGGAGAATTACTCAAACTATCCCTGAGGTTTAGTATAATTACACTGACCACTCACCATGTTTGAAAAATTACTCGAACTACCCCTGAGGTTTTGTATGCATTACAGTTACCCCCTTAGGACATTAATTTCATTACAAAAAAAAAATCGAATTTCAGAAATAACCCTCGGCACTGTCTAAGAAATCACAAATCTCAAGGGTGGTAAACCAAATTTCACGCGTTTGTCCATCAATTTCACCCTTTTCTCCACCTATTTCACTCTTTTTTTCAACCAGTTTAACCCAATTCGCTATTTATGACCAATTTTACCTGTTTTTTCACATCAAAAGTTCTTTTGATGACGTCGGCATGCACCATCAGAAATCAACGTCGTTAAGGGGGTAATTATAATCAATCTAATACCTCAAGGGTACTTTGTGCAATTTTTCATAACATGGTGGGTGGTATGTATAATTACACTAAATCTCAAGGTAGTTTGAGAATTTCCCCCATAAATTATCGGTGAAACCTGAGTGCTGTCTATTTGAGGCATTGAGCAATATTTCTTTGGAAGTTATCGAGGAAGGGCTTGTGTTAGGATTCCACGTGCTTAAGCACATTGTCAACTAGGAGGACCTAGCCCAAATTTTTTAGTGTCATATAATTCTATAATACCAATATTTAATGGGATGTCACAAAGGCTCTTGCTAAAATATATGGCTTCCTTGTTGAATCCATACCATGATCCATGGCCCCAAGTCCGTCATTTACCCAAGTGGATAGCAATTAGGAGAGATGCTTTGAGTTGTACAGACTCGGGCTAAACTGGTAGCCCTATCAGCATTAATGGGCTTATCTAACTCAACCAAAATGTTTAAGCACTGTCGACAAGTAGGCTTTATTTTTCTTTGTTGTACCCTATAGGTAATCCTTGAAGTAGGGAGAAAAGCTTGTTGCCCCGTGTTTGCTTATACTGAAGGACATATTATGTCTGTTGGACAATTGCCTTATAAGTGTGACTTTTGGTGATCTTCATCTTTTCTGTATGAAGAAGAACATTTGTTGGAGGCCTTCTTGTGCTTTACAAGCTTGATTTGCCTGCTCAAACTTATCTTTTCTAAGTTATTCAAAACCGTTAAAGGAAATGTCCTGGTTTTTGGTACTTTTTCTGAAGCCTTAACCAGCTACTTAGTACCTCATTGATGTGCATAACTCTAAAAATGATTTCTCTCTACGAAATTTAGGTGTTCGGTAGAGATGAGATTGCTAGAAATGAAGTTTGTGTAATTTTGTGTATGTAACAAAATGGTCCTTTGTTTCTGTTCTAATTGTCTTTAAACTTGACATTTTTACAGGTTCCGCGTAGTAGTGGGAAGTACACACCTTCTTCTTCTAAGCAGGATTCAAAATCAAAAGATAAGACTTGCATTGTGATGTGAATACTGGGTGGATAGAGATTATATACAATGAAGTTGCATAAATGTTGAAATTGTTTCTTAATCCCGTTACAAGTTGTTGTTAACGTGACTTACATGTGTGATACTTACTCGACTTACTTCTGTGAATAGAAACCACATTTTCTGGCTCTGTAAATTTGAACTTCGACTGAATTGCAGAATTTGTCCTCTTATGGACTGACTTTTGCACATTCGTCCCTCAAAAAAGAAAAATTAGCAGCTGACTTCCTCTTACCAAAGTATTTATTTCATCAGTGATTTTTCCAGCAATTATATGGCGTATTTAATTAGGACTGTCAATTGAGCCGGGCCTACCCGAAGCCTGATGGTTTGACCCGATCAAAATTGACTCGAATCCGAATATTTATGAGCCGGACCGAGTTTGAGCCATTATATTAAATCCGATCAATTTATGAGTTGAGCTTGAGCCTAATACGATTCAGCCCGAATAAAGCTCAAACTTATAGCTGTTTTAAATATTATGATTTTTTTTTTTTTTTGACAAAATATTATGATTTATTTGTAGGGAAATACAGTTTCCTTCTTTAAAGTATGGGGTAGTATCAGTTATCCTCCTAAAGTAGGGTTGGGTAAATGGGACCGGGTTTCGGGTACCCGTCCCATCCCGATCGGGTTTTCCCATTTGGGACGAAGGAAAACGGGTTTTTTCGGGATTTGGGACACCCGAAAACCCGGTCAATGGAAACCGGGACGGGTTTCGGGTGTTGGCCCCCACCCGATCGGGGAACCCGTCCCGAATAACTAGCTCTGTTATATTATTAATTCTTCTTTATATTTTAGTCAACACTCAACAGCTGAACCGCATGTAGTAATAAGTAATGTAGTATATAGAATAAAAATTAATAAACCCACTTAAACACAACCCTAGCCGCCTCGTTCTTCACTGCCAAGTCCCAATTTCAATCTTTCAAGTTTCAATTTCAAAGCTTTTTCTGCCAAATCGCCTCCGATCTTTTGACGGCCGTTTCTCAAAAGCTCCGATTGCTTCAATCAGGCATTTCATCTTCTATTTTAGTAACCTTGTTTGTAGTTTGAAGAAATTAAAGAATATTATTGATTTTTAATTTAAGTTGACATACAACTGATTTTGCAGCATAGTTGAACCATTAAGCTGTTCTCTGTCAATTTTTTCTTAATAATTCTTGTTCTCTGTCAATTGTTACTTAAAATCATTAAGCTGTTGGGGTAAATTTGGAAAATAGTTTTTTGGTCTAAGAACTACCCGGACAACCAACTTTCTTTCAGTTTCACCGTTTCATGGTTTGTTGTACAATAGACTAGTAAACAAAAGTCATTTTTTATTTCATATTTTAATGGTAAGCTTCAAAGAAAAGTTTTTTTTTTGCACTATTTATGTATATGTAGGTAAGATTCTCGGGACACCCGAACCCGTCCCAAAATTCCGAAATTAAATCGGGTACCCGAAACTCACGGGACCTTGGTTGAGCTACCGGGTTTCGGGATTTAAATTTGAGATCCCGAAACTCGAATTCCCGAAAACCCGTCCCGATCCCACCCCTATCCTAAAGTATTAATTGTAACACTTACCTTCCTCTGTTATAGTTTTGTAGTTTTTATTCCAAAAATACCCCTGTCCCTTTCATAAATAAAAAATTCTTTATTAATTTATAAAAATATAATTGTCTCTTTATTAATTATGAATCCATTCATTCACCAAACAACATTATATTTTAATTTTCATTTTTTTACCATACTTTTTTCAATCTCAAATTTTTTCTTCATTTTCATCTCATTTTTTTAATAACAAAAAAAAAAAACAAAATAAATAAAGAAATTGAAATTTAATATTGTTTGGTGGATGAATGTATTCATAATTAATAAAAAAAATTGATGAAGAAATGAAGAAATTAAAACATATTATTGTTTGGTGTCAACCTTGAATTTTGCTAGAAAGAATTCGAAGGAGAATTACTCAATATTTTTAATGATAATTCGTACCGAAATAAATGAGATAATTATGACCAAATAAAAGCATAGAAATATATAAAGAAAAAATTGAGATAGAAATATTAAAATTGAAACATAAAATTAGGAAAATTAATTGAAACATAAATAAAGAAAAAAAATGAGATGAAAATAAGGAAAAAAATTGAGACCATAAAATCGAAGGAAACCGAAGAAATGAAGAAATTAAAATATAATATTGTTTGGTGAATGGATGAATTCATAATTAACAAATATATTTTTTGATAAATTAATAAAGAAATAATATATTTGTTTTAAAAGGGACAGTGTATTTTGGAATAAAATGTTCAATATTATAACGTAGGAGGTAAATGTTACAATTGATACTTTAGGGGGGTAACTGATACCATCCACATACTTTAAGGGTGAAAACTGTATTTCATCATTATTTGTGTTATAGTTATAGTTACAAGTTACTCTTTTTTTTTAGGTATTCAATTCCCACATTTTTACTTAGAAGTTACTGTTTTTATTTTGAAACAAGTAAACTTTACAAAAAGTTATTATGTACACTCACATATACGAAGGACTGTTAATCGGGTTCTGTGAGCAGAGCTTTTAATGGCTCAAACTAAAATATGTCGAGTTTCAAAGTTATAGGTTCAAACTTGGCTCATAAATTTTCTGATTTTTTTGGCTCAAACTCGGTCAATTTAACTTTTCGGGTTTCGGTACTAAAATACATATGAATAGACTTTAGCTCGACGTATAAATAGTAAAGATTATTATGTAACTCACATATATTAATTGGGTTAGTTAATACAAGCGACTTTAGCTTGACGTATAAATAATAAAGATTACTAAAATACATATGAATAGACAACGATAACTTAATACACGAGTATATATAAATTTTATACATGTACTTCATAATATAAAATAAAGAGAAATGCATTTTTGGTACATAGCTATAGGTCAAATTTTACTTTTGGTACTGAGTTTTATGGGTCCAACACATTTGGTAGAGAGCTTTAACAAATTGTGACACATTGTACAGTTGTTAAATGATGACGTGGCAGTTAAGTATAATTGCAAAGTTGATGCCATTACTTATATTGACTGAATTTTACCCAAAAATATATTAGGTTACCAAAAAAGCCCTACGTCTCCAAATTTAGTGACGATTTTAGTCCACATTGTTGCCAAATTATAAAATTGTCTCGAATATGACCACGTGCGGACCAATTTGAATATTTTACTTATTTTATTTAAATAACTAATTTGATTTATAAATAATATTAATAAATAAAATAATAATTTAACATAAATATCACCAAAATCAAGAAAATATTTTTTTTTATATATAAGATCTATATTATGGTATTAATGTATTTAATATTTATTAAAATAATAAATTATATAATTAAAAAATATTTAATATTTATTAAAATAATTAATAAATAATTATAAGGTGGAGGGATGGGAAGGGGAGGCGGGCGGGGTTGGCAATTTTTTTAAAAAAATTATAATTATTATTACTTATCATTTAAAGAAATATTAAATAGTTTTTAATTATATTATTATTATTTTAATAAATATTAAATAGATTAATGCTATTATATAAATTTTTTATTTAAAAAGAATATATTTTCTTAATTTTGGTGATATTTACGTTACATTACTATTTAATTTATTAAAATTATTTATAAATCAAATTAGTTATATAAAATAAGTAAAATATTCAAATTGGTCCGCACGTGGTCTTATTCGAGTCAATTTTGAAATTTGACAACAATGTGGACTAAAATCATCACTAAATTTGGAGATGTGGGGCTTTTTTAGTAACCTGAAATATTATGAGGTAAAACTATCAGTCAACATAAGTAGTGGCATCAACTTTGCAATTAGACTTAACTGCCACATCATCACTTAACGACAATTTTTAACGGTTGTACCAAATATGTCACAATTTGTTAAAGCTCTGTACCAAATGTATTGCACCCATAAAGCTCAGTACCAAAAGTGGGAATTGACTTATAGCTCTGTACCAAAAATGTAATTCTCTCATATAAAATATTAAATAATGTTTTAACTGAAATATCAAGGTATTTGCCTACATTTTTTAAGATATGTTTGATCTATATGAACAAACAATAGAGTTTTAAAGTCACAAGATCCCGATTTATTGACCTTTCTTGTTAACTTTTTTTTTTTTTTGGGGTTTAAACTTTTTCCTTTGAGATTTGGTCTTCAATACGTAATTGATATACTAAAATATATGTTGGTTTACGCTATAACTTTTACAAAGTTTTCTTGTTTCGAAATAAAAAACAGTAATTGATAATATAACTATTACAAAGTTTTCTTGTTTTAATCGATTCGAGCCATCGGGCTTCGGATATGCCCGACTCAATTGACAGTACTACATATATGTAAGTATATCAATTAGGTCCTGAATGTCAAAACCCAAAGGAGAAAAGTTTAATAAAAGATAAAAAAAAAAAAAAAGACTAACATGAAATATCAATAAATTGGAGTCTTTAGACTTTAAAACTCGACTGCATGTTCATATAGATCAAGCGCATCTTAAAAAATATGGCAAATAACTTGATCTTTCAGTTAAAATATTATTTAATAATATATACTCGTGTATGAAGTAATAGTAGTCTATTTATATGTGTTTCAATAATCCAAATATTTTATATGTCAAGCTAGTTTTGCTTATATTAACAAACCCGATATAAACTCGAAACCCGAAAAATTACATGAGCTGAATTTAAGCCAATGAAACTCGATAGTATTTGAGTTCGAATTATTTAAAGATTGACTCAAAAGGCCTGACAGTCCTAGACGTAATTGGTCTCACTCAAATACCTTGCACGTCACTCCATTCGTCCCTTCCCTTCTACCACTATAAATTCTTGTTTTATGTTACTTTCTTTATTTTTTTATTTGTCGTTTTGGTAAAAAAAAATTGTTTCTTTTTATTTATCGTTTTAAAATTTCAATGTGAAATTAATGTTCTTTTACCAATTTCACCTTTCTTATTAATATGTGTCATTAATGCTAATTAATGATAAGATTATTTGATTAAAAGGATATTTTAGAATTTTTGCTTCAAATAATTGACTATTTATGACATTTCTTAATTTGTGTGCAATCCTCCAAAGTAACAAATAAAAAAAGGAAAAAAAAAAAAAAAAAAAAAAAAAAAAGGGAAAAAAGTAACACACTATAGTGGTTTCCTTTGTCCCTCTTAAACACGTATTTTAACACCAATAGTTCTTATGAACTTTAATATAATTTATTGCATGTTTACTATCAAAAACTATGAATTGGGCAACTATGAATTGGGCTATTGATTTAAAATTAATATCTACATATTTACCTCTAAAAAATTAGAAAAAATGTGTAATTGTTAATGTTTCAATAAATATGAATGATTGAGCTTATATTGGCCCGAGCTAATCATGTGCGGGCCATGTGTTTAAAAAATTGAGACTTTTTTATTTTTGATATTTGGGGATAATTTTGACAAGGTGTAAAAATTCAAGATTGCATATTAACCCCTATACTTTAATAATTTTCAATTAATAAAAATGGAAAAAGGAAAAAAAAACACCCCCTAAACCCCAACCCCGACCCAACATCGTCATTACCCCATCTCCCCTAGCCACAGGGGCGGACCTTTTTGGGGATTGGGGGAGGCCATGGTACCCCATAATAAAATAAATAAATAACACATATATTTATATTTTTAGTGGAAATAAAAGTGACCAAGTGGTATCTATGCTTGAGAGGAGTCTTATGTCCCATGTTTGAATCCTGATATGCTTGATATGTATGTTTGGAAATGAAAGTGACCTAGTGAGTATTAATTTTTTTCACCTGCGCTGTTTTTATTTTTTTTCCTTACGAAAATTTTATTATTTTTGAATGTTATACTCCTACTAGCATTACCTTGTGTTTATATACAATTTTACAATAACTAAATCTTATAGGCAAAATTACAAAAATCGCCCCAAACTAATCACTGATTTTGGATTTTCGTCTCAAACTATATTAACTTGGCGAATTTCGTCCCGTAATTTAATATTTTTTTAGAATATCGGCCCACCGTCGAAAATAGCGCATTTGTTCGTTAAATTACCACGTGGCTGCTTAAGTGTCATGACGTGGTAAATTTTAACATGAATAATTATATAATATTGCAAAATTCGTCTCGAACTAATTACAAGATTGAACCGTCATTTTTATTAAATTAAAATTTTAATATTGAAACTAAATTCATACAAATGGTAATTTACGGGACGAAATTCGGCGAGTTGATATAATTTGGGATGAAAAATCAAAATTAGTAATTAGTTTGGGATAATATTTCAAAATAATATTAAATTACGGGACGAAATTCGGTGAGGTAATATAGTTTGGGACGAAAATCCAAAATCATTAATTAGTTTGGGACGGTATCTGCAATTTTATCAGTCTTATATTGTAAATTGTCCTTGTGTTTTCTAGATTCCCCAATTTTTAAACCATTAATTGTGTAGTTAGATCTTCGTGTATGATTTGCTAAAAAAAATTGGAGTTTATTGTAAAGTTTATTCTCGAGTTAAAAAGTTGAGGTTATTTTATTTATTTTCTCTATTTCACATACCCTTGGGTTCATTGAATTCCTCTTTTATGTTGTATTCATGATCTCTTTGTTGACCTTTTACCTTAATATTAATGTTACAATTTTACCTTTATATTTTACATATTAATGGTCCATTGGCCTTTTTCATATATTTTCTTAGCAACATTAGTTTGCTTTCAATTCAACTGAATTGTATTGCATCATAAACTTTCATATTGACTATTTAAGAATCCTTATTATTGTATTTTTTTCACCTTTTGTTAGATAAAATCATCTTTAGTATTACTTTATCATAATTTAATTTTTGTTATTTTATTAAAACATCGAAAAAATATCAAATTTGCTATCAAAAAAAATATCCGGCCCCTTCAACAAACACTGTCTAAGTCCGCCCCCGCCCAGCCTACCCTCAGTGCCTCACCTCCTACATGATCTAGGTGGGAGGAGATAGCTCGGTGGCGGTGGGTAGGTGGGTGGGAGGTGGTTTTTGGGAGTGGAGAGGGAAATCTTCAATTTTTTATAAAAATATTCTATTTTATTTATATTACACTATATGTACAAAAAATATTTTATTGTTTATGTAAAATAAAATTAATATTTTATAAAGTGTGATATTTTATTCCTACATAATTTATCAATAACATGTAGAAAAAAATGATTTAACAAATATGAAAATAAGTTCTATTTTCATATCTTATAGTAAAATATTATATTATTTAGTAATATAGTATTTAAGTAAGAAATACATTTCTTGTTTAGCTTAATTAAGTCTAAAACTATCACAGGGAGCCACAATTACAACGGCTCCAAATAAGGGAGGTTGACCATTTTTTCGGGTCGACTCGAACTGTACTTTTGCAAATCCGAACAACTGGTATAGTCATAATTACTTTTTGAATCTGACCTTATTAATCAAACCGAACGGCCCATGAAGACTAAATCAAATTCAAACACCCTCACTAAATTAGACTCATTTACATCCCTACATAAACATGTTACCCTGATCTGCTTGCTTTTTTCCTTTAAATCTATGCACACCAGTTTCCTATGCAAAACTTCCTAACTACCAAAAAACCACTTTCTCAATCCTCATGCCATTCTTCTTCATCAATTGTGTCAATCTCTTTACTTTCTTCTTGATCATCCATAAAATTAGGCTCATCAGGCTTAAAAAGCTTAGGCATTCTCAAACTAGATTCGCCAGGCTTAGTATTCACCTTCTGAACAGCCCCTTTCTTCGTATTCGCGGCAAATTTAGAAGCCAAAAGCGTAGCCGTTAACTGCTGTCCATTATTATCAATTTCATTCTCTTCATCTTCATCACTATCTTGATCACTTTCTTCCTCTAACAATCTCACATAATACGAACTCTCATTTCGTGCCAACTCATCTGCCAATTTCCTCCTCCTAAGTCGTCTCCACGCAGCCTGCACTATACAAGCCCCCCAAGTTCTCCACTGATGAGAATAGTACCTAAACGCGTGCTGCAATTTCTTGCTGTGTAATCTTTTAAATTGATTTGCGACAAATTTGAGATCCTCCGCACGAAGGGCGAAGGCCTCGACTTCCGTTATTGATTTGACTGTTCGGGTTGAGGCTGGAAAGTTTAGATTTGAAGTAGGCATTAATGCCCATGTTAATAGCTCTTCGCCACAGAAGTCACCCGGTTTTAGGGTGATTGAATTGAAGAAACCCAAACGGCCACCATCGGTTGTTGAACTTTCGAGCTGCCCACGGATTATGAAGAGCATCTCCTTCACGGGATCCCCTTCACGCACGACATATGTGTCTTTAGTGTGTAGAGAGGAGACCAGACGTTCGCATATTGCGTTTAGGAGTTGGTCATCCATTTGTGAGAAGAAAGAAACCTGGAAATATTGAAAGAGTGAGTCATTAGCTGTGAAAACAAATAAATCTAAAACATGTAAATATTCTGGATCTTTTATTTTTTGGTTTTTCCCCAAGGGTATTTAGGCTTTAGGCCCGACTTAATCCCTTTCGAGGCGTGTCCGATAAATTATATGGGAAACTCTACCAGCAGCGCTTTGAACCTAAATTCGCCATATTGTGGGGACTAGTCTCTTCTACTAGATCAATCACCTGTTGATGTAAAGATTGTAATAATGAACAAGAGAAAGAGTCGACTTACACGACGAACAAGATCGAGACATAGATGCTTCTGTATCTCTCTACGTAGATCCAATGGTAATGAAAACAAAATGTCTTCTTCATTGACTCCTCTTGTGGAGAGCCAATTATACTGAACAAATCGTCGCACACGATTCTGCAGTTCTGGAGGAAGTTGCCGATGTCTCATCCATTCCTCCGTATCTCTTCGTTGGACTCTCCATTCTTCAAGTCTTGCTGTTGTAGATTGTAAATACGTCTTCAAATATGAACAAAAAGTATGAGAAAAAATACTCACATTTCATCTAGCTACAGGAATCATCAGACCTAATAAGAGTCGAGCTCAATTAGCTTGATATTTTGTCCGTCTCATTTTAGCTTATCGAATTAGATGGGTAGAATCTCACATTATGATAGGTTGATTATATAAAACAAACCAAACTCGAACAATATTCATTTTATAATACCTTTTGAAGTTCGATTCAAGCTGGATGGAACAAAGTACAAAATGATTGAATAAATATAAAAATGTCAAGCTACTCGAGGTCGACATGTATTTGGCTCGACCAATGATATCGTTCAAATCTAATATCTTTTGGGAAGTACCTGCATGTTGCCTATTAGCAGTGAAAAGAAAACCAAGCCCATAAGACATATTAAACTGCAGAAGATTGTCTCCACTACATATGTGCTCGTCTCCATACTCTGTCCATATGAACTACAAAAACAGAGAACAAATTGCATTGAGTAACCATAAACTTAATTCAAAAATTTCCATTTGACACTATACAATCATTTTCCAAGATACAAAACATAATGGCTAATCGAAACTAATAAAAAGTTAATCTGAGGAAGAAGAGTAGACTAACCTTAGACTTCTTAAACCAAGCCACAAACAATAAAAGTATTTATTAAGGATATTTGTTGAAGAAACTTGATCTTTCCAAGAATCAGCAAATATCCCAAAATCAAAATCAGTAGCATTGCTTTTTGGATCACACTTCATGAAGACGTCAGTTGAGTTATACCAACGATCAAAATTTTCCCCTTCAGTCGTACAATCAAGATAGTCGATATTGCAAGCTCCTTCACTCCTACATTGCTGTTTCCAACAAGAAAAAGTTCGTTCCACGGACATTAAATACCATGAAGATCCTATAACCTGCACAAAAGAAAAGAGCAAGTATCCTAAATTCTTTAATAAATTTGCTATTTTTCTAATAAAATTCTTAGATGATTAGGCTTACATGACTTGCTAATAGATAAAAAAGAAGATTGTATGCAGCTCCGGACCAAGCCGTTTTTGCGACAACACCAGTGTTTTGTATAATTCGCCAATTTAATGGAAAAATAACAACAAGACGCGGAATGTATTGAAGTATTATGACCAAAGAAACCGCGTGATTTACATGAGCAGTCGTTCTTGTTATTGTAAATGGCATTATACCAGCAACAA
The DNA here is from genome assembly GCA_003313485.2 of Penstemon barbatus. Classification (NCBI taxonomy): domain Eukaryota; kingdom Viridiplantae; phylum Streptophyta; class Magnoliopsida; order Lamiales; family Plantaginaceae; genus Penstemon; species Penstemon barbatus. The sequence goes on along the minus strand of QOIQ02000009.1, from coordinate 2,251,157 downwards.
TAAGCTGCAAAATGACACCAAAAAAAAAAAAAAAAAAAAAATCTTTAAATAACATATCCACAGTTTATGATCATATCATTTATCAAATTTTAGGGAATATAAAGAGGATCCTAACATAGGCGTCATATATAACCGACTAGTAGTTGAGAATTCCAACCTGTGGGAGTGGAAGAGCGGCGGCAAGATCAATTCCGAAATCCCCTTTCAAATAACGAATTGCGATCTTCTTCTGATCCCAAACCAATTCGCCCCTCCCAAAAACTCTGGAATCCCGGGAAACATACGCTGTCCTGAATTTCATGACAATGTGGAGGGCAGAGAAAAGGTCGACCATACAACGAATAACGACCACAAATCCACACAAACCGGAGTCCACGATGAGGCAATTACGGTTCGACTTGAAACCGAGGAGGTAGAAGAAGAGAGGGTCGATGAAGAGAGCCACGAGTGAGGTGATTAGGAAAATGTGATTCCATTGATTGACGATTTCGCCCCCGGGATCGAGGATTCGCCGCCACCATACTTGGTTCTGACGGTCGCGGAGTAGGGAGGAGGGTTTGGGGAGGCGGAGGTTGAGGTGGTGGTTCATGGTGGTGGATTCGATTAATAAGGGGTTGAAGCTCTGTCTGTCTCTTTAATTTGTATGGCCGTTAAGTTTGTTAGAGAGAAATCAGAAATAGAATATGGGTACTTTAGTTTAATATTAAAATTATTTGTAATTAATTTACTTTCATATCAATATAATATATATAACCAAGTATTCACCATTTAAAAAACAATTTAAATATCACTACTTGTTTTAGGAAGAATTTAAAATTTAAAACCACATATTTGTCTTAATTTATAGTAATTTGGTTTTTGGGAATCATCAATTATTAGTATAAGTATTCTTAAATATATAGGCTACATTTTGCAGTTACTATATCAATAATGTTCCAAGTGATTTAGAGAAGAATTTTGTGTTTTTTGAGACGGATCGAATTTCCCGTCCCAAACCCACTCTCAGTCATTCGTTCAAAGCCCAATAAAATTTCATGGACAATACTAAAAAATAAGATTGATCTTAAAAAGCCCAATAAGGTACCATCAAACTTGTTTGTTATCAGTTGCCTCACATTTTCTTTCTCTTTCTCTCGACGTATTTATGTCTTAGATCTAACTTACGTGAACTGTCATGTACATTACGTCAACACCTCTCTCTCTCTCTCTCTCAGTGGAAATTTTGGAAACTAGTTTTTTTTTTTTTTTTTTTTTTCAATAAACCAAATATTTGTTGAACTTGATAATCGTGCCACATATTGAATATTTGCACGGTTTCATTTTGTGGTTTGATTATAATTATAAAATATTTACACATGATAATGATCATTTTTTTATAAACTAATAATTATGTTAATAAGATTTTTTAATTCGTGTGCAGTTCAATAAATAAAAAAAAAAAACGAACAGATTTGATTTATGAATAATTGTGTAATCCAACTCAATTTAGCAATATGGAAAATAGCTAGAAAAAAAATTATACTAGGACATTGAATGATCATGCGGGCAAGAAAAGGAAATGTAAGAAACAATGTAGTACTGATGAAAATGACAAGCCTTGAAAATTGATTAAATTTGAATTGGGTCCACTCCACTCCACTCACTGTTTTTCAACGTTTTAAATAAGTAAGAAGAAATTAAAGGATAAAACGAAAGTTGAATAGTAAATTTTTAATTTTATGTATTGTGAAACAAACAAGAAGTGGAACAGGATTTATCTTTCTTTCTTTCTTTCTTTCTGTCTCGTTGTAATCTGGAGGTCAGTGTGGCCCCATCCAATCATCTGCTCTATTTATTTAATTTTTTGACATTACAATTTTATTGTCGGTATCATTTTCTTGTAGCACATGACATCAACTAATTAATATTTAATAGTAGTTTGGCACTACACGCTATCCATGACCAACCATATTTTTAACAATTTGGAAAGTTAAGATGTATTAATTCATTATTAAGTATCCGACCAGATTTATATATGCACTATCCAAGCAAAAAGTTTGTCCTGGTATTTCCATGTATTTATTCTTCATAATAAAGGTTCAGATAGTTACTACATTACTATTTTTTTTTAAAAATTAAATAAATAAAGGCTCATGGCTATATATATATATATATATATATATATATATATATATATATCGGTTTTGTAAAAATAGTCATATCCATGTCACAAAGGAAATATCAGGGAAAAAAAAGTTAAAAGTCAGAAAGAAAGTTTATATCCAATCCTATTTGTTAACACGTTTTGGATAAAAACTCAATCAACTTAATCACTTGCTTCAATAAATATATCAATTTTCAATGGAAAATAACGGAATAGAAAAGATATCAAAATTAATTAATTGATATTATTAGGTAAAAATTATAATTTCCAGGACTATATGGTTATTTTTGTAGTTGGGTTAAAGATTAGAGGTATCAGAACTACCCTTTTAAGAAATATCAGATATCATTTCAATAATTGCTCAAATACTAAGAATTATAAATAATAAATAACTATTAAATACTAGTTATAAAACTAGGAAAATGTGAGGAGTTGAACTCCGGACCTCTTGATCCCAGATTCTTAACTTTGCCAGTAATTATCACTAGGCTACTGCATCATTGACTAATCAGGCTAAACTTATCTAGGATATATATATTTTATTTTTGAGCTACTATCGCAAATTGAAAACTCAATTCCTTGTGGTACAATTCTGGTCTAGTTTTGCGAAAATCATGAACTGAACCGGAACTAATGTAACCCGCTTTTGAACACGATTCAAGTAAAACTCAATCCAACACAAGCAGAATCAAATGAAATATATGAAAATCTACCAATTTTTTTTATTTTTAATTTCATATTTCGAACTCTAAAGTCAATGATGTGATATATTCCACATATTTTTTCAAGAATTATTGATTTGATTTGACACATACAACAAATTTCTCTCTCTAAAACCACAAATATTCATATTCAATCAAAGACATTTCCCAAATTTTCAAAACTCATGAAATACAAATTAAAATTCAATTGAAATTATGTTTCAATGGTTTGTCGAAATCACCAAAATTAATTTCTAAATTCTAAAATAAAAACTCATTAAAATAAGTCAAAATCAAGTATATACTCCCTAAACTTCTTTTTGAGAAATAATGGGCCGTCTTACTTTTACTTTTTTGTGCAGTTGTTTTTATTTGTAGCATTAATAATTGTTGGTGGGATGTCAAATGTAAACTTGGGTGACTTCCCAGAAATCTAAAAGTTAGGCCAAAAGCAAAATATATAGGCACCAGCAGTGAACAATAACAATAATGACAGCCCAACTCTTAGCCGGCTTTCTTAAATGAAAACAAATTACAGTAGTTGGGAATGCTGTAGTATCAAGATTCAATTTACTTCTTTTTATTTTTCTTGAGAGCAAAAATATTATCTATATTTAATATTCTGTTTTCTCTAATATTTTTTATACATAAAATAGTCAGATGAGATCACTACTTAATTTTAATAGTTACACAATCGATTATAAATATGATTTTATTACTTTTAGCTTTGGAAAACCTTTTTTTGGGTATATACAACAGTTATGTTTATAGACATTACAAATAGTATTCTATATAAATGCACATTAGTGGTGCGTGGCTTTGGTTCGATCAACAAATACTTACAATATAACTATGCTAAGGAAATTTTGTGCAGATTTGATTTGTTCAAACTCATCCAGCTACATTGTAATCGTATTTTATTATTTAGTGATTGATCAATCTCAAAAAAGTCATATCAAATTTCAAAAGCAAATGTATTCTTGTCATGTAGATAATTTAGATTTGACAGAACCTAATTTTGGATAGAATTTTCTGCTATGGAAAATGATCCCCACATTCTTCATAAATGATAAAATCGGCCGTTTGGTACGACCTAATATGGGGTATTATGTCATATTATATGTGTTAATATGGATTAATATAACTTTTGGTGGCATTGCTCAAATATCGGGTCAAATGAATTAAATTCATACGACTCGGTATTAAGACTAGATTATAATCCACCCAGGCATGAGTGGATTAGTTAATCCGGATGAATATGAATTTGGCGAAATGTCACTTATAATCTCAAATTTAGATATTACATATTTTAACATATCATTAAATATCATAAATTCTTCTCAAATATATGAAAGTAGAAACATATTCTACATAAATAAATCATAAACTAAAATTTATATCACATTTACAATTAACATGGAGGCATTCAAACTAAGACATTGAACAAACCTTGATCAGCTCATACTCTTATACATATTATACAAGTGACTTCGATGAATTGATATATCTTAATATGTTCAATTAAGTAGTAAAAATATATTAATATATGTCTAAACTTATAACTCCACAAAAATATATTACGATTGATTGCTTTAATGTAATATGACTCAATCAAATCTATCAAACATATTTTTAACATGTCATTCAATTCGGCTCTCATCTAATCCACCTTAATTCCATACGCCCTACCAAATAGCCTCTAGGAATATTATTTATTAATCTTGATATATAGCTATATTTTTAATTTAATATAAATAAATGAAGCTCTTTAAAAACCAGAAGTACACAGTCTAGATAACAAAAATGGAATAAAAGATCTTTGAAAAAGGCTGAATTCTCTAGGAGTTGGGTTGGTCTTGAACTTATCATTTCCCACTTTAAAAGAAAAAAAGACTTTCCTCCATCCCCATAATCATGAACTTGACACTAGACTCATTTTTAAACAACAAAATACTCTTAGAAGGTCGATGTTCTTCCAAATTAATGTGAGCTGGGGGTGGGGGCGTTAACAAAAGCTATTTCTATGATCATCTTAATTTGTGCCTTTCCTTTTCTCTTTTTTGACTCCAATTCCTTATCTTTATTTCAGTTTGTATAAATTGCTTGATTTTCTGCCTTGGGATTTGATATGTAGATTGAGACTAGACAAAAGCAAAAGTTAAGGAATTAATGAAATTTGATTTGAAGAATGATTTTAATGGAATTATTAAATAATAAATATTAATAAAATGATAGTTATTGATTTAGAGGACTTGAATTGAAGTTTGGTTATGCTGAGGTTTGAGAGGAAAACTTAAGATAGATATCAAATAAATATTATTTTAAGAGGCTCAAAACCTGAAATTTGGGAGGGGACATGCCCACATCTATTTTCAAATAAGATTTAATCCAATTTAAGTGTGCTCAAACTAGATCAGAACATTCCAAAATAGGCCTTATAACTTTAAACTTCTAAATTCACTCTCAAATATGTTATGATTTTTAGTGGTTAATTTTGTCAACTAATACTTATGCACTTCTTAAGATGAATTGTTATGATTTTTAGTGGTTAATTTTGTCAACTAATACTTATGCACTTCTTAAGATGAATAGACATATATATTGCTTAACTACCCCCTCAAAAAAATAAAAAAAGTATTATATATATATATATATACCAATACCATGATATAGAAAAATACATTATGACATTAACACAACATACACACTGCACATAGGGCTGTAATCGAGCCGAGTAGTATCGAACGACACATTGTTCAAGCTTGGTTCGATTTTTATCGAGCTTAAAATTTTGTGTTTGAGCTTGGTTTGATTTTAAATTGAGCCGAGCTCAAACGAGCTTTTATCGAACAAGCTCGAGCCGAGTATCGAGTAGCTTGATATTTTACATGTGTTTTTTCAATTTTTAGCTTATCGAGCCGAGCTCGAGCCAAGCTTCAAAAGTGATCAAACGAAAAAAAATGTTCAAGCTTGTTTGATTAGTGTGACGAACCGAGCTCAAACGAACTTTTATCGAATTAGCTCGAGTCGAGTATCGAGTAGCTTGGTTTGATTTTCAGCCCTAACTGCATATAGAGTATTCTATTACCGATGCTTTGATAGGAGTATTATCAAGTGAAATGTCATTATCAAGACTAACAGTCTAAATTAAAAATAATCATAAAACAAATCATACGATCAGCATCACCTAATTAATCCTACACAAAACCCCATTCCCTAATTCTACACATGAAGCAAAATAATTAAAAACAAGATTTTAAAAAAAATGTTGCAAATTATTAAATAGTAGGGAGTATCGTACGGTACAACCACCATAACCATTGATGCAGCTGCTTTATTAACCTGACCTGTCTCTCTCATTCTGCTGATGCTCTCCTCTTTTTAGCAATAATAATTCCATACCTCTTTCTACATCTTCTCCCCTCTATGTAATTTATCACTTGCTCATAACAAATACAAAAACAGTAAAAAAGCTCTCAATTTTTTCATTTTCTCTCTCACAAATCTGCTTTTAGCCTGCAAATATTTGTCTCTTTTTTTTTTCTTTTTCTTTTCCTCTTTCTCTGTATGTGTTTTAATCTCTGTATCTCTGACCTATAGGTACAGAAAGTCTTGTGTCTCTGATCCCAATATAAATACATACGTACATAAAATAAAAACTCTCTTCTCTCACCCATCAATATCAAATATCAAAAACACTGCCTCCTCTCTCACACACACAACACACACACTCAAAATTATTATCATGCACATCTGAAATAAGTAATTCTGAACAGATCAGTGAATATATATCACATCATTAGTAGCTTTTTTGCTTTCTTCTTGTTTATAAGTGGTCCTCACCTCATCACTACTCCTCTTTTTTAATAAATAAAAACTCTGTTTTTTCACTTTTCCCTTTTGCTTTGATTTGTCATTTCTTCGCTACAAAAGCAGAAAAGATTTGATTTTGCTGCCAAAATATGCAAGAGCAGGGGATTACTATGATGGGTTCTGGAGGAATTGGAGGGGGGTTGAGTGATATATCCATGGCGGTCTCCGGCGAGCACCACCACCAGTTGAAGGCGGAGATCGCCGCTCATCCGCTGTATGAACAGCTACTGTCTGCACACGTGGCGTGCTTACGTGTAGCCACGCCTATAGATCAACTTCCTCTTATTGATGCACAGCTTTCTCAATCTTACAATATTTTGCGCTCTTATGCGCAGAACAGTAACACTCATTCTTTATCTCCACATGAAAGGCAGGATCTTGACAACTTTCTGGTATGTTTTTTCACAAACCCAGCTCTTATTTGTTATTTTGGATAATGGGTCTGTGTTATTTTCTGGGATTTTGTTTTGTTTTGGTGTCAATTTTGAATTTTGTGTGTATGTGTAATTATTTTCCTCTTTCTTTTTTTTTGAAACAGACACAGTACTTGTTAGTTTTGTGTTCATTTAGAGAGCAACTGCAGCAACATGTCAGAGTCCATGCTGTTGAAGCTGTCATGGCTTGCCGTGAAATTGAACAGAATTTACAATCTCTCACTGGTAAAACTAATCAAAATGATGTCATTTTTTTTGGTCTTTGTTTAAAGATGGCGAATTCTTGCAGTTCATATTTTATGTTTCTTTCTTAGACAAGATAGGGTTATTGACCAATATATAATTGAAAGAACAGTTCACATAATATATAATGGGACTTTAATATTTGTAAGAGTTTTATGACATCACATCACACATATACTAGGTAAGATATTCTTTTTTTTTTTGATAATTTACTAGGTAAGATATTAATCAATTATTACTATTGCTTGTTGAGTTTAGTAATGTTGTGGTTGTTAGGAATTACAAGTCCATATTAATTAAAAAAATTAGAAACACGTAGGTTATGTATGTGTTTATCGATCTTAATCTCAGAATATATATGTAATGTTCCAGCTTATTAAGTATTTTATCATTCGAAATATCGTTTACAATTAACTTTAGCGAGAAGCTAGCTAGGTTGATCCACGTACAAAACACGAAATATCAAGATCATATTCTATTACTATATATTAGTATTGGGATATTTTTTTTTTCTTTTTTTCTGAGGATATTTTATGGATGCTTTATCGGTTTGGTAGGCAAGAAGATAAGAAAGTGATATGTAGTGTGACCGTACAACAAGAGGTGGGTGCAGTGGGATCCATGAAGGAGTAGTTTATATTGTTGGGAGAGTTTTAACTTTTAATTAGTTGGTTGGAACATTAAGTCATATGTATGTGTCCATGAACCTAACAAATGATCACTAGTATATAATTAGCACTAACAACCGATGAGGTTGTATTGGATTGGAATAAATATATATTTACCATACCTTATGATTTTGATTGCTTGCTTTATTCATCTTCATCATCTTCACATGCCAAATGCTTACTTCAAGTATTAACTAAGAAAAGCCTGATCTAGTCAAGAAAGCTTTGCACGCCCTCGTATATATACCATGTATATATATTGTTAGTAATTGTATATATGAGCACTTACTCTTACTAACTAAACGCAAAGAGAAAAACAATAAAAAACGCACCAGTTTATAATTTGATCTGTAAAGATTCATATAAATTCTTTTCAATAATTTCTACCTTTAATTTATTTTTCATTTAAATGCACATACCATTATTAGTGGTAGTGCATAGTCATAACATAAACGCTAAACCATTTAGATTAATTGGAGTAAATATTGATAATTTTCTAAGTAGTACACAAAATATATTATTTATCTACATGTTTTGCTGATACTGTGAAGTTTTATGTGCTTGTGGTTTTTATTAAGTTTTATATGAATTTATATGGACTAGAGATTTAAACATATTTAGATTGATCCTTTTTTCGCCATATTTCACTTTCATGCTTCATGAGAGTTGTTTAGTATACAGTTCGATTAAATTACATCATATTATTCAAAACAAATAATCAAATAAGAAACAAAGTGAGTATTTGATTCAATTGTATTTCCCTTTTCCAATTAAAATTTAGTATGACAAATATTAGTGGACTGTCTATAGTTCTGCTCTTTTTGATATGTTCTTGATTGACAATCCAAGACTTTGTTCCATTTGTTACAAGTACAAAATATCTAGTTTAAGTTTCTGATATGATCAGATTTCAGTTAATCTTTATCTTCATCCAGAGCTTATGTAACTTATTTACTTTACGAAACTAAACATAGAATAAAGGAGATGACGAGTAATAAAATATTTTAAGTTTTGCTTTTTTATACTTAAAGCGTTTCTTGTCACTACAAGATGGATCAAGCATGCCAAGTTCAATTTTCAATTGTAGCCCAGTGAATAAAGATTAAATACAGGATTACTTGATTTTGAATTGGATCAAGATAAGCTGTAATTTAATCTTATTCTATATGTTTTGAGTCTTTGTTTCCATTTTCTATATATACTTATAGGAGCAACACTGGGTGAAGGAAGTGGAGCAACTATGTCAGATGATGAAGATGAGCTGCAAATGGATTTCTCACTAGACCAACCTGCAGATGGTCATGACTTAATGGGATTTGGTCCGTTACTTCCCACAGAATCCGAGAGGTCTTTAATGGAGAGAGTGAGGCAAGAACTCAAAATCGAGCTTAAACAGGTGAAATTCTAGTATTTTTTTTTCTCATTCTTTCACACTAGTGTATAACATAAACATAAACCAGTTTGGTAAATTAGAGGTCCAAGAATGCAAACTTATCTAAATTATCATCCGGTTTGATATTTTGCAGGGATTTAAGTCTAGAATCGAGGATGTTAGAGAGGAAATATTGAGAAAAAGAAGGGCCGGAAAATTACCCGGTGACACGACAACCGTGCTTAAGGATTGGTGGCAGCAACACTCAAAATGGCCTTATCCAACTGTAAGTCTGATAAGATTCTTGGAACTTCTAGACTGAGCTATCTTTTCTCGATATAAGTTTAAAGTTTAAACTTGGAAATTTGCACTTTACCCCCCGCAATTTTTAAGTCCAACTGTTCTGCATTTACACTTGCCACCCCAACTTTGTAAAATGTTTCAGTTCCCAACATTTGTTTGGCCAGCAGTAGACACGTCTCTCAACAATAGTTTAATACTAACAGTTTGTAAGAAAAATTGCACTTTATCTGTAGGTTTTGACTATAATACATCTCTCTCCTAAAATTTTGACAATTTCAACCTATAACTACTACCACCAGATGGCCAAAGATAGTTAACTACATTAACTACAAAAATTTAAGAAGTTGAGGGGCAACTGCAAATGCAAAACAGAAAGGGAGTAAAGTGCAAAATATCACAAAAATTCGACATAACTAATTATTTTACTTGTATCAAGTTCGTTTTACTATACTCGTGACCTGTAAGAACTCTTAACAAATATAGTAATATAATTTGTAATATTGCAGGAAGACGACAAGGCAAAGCTGGTTGAGCAAACAGGGCTGCAGTTGAAGCAGATAAATAATTGGTTCATTAACCAAAGGAAGAGAAACTGGCACAGCAATTCACAGTCGGCCACATCTCTAAAGTCCAAACGCAAGCGATAAAGAAACAACCGAGCGTGCTGTATTTCATAGTGACGATTTGGATGTGAAGAAAACGCGGACTAATTAATGGTTAGTTAGAGGTAGATTTGATGGAAGAATATTGGAGTATTGTAGATATATGTTTGTAGTTTTGTATTTTTAAATCTTAAGAAAATTTGCTAACTAGCTGCAGCTGAGAACTGGCATAACTCCATTTAATTTCCTAAATAATAAAGGGGAAAACATTGTCTATGTAATGATTTTTGTATCACGTAGAAAGATTTATGGAATTGTTCTTTAGTGTCATCTAATTACTATATATGCTATGAATAAAGGTCAAATACCAATCAAATAATTAAAATCTGTATAAAACGCATATATAAAACGCTTTTTATCAAAAATATTATCAAAGTAATTTTATACATAAAACGCTTGAAAATCTGTATAGGGCCAAAGATTTTGCCTGTGATAATAATACTATGGTTTTACTTGAACACTTATATAAGAGGTAGATAGCATTATTTATTTTAATATGGAATAAAAAGTGAACTAAATATATATGACATAATTTTTATAATACATATTTAAAACAATGATTTCTTATTATAATATATTTTTAAATATTCAAACACATATTTTTACCGTATCGAATCCTATAAATTTTGAAAATTCGTATCGCCTTACTCATATCGATTATGGCCAAATTCCAAATTAATTATGATCTGATCTTGTATATAGATTATGGCCAAATTCCAAACCTTTGAAATTAGCCGCGAGTGATTCACAGGTACCTACATTAATTAAGTGAACATTTTCCATGGAAGAAGGTCACGTCAGCAGCAATGCATGCATGATCACGTACGTACAATCCGGACGGTGGCTGAATTGATCGAGGGATTATTATTAATGATAAAATTAAAGTTGATTTGTTTATGTAGTCGATCTGTGACAAATTAATTTGATCAATTCATGAGGTTGAATCTCGATTGAACCAAATAATGGTGTGATCATTTGTAGTGACATGATCCATCCACAACCTGTGATTTCAGATTAGATTCTTATAATTATATGGTGATGAGATGAGATGAGATCCATTTGGATGTCAAACATTGCCATGGCTACTACTAGTGCCGGAGAGAATCTGATCTGAATGCTTCTCATCTCAGGTATTATATATGTCAAATTGCATGATATTTACCTTGCCATAGAGATATGCGTCCTACTGATTTCTTATCATTTCTCTCCCTTTTCAGTTCTACATCACACTGCGTCATGATATTGATTTCTTGGAGATGGCAACCATACAGTAACTTTGTTTCATTACTATTTTTCTAGGGTGCGGGCATTTGAGTTACGCCCTCACATGCGGTAAACCGTTCATTTGGCTCAGATTGATCCGGGTCGTTGATTAGGTAACTTGGTCAAAATGAATTTGTAACTATTGACTTTAATTAAATTTCAATTTACCTAATTTATCCTTTCACTTATTTTTCTTCTAAAAAAAATCGCCTATGATAAAAAGACCCCTTTACCCTCGATTTTGATAATTGATTTTGACAATTTTGCAAATTGACCCCTATCTTTTGCGATTTTACGAATTGAATTCTTTTGGTTCTAAAAAAATAAAAAATAAAACGCCTCTTATATAATAAAAAAGACTGCTTTACCCCCAATTTTGATAATAATTGACTTTGACAATTTTGCAAATTGACCCCTATGTTTTCCGATTTTACGAATTGAATTATTTTGCTTCTAAAAAAACCAAAAAAAAAAAAAAACCGCCTCTCATATAAAAAAGACCAATTTACCCCCAATTTTGATAATAATTGACTTTGATAATTTTGCAAATTGACCCCTATATTTTGCAATTTTACGAATTGAATTATTTTCCTTCTAAAAAACAAAAAAAAAAACGCCTCTCATATAAAAAAGACCGCTTTACCCCAAATTTTGATAATAATTGATTTTGACAATTTTGCAAATTGACCTCTATGTTTTCCGATTTTACGAATTGAATTATTTTGCTTCTAAAAAAACAAAAAAAAAAAACCGCCTCTCATATAAAAAAGACCGATTTACCCCCAATTTTGATAATAATTGACTTTGACAATTTTTCAAATTGACCTCAAGAGGTACTTAGTGCTAAATAGTGCTATTTTTTTTTACAGACAAAAGGAATTCTGAGGCGTGTGTCTTACTATGCACCTATACTTGATATTAATGTTTTTGAGTCTTTTGACTTATATGTATAAAAAAAAAAGGATCATTGTTATATGCTACCAACTTTTGTTATTCTTGTTCATTCTTTATATAATAACTTTTGTCATTAGAGAATCTTGAAAAATATGGGAACAACTTTAGCTCTTATAAATGGACTTGTTATAGCTGCCTGCCTAGCTACTTGATCCTGATCCTGATCCTGTTGTTTATGATGTGACTGACATTCAGCTTCAAAATAATTAGTTTTGTTGGAAATTCCATCAAAATATTGCAGATGAATATATAATGCTTTGATTGATGGTCGAAGGATTAATTCATGTTGATTTTAGTCAAAGCTTTGGTCTCACGCAAAAGCCAGGGTGGTCAAGGTGAGTTTTATTTATTATTAATTGGCCATTTATTTAAAGAACATGAGTAGCTAGACAACATTCTAATTGATAGGTGGAGGATGCTTCAAATCTTACAGGAGATTCCGCTTACAAAAGTTCCAAGTATACATTGAACAAGTACGATTGTACTCAACGTGGTGGAGACGGCCACACAAGGTAGCATGATCTAAAGCTTCTTCAGAATGTTTCTCCTCAATTAAACATGATGTATGCCCCTCTTTAAAAATAATACAGTATATTTCTTTCTAATTAGGTACGAAATGGTATTTGAGGAAGATGCTCACAGAAGTCCAAAACATAGCAAGCATAGAGGAGGAGGCCATAAAGCAGGACAACCTGATGACAAGCGAAATACCAAACGACGTGATTATAATGACTCCAAGGTTCGGGATGATTGGCAGAAGTGGAATGACCGAGATAAGGACCACAAGGAATATGTACAACGCAGAACAAGTCTGCATGGGGGAAGAGAGAGAGATCACCCAGAGATATATGACAGGAGTGATAGAAGGAAAACCGGTGACAGAGTCAACCGGAGTAGGACAGAGGAGGGAGAACACAAAAGAAGATTTATTTATGATGTTGATTATAAAAATAAAAGGGATAACAATGAGTATGAAAAGAAGCGGGATTAGAGGAATGGAAGTGACACTAAAAACAGAAGTGTCAATGGAGGAGATTTTCACAGGGATAGAGACGTTAAAGATGATTCTGACGGTTTTAAACGAAGAAGGGGGGATGAACACCACTCTAATAACGCAAGTTACAAGATTGATGTTCGTTATCGCGATGATGATCGTAGCAGAAGGTAAGTTAATAGAACATTTTTTACTTTTCCCAATTTATTAAAACTTGGAAGTAAAGATCCGATTACTTTTTCATCTTGCGTATCAACACATAGCCAATGTCCAGTCAAATAAATTTGGTCTCTTCATCCATTTCCGTATTACATTTCAATTTAAGTATCATGAACTAATTTAACCATATAAAAGTTATGTATACTTGTTCTTTTAATTTATATATGTTTGTTCCTTTTTTTGTTGTGATTTATAGATTAGGTGCCATTTAGTTATCTTTGCGGTTTGTGAAGATGTTATGATTTAAGCAAATTGGAGTTTTAGCTGTCTTGCTGTTTGTGTGAGAAATTTTTTAATAAAAAATTAATTTTTTTGGCTGATATTGTTAAGAAACTACTTGATTATGTACCTGTAATATTTGTTTAACGGATAATTTGTGTTGTTTTATTTGGAGTTAAGTGAGAAAAATATTTATTACTCCTATATGATTATTTATACAGTTTGATTCAAACTCAATTCTATTATTTAATTAACTAATTCTAATGTTAATATGTAAAATTAACTTTTACTTGATTTTTAGTTCGTTAACACTCTAATCAATTTTAAAATTTTACAGTTTTTGGCCAATAGTCGAAAATGGAGGCAGATGTTCCATGCTACCTAATTTTTTTTATTATCTTAACATCTTTTGTCTGTGGCTCCTTGCTTTCTTGATTTGGGAATATATTTGATTCTTCCTGAGAAAAAAAAAGACTGAAGAAAATTTTGTTTAAAGTTGACTATATCTTTTCAATTGGGAGCATGCTGCATAACTTGTAAAATACTAAACACTATATGACAAATATATGTAATATGATTCGTGCCTGTGAAGTTTGATTACTTTATTTTTCATTTTGGTATGATAGTCTATTAGAACTAAGAAGTTCTATTTTCTTGGATAGAATTCAAATTTGTAATCAACATTACATGGAGACATGAGTGCCTAGAATTGGTTCTTGATTTTAACCTGTTTTGTTGAGTGTGGAATCTACTTTTTAGAAAGAATACTCATTTGGATTTCAGACCCTATGTAAAATTTTCTAATATGCTCTTGAATTATTGCTTTCCTTACCCTAATGTAGGCTCATGTATTTCTTCTATGTGTGCATTCTACCTGCTATCTTTGATCCGGATTGATTTAGCATGTTATGCCTGAGCACCCTATTGTGAGTTTTGATTTGTTTGAAAACTTCATCGCAGATGACTTATGTCTATATGGCATTTTATGCATACTTACTTATAAAGCTTAGGTGCAATTGTGCTCTTGTAACCAAATATTCACTTGATCAACAGGTTAATGGAGATATTATACTTGGAAAGACATTCTTCTCTAACAATGAGTTTCAATATATTCTGAGTGATCTTGAGAAAGAGTGGCCTGGACACTCATATGATTTGCTATCAAAAAATTGCAATCATTTCTGTGATGAGTTGTGTGAAACTGTGAAAGATTGGGTGTGCCGAAACTTCCTGGTAATTGGTGAATCTATCTTTGTTGCCTTCCCTCCCTGTGGTCGGTCGGTCTATCTTTCTCTTTCTTGTCATGCATTGGTCCGGTGTCAGTTAGGAGAAGGTTTTTCCCACCTATGCGCGAAACTTACATCATTGAGAAAACCCCTGTGAAAATGGCCTAAACTCGATTTCCCTTAAGGAACAACCCCTGAAAGATGAAAATAAAGAAATTTTCATCTTGGAGGAGTTTGTTCGGGTAATTGCAGCTCCCAACCCCCCCTCTTTTGCTTTCTGAGACGCGCAGTTATTTTATTACGTACACTGACAATATGTTGTTCATTAATATGGGATACTGACAATATGTTGTTCATTAATAACGTATTATTGAGAAACAGGCATTACATTACTCTTCTGTTCAAGAATAAATGTTGGCTAGTGCTACAATTAACTGAATTTTGACGTTTACTTGGAGTACACTGCTTGAGTTTTTTCTAGGCTAATGTTGCTGGAAAATATCAAGCATAAATCTGATAGCCAATTGTTTTGCGTAAAGAAACAAAAATCTCGCTTCTGTTTTGAAGTTCTTTTCTTTGTTTATTACTCATTCGATTTCTTACAAAACATTGAATTATTGAGATCCTTTCCGAAGACTCATGTCAAATAATCTGATTCTTATATTTATGCTTTACATGTGAGTGGCGGTGGTTTCCTCTAGGAATGAAATGAAATCCATAAGAAAGTTTCTTGAAAATGCCTCCATTCTTACTCGGATTATTCACATATATCTTATGCCATGTCTCATCTGCTTCTTTGGACGAGAGTAGATATTTATCTCTTTGATTTCTTTGCTATTTTCTTGAGCATAGATATGGGTTTGTGTTTTGTCATCCTCAATTTTCTGGGTCCCCTCAAATGTGCGTTTGTGTTCTGATATTTTATTTTGGGTGTTGCTGTAGTTGAGGCAAGCTAATACAGAGATTGTATTTGCTAGCAAAGGTGCATCTCGATTTTTAGCAGCAGTTGCGCATCCAGATTCCCCTGGAAACTCTACAAGAGGAACTCGAAAATCGCAATGAAGATGTGAGACGTCAACAACAAGAACGAGATGAAGAAACACATTTTAGGTCCAACTCTCCGCCTTAATATCATTCACTGATGTGACATTGAATCCAAGACCTTTGACATTCTATTTGTTGGCTGTTGTAAAGTGTTCATATTCATTCAACTGTGATTAGGTTTAAATTTTAGTATCTTCCTCCTTTAGTTTGAAGTTGCTGCAAGCCTTAACCAACTGTTCAAACAATTGCTGGTTGTAAGGTTAAAAGTGTACACATTTTAGAAACATTTCGTCCAATATTCATTCATTCTTTTTTTTTTTTTTTGGGTTTGGGTAAAAGTGTATGATTGCAATGTGTTGAAAGTCAACTTCGGGCACCATTTCTATGTTTTCCCCAACATATTTCAACATGGTACTTTTGTGGTCTGAGCTAAGCCAAGGATAATTATTGGTGAAGATGGTGACCTCGAATAAGACACAGGAACATTTCAATTCAATTTTGTGAGCACCAAGTGCTCTTCAAAAAGCTTTACAAACAATTTTTTTCCCTCTCAAATGGAAATTTAGATGCTACACGTCGTGCGATATACATACGCATTCTCATAATGATACGTGTCATTATTGTGAGTTAACATTGACAAGATATATTTGTAAAAAAATAATAAATAAAATAAAAATATCAATTAAACAGAACTTGATTTGGTTACTGAATAAAATCGGCATCAAAGAACTTCATAATGTGTATGAGCAATTAAGAAATGCTCGTCTACTTTGTGGATATTGTGTAACAGTGTGATAAGATTAAAATTGAAAATACTATTTCATCTTATACCTTATCATGATTTACACTTCTAGGATTAATGACAAAACCTAAATCTTGTAAAGCCAAGGTATAGCTTTGATTCCTTTGATCTTGTAAAGTATTCCACGCAACAAAAGTTTATTTGTATTTGCCTCATAAGTATAGCAAGAAATGTTAAGTTTATATAAGTTTACCAAGACGAGTCTATGTAATTATAATTCTTTGAGGGGAGTAAATGTGAAATACATTTAACTAGAGGGAAAGTTTATGTAATTAACCTTAATTTTTCAAATATGAAGGGCAATTAGTGTAATTACACTAAGCATCATGGACAATTTGAGTAATTATTATCCCAAATAAAAAAGATTTTTTTTGTCCCAAATGAAAAAGATTTTTTTGTCTTACATAATTTTCATTTTATAAAATGTAAATTACTGTAGCATAGATAAAATAGTTCTAGTGCTACTAGTACTTGCTAAATAATAAACCAACGGAAATTCTATCCTCCCTCCACACCATCCTTCGCAGCCGGCACGCAGAAAGACCTTTCGCACTAATGAATTCTCTTCGTTGACTTAAGAAGGTTGACAAAAAAATATTAATTTCATTCAGCGTCATTAGCTGTTTTAGATTCAATAATAAAATGAGAATCAATGGGTTTTTTTTTCTTTTTCCCTTTGTGAATGGGTAAATCCCACTTGGCTTTTCTTCAAATAAAATTAATGAGAGCAGCCCATGTCCGTGTGACTCTTCCTTTTTAATCACTAAATCCCATCTCAATTCATTGACTTGTGATCATCCCACATTTTTATATCATCTCTTGTTCTAATTAGACCAGGTACCCATTTCTAGTTCTTACTTTTGAATGAATTGTATGTAATTATAAATTTTTCTGTGTAACGAGTTTTTGGGTTTCATTTTTCCAATTTTTCTTCTGCATTTCAATCTACAAGTCCTTGAAGAATTGTTATGTATTCTTGATCTGTTCTGTTGTCTCTTATTCATCTTAATATTACCTGAACCTTGACAACTAATCAGATGGCATTCTTTTGAGAGTGTAAAGATTGAATTTTGATGCCCGTTTAGCTGTCATTTGAGCAATTTATTATTAACTATAGCATTGCCCCATTATCATTTTAGGAATTCAATTGTGGGAATAAACTGAGGAAAATAAACATGGCTCACTTTACTTATTCGGAATCGATGTCTGAGGGCTCACATCATGGCCAAGGTGTGCAATTTGTGCCATTCAAGACCTCTACAGGGTCACTCCGAGTGTTGTTATTACATGGAAATTTAGATATTTGGGTGAAGGAAGCCAAAAATCTTCCAAATATGGATTTACTACACAAGAACCTAGGTGATATGTTTGGGAGATTATCTGCAAAATTTATCAATAATGTAGAAGAAGCCATGCCTAATAAGGTAACGAGTGATCCCTATGTCTCGATTGCAGTATCTGGTGCAGTCATTGGTAGAACTTTTGTGATTGATAACACCGAAAACCCAATTTGGGGCCAGCATTTTCATGTTCCTATAGCACATTATGGTTCAGAAGTGCACTTTGTAGTTAAAGATAGTGATGTAGTGGGATCTCAGATCATAGGTGCCGTTGGAATCCCAGTCGATCAACTACTTTTAGGTGAAAAAATCGAGGGTACTTATCCGATAGTAGGTCCAAATGGAAAGCAATGTAATCGAGGGGCCGTTTTGAGTCTATCGATCCAATATACACCAATGGAAAAGGAATCCCTTTATTGTGGTGGGGTACCAAATACCTATTTTCCTGTTAGGAGAGGAGGAAAAGTCACACTATATCAAGATGCTCATGCACATGATGAAGACCTTCCGAGTTTGAGGTTGGATAATGGTAGGTTTTACGAACACGGGCATTGTTGGCGTGATATCTATGATGCAATAACAAAGGCTCGTCACCTAGTTTATATTACAGGGTGGTCAGTTTACCACTTGGTTCGACTTGTTAGGGATGATCCTAGTGTAAAAAATAGTAGTTTGGGCGAGCTTTTGAAAGTCAAATCTCAAGAGGGTGTAAGAGTTTTGCTCCTTGTATGGGACGATCCTACGTCTGCAAGCTTATTTGGGTATAAAACGGTAAGAACTATCGTTATCTTGTTCTTGATTAAATTTGATGAAAATGTGGGATTTAATTTAATTTTATGGTCAATATTTCAGAATGGTGTAATGAATACAAGTGATGACGAAACTCGCGATTTTTTCAAGCATTCATCTGTTCGAGTGTTGCTTTGTCCACGGGCTGCTGGGAAAGGAAGCTGGGCCAAAAATCAGGTTACTTGACCTTCTTATTACAGATAAATGACCTTATTTTAAAATATTTATTTTTGCCAAACATTCACGTGGCAAGTGCAATGCACTTACTCTGTGATTAGATAACAACGCTCAGTGACTAATCAGAATACACATGTAAATTAATTTTCTTGTGCTTGAAAGATACCAGCATGTATAATTTTTTTTGGACTACAAAGGTAACTTGTATTGCCTTTTGCTATTCAGGAGGCAGGGACGATCTATACTCATCATCAAAAAAGTGTAATCGTAGATGCTGATGCAGGTAATTATAGGAGAAGTATTATAGCATTTGTTGGAGGCCTCGACTTATGCAAGGGAAGATACGATACGCAAAAGCACTCAATTTTTAGTACGTTGCAAACTGTTCACCAAGACGACTTTCATAATCCTAATTACACGGTACTTTTTTTTTACTTTGAAATTAAATTTCTTGTATTTCCATTTTGAACATATTATATGATTACGCAGGGTCCTGCTGATGGTTGTCCAAGAGAGCCATGGCATGATTTACATTGTAGAATCGAAGGGCCATCTGCATATGATGTGTTGCAAAATTTCGAGGAGCGTTGGTTGAAGGCCTCAAAGCCTCGTGGGCTTCAAAAAATGAGAGGTTCATATGATGATTCCTTACTCAAACTTGATAGAATCTCCGATGTATTTGGAATCCAGGAAGCTTCTAAACTAAGGGAAACTGATCCAGAAGGTTGGCATGTTCAGGTATAATCAAATTGTAATTCACTATCTTTGGAATCTAAGAACCACACATAGCCTTAATTCCTTGTTTTGAGCTAAAACATATGAATGATTTAGGTTTTTCGTTCGATTGACTCCAACTCTGTTAAAGGTTTCCCCAAGGATCCAAAAGAAGCTCCAAAAAGGGTAACCAATATATTATATATTGCTCTTACTTATATTTCTTCTTTATAAAGGTCTCCGTTTCTATTAATGCCTTTGCTTGCTATGTTACAGAACCTGATGTGCGGGAAGAATGTAGTTATAGACATGAGTATACATACAGCTTATGTAAAGGCAATTCGTGCAGCACAACATTTTATCTACATTGAGAACCAGTACTTTCTCGGGTCATCATACAATTGGGCTAATTACAAGGACTTAGGTGCAAATAATTTGATTCCAATGGAAATTGCTCTGAAGATTGCTAACAAGATTCGGGCGAGAGAAAGATTTTCTGTATATGTTATTGTTCCAATGTGGCCAGAGGGAGTTCCTACTAGCACACCCACTCAAAGAATTCTCTTTTGGCAGGTTAATACTTATACCCTCCTTGGTTAAAATTTACTTTTATTTATTTTTTTTTTTTCATGAAAAGAGTTGCAACATTTTTCTTAGCCTCTTAGTGTGAAAATACTTCACATGTCTGCAGTATAACACGATGCAAATGATGTACGAGACCATCTACAAGGCTCTAGAAGAGGTTGGCCTTGAGAATGAATATGAACCCCAAGACTATTTGAATTTCTTTTGCCTTGGCAATCGTGAAGCTGAAGACCCTGAAACCAACTCAAACAAAAGCACTGCCGAAAATACTACACAAGCCGAAAATACTCCACAAGTATATTCTCTCGACCTTTGTCAAGTTCTACTGTTTTATATACACGTGCTTTGTAATAATCTTGGGTTTTTACATATTGCACTTGCCTTATGAATATTTAATGTGACTATTATTTAGGTATTCACACGAAAAAACAGACGCTTTATGATATATGTACATTCAAAGGGCATGATTGTGGATGATGAGTTTGTGATAATGGGTTCTGCTAACATTAATCAGCGATCTTTAGAAGGAACGAGAGATACTGAAATTGCTATGGGTGCATATCAGCCTCAGTATACGTGGGCGAACAAACATGCTAATCCACATGGGCAGGTAAAGTTTGATTTCACTGCTTTATAGCTTCCCTTTTACATAGGGTTTTTTGCAAATCTCTCTAATGGGCAATGTACCCCTCTATGATATGAAAATAGGCATATTACCTCCTTGTGAGTGTGACATATTATAATGAGTGTTTAACCTCCTCCTCATGGAGGTGTTGCACACACGCTTCAAAATGCGACAGAGACTTCATTTGGATGTGGAAAATGATCAATTTAACCCTTTATTACAGATATATGGATATAGGATGTCTTTGTGGGCGGAGCATACGGGTACTTTAGAGCAATGTTTTGAGAAACCCGAGAGCTTGGAATGTACGAGACGTATAAGATGGATGGGTGAGGAGAACTGGAAACAGTTTGCATGTGATGAAGTAAGTGAAATGAGAGGCCATTTACTAAAGTATCCAATTGAAGTTGATAAAATGGGAAGAGTGAGATCTCTTCCTGGTTGTGAAACATTTCCTGATATGGGTGGCAAAATAATTGGAACATTTATGGGTATTCAAGAGAATCTCACTATTTGATCAATCAATCAATCCTTCGTGTTTTATGTGGAACACGTATTATTTATAATTCATGAGATCATTTTTAATGATTTAACATAATCTCATTATATTTCTTCATACTTATATTTTTTTGTTTTCAAAATTTAAGGGCAATCGAGTGAGTCTTTTAACAAAAAAAGTAGACGGGTAAATGGATGAACAGGGGGGTGTATTTGTCAAAAGAGTAAATAGCACTAATGGTCCTCCTTATGGGTAATTTTTTTGCACATTCATCCCCTCTTAAATTTTCGTAGCAGATTCGTCCCTTTTATTAATGTACTGTAACATATTCGTACCTCTTAAATTTTTTGTAGCAAATGTGTTCCACTTATTAATGAAGCATATCAATTTACTGATGTATTTTGGATTTAAGAGGGACAAATACGTTGATAAGCAAAATACATCAATTTAATGATATATTTTGGATTTAAGGGGGACGAATACGCTGATAAGAGCGAATGTATTATACTATATTGATAAGAGCGAATGCGTTGTACTATATTGATAAGAGAGACGAATCTGCTACAAAAAATTAAAGAGGGATGGATGTGCAAAAAATTGCTCATAAGGAGGACCAAATTTGCTATTTAATCATGTCAAAATTTCAAATAGTCTGCATGGAGTTGCAAATTGAGTAAAGCCCTAAGGAGGAGGTCAATGCAATTTATTGAAAAATAAATAAGAAATCATTCTAATCAAGTCTAATCCCCATAAATTATGGGATAAGTTGGCAATAATTCAATCATAAAGTGGGACAGTTCATTGAGAAAACAAATAATCAAATGATATGAGTTATACGGTACCTCGAGGTCTCCACGACCAACCCTGACCTTATTATTATT
Source organism: Penstemon barbatus (assembly GCA_003313485.2). Lineage (NCBI taxonomy): Eukaryota > Viridiplantae > Streptophyta > Magnoliopsida > Lamiales > Plantaginaceae > Penstemon > Penstemon barbatus. The sequence goes on along the minus strand of QOIQ02000009.1, from coordinate 2,228,427 downwards.
ATTATTATTATTATTTTTAAATAAATAATAATTACCATTTACCCTGGCCTTCATTCAGTTGCAGTTGCACGTATATGCATCTACCCATCTACCTACCCCTTCCTCAGTCCTTTTCTTCTCTGAATCTCAAATAGTAATTTAATTGACCACATGCATGGGTTTTCGCCCATTTACTAGGAAGAGGATTGAAAATATTATTGTGTGAGATCCGATCTGAGGAATATAAAAAATTTTATTCCAAATTGATATTGTCACTTCATCTCTGTCCCATTCTTTCATCATCTTAAATGACTTAATTGCCCCCAATCAATAGATTAGAAACTTAGTTTGTAATTAAATTGTTAAATTTGAAGAAGCTCACTTCAAGTGATTATGTGTTAATGTATTGAAAATAATTTGGAGAAGTCAATTTTAATGTTCTTTGACTACAAAGGGCAAATTAGAGAATCATAAAAAATTACTCTTGCTTTGCTCGCTACCCTTTTTTATTCATTTACTTTTTTCTTTTTTCCTAATGATTTCTTTATAAATTTCCAAGAAAAAAGTCTGAAAATAGTATACACGCACCAAATTGTTCATTCAATTCCAAACTCCTCACCTACTACCCTCATCTCCTCACACTAAAATGGGCGCCACCGAAAACGGCTCCTCCGCCCAACCCTTCAAGTTCTTGATCTACGGCCGCACGGGCTGGATTGGCGGGCTTCTCGGCAAGCTCTGCGAAGCCCAGAACATCGAATATGTGTACGGATCGGGCCGACTCGAAGACCGACCTTCACTCGAGTCAGACATCGCCTCGATCCGACCCACACACGTTTTCAATGCTGCGGGAGTGACGGGTCGACCCAACGTGGATTGGTGCGAATCTCATAAGGTGGAGACCATCCGCGCAAATGTTGTCGGCACGCTCACGCTCGCTGACGTGTGCAGGGAGAAGGGTTTGGTGTTGATTAATTATGCCACGGGTTGTATTTTCGAGTATGATGCGGATCATTTGCTCGGGTCGGGGGTCGGGTTTAAGGAGGAGGATACGCCCAATTTTATTGGATCTTTTTACTCCAAGACCAAAGCTATGGTGAGATTTCTTTCAAATTTAATTTCTGGTTTAATTTCTGGTTTAATTTCTGGTTTGCTGTGTGTTAAAATTATTTAAGATCCAATCTTGTTTATTGCTTATTTAATTACTAGTTCACATTTATAATATGGTAAAAAGTTTTTTGAGTTAATACTCTTATTTGTTAGGTTCATTAAAGTTATTAAATCTATAATAAATCAGCTATATGTTGACTGTTGCATTTAGGAAATTGACCAAATTTGGCTGTGCACAATTTAAATTATTTATTTTGAGATTGAGGGAGTATATATTGTGTAGTTTATATGTTTTATGTGAGAACAATATCGATTTCGTGATTTTGAACGTTAATCGTTTGTGTATTATGTCTTTGCTCGAAATTTTTAGTTTTGTGGATTTGCAGAATTTGAATTCAAGTGTAGAATTTGTGCTTGTTTTGTTGGATTGTTAATTGAAGTGAAGTATCTTCATGAATGAGGTGTGAAGAGTAAGTATATGTGATCACTTAGGATTTTGTAGAAGTATATTGAAATACATGTTGGGAAAGTGTTTATTTGGCTGTGGATGATTTTGCCTTGGCCCTAAATCTATATTATAGATCTTGCAATTTTTTTAAATTGTTATTGAAGGAATCTAACTCATGGAAATCAGTCAATTTTATTTTCCAATATTGATTTCATGATTGATAATTCTACACAAGTGTAAAAACTATCTCATTTGTTTCCTATTTCATGTTATGCTTAGGTCGAAGATTTACTTAAGAACTACGAGAATGTCTGCACACTCCGTGTCCGAATGCCTATCTCATCGGACCTCTCAAATCCTCGTAATTTCATTACAAAGATTTCTAGGTACGAGAAGGTGGTAGACATCCCCAACTCCATGACAATCTTAGACGAACTTCTCCCCATATCCATTGAAATGGCAAAGAGAAACCTCACTGGAATCTACAACTTCACAAATCCTGGAGTCGTGAGCCATAACGAGATTTTGGAAATGTACCGTGAATATATCGACCCTAGCTTCACTTGGAAGAACTTCACTCTTGAGGAGCAAGCTAAGGTGATTGTTGCTCCAAGGAGTAACAACGAGCTTGATACCACTAAACTGAACAAAGAATTTCCTGAACTCTTGCCTATTAAGGAATCCCTCATTAAGTACGTGTTCAAGCCAAACCAAAAGACCCCTGTAGCTTAATTTATTTTTTTTTGATGAGTTTTATCAGCTGGTATTTATTGTTTTGCATTTTCTTCCCCACATGGATTCATGTTCAAGTATTGCATGCATAAGTTTCTTGTTTTGTATTGAATGTTGTATTTGTATTGTTCGAGTATTCTGAATAAATGACATTGAAATTTTGAATTATTTTCAGGAGATGGGTTGTACTTTTTATGTTTTATTTATTCGTTTTGAACTAAACTTGGTCACAATTTGAATAAAAGAAAAAGTCTGAATTGCAGACCACTTTAACTTGGCCATAATTTGATTAAAGGATTAGTTTAAAAAAACTCTTATTACAATTCCTTGGCATGCCTTAAGACATTAGGCCTTGTCCGAGGATGAATCACATGGAAACATATACTATTAATACAACATAACAAAATGTAATACTTAAATACTTAATGTGACATCTCTATCCCTGATATCTATTGATTTCACTCCTGTGATTCTTCAACGAGCCCTTTAGAACAGGCAACTCTTCTTCCATCATAGGGTTAGAATCTCCAGCGTCAAGAGAATAAGGTGCACCCGGATAATAATTATGTACCACAAGAGGAGCTCTAACATCATGAATTCCATCGCTCCACATGATTGCACCCGACACAATCGGCTGCTGTGAAATCACCGGCCCGTTGACCGTCATCGTAAACAAGTGTACCTCTCCTACAGCTGAAAATGTTAAAATTGAAGGTTCAATAGTGACTCTAATTAGTGGCGGCATTTGCATACTTGCGGTGTAAGTTGAATTTGGTGCACCCACATTGGTAAGTTTTCGAGTGAAGGTTGCCTTAATCTCCTGGCCATCTTCAACGTATAGTGAGAATGATGGGTAGTTAAGATCCCAGGCTCTTCCGAGAGTTGTATTCATGCATGTGCTATTGTCTCCGGTTACTATTTTTAGAGTCGTAATGTTATAGCCTTGCTTGCAGAGGAAATTGATGTAATCGGTTTCGGATGCATCGTAGACTAGACCGGGGTCGAGGGCTGCAACCGGGTTGATATGTCCAGAACCGTACTCGAACTCGAGGTCTTTATGTCTTCTTGGATCCATAACGTAAGCTGATTCATTTTAAAGACACTCGGTTAGTCGATATCAATCAATTTCTCACATTTTCTTTCGATCAATGTTTACCTGTGGTCATGATTGCGGACTTGATTGCAGCAGGAGACCAATCAGGGTAAGCAGCTTTAACGTAGGCGGCAGTAGCACTGGCATGGGGACAAGCCATGGAAGTGCCGGAGACTACATTAAAGTAGAGGTTCCTGGAATCGAACAAGAAGAGTGAAGGCGGTGCTAAAGGGGACCAGCCAGCAAGAATATCAACCCCCGGGGCAGCAATATCAGGCTTGAGAATGTCTGAGCTGATTGGACTTGGCCCTCTTGATGAAAATGAAACTACAGTAGGTGCCATTGCATCTTTCCAAGTCTCCCCAACCAAAATTGTTGCCACAGGGTATCTGTGATTGCTCGAGTATTATAGTCTCACAAAATTGGATAAAAACGTAAGGCAATATGAGTATTGAACAATGAGTTGGACAGGTTTCAGAGCAATATGACAGAGAATCGCGTACTTGGCTGATTTTATGTAGGCCAAAACCTTTTTGCCATCGTCTGGACTGATCAATGTTGCCGCCAATGGATAACTAAAGGCGTAGTCGGGATTTACAACACTTGAATCCGCCATAACCATGCCGGCCCCATTAGCCACAAAAATGGTGGAACCATCAAGTTGACCTTCACAAAACACTATGCTACCAGACACCATATCAGTTCTCATCCCATCTCCTAAACAATATCTTGTATCCTCTGGACTTGCACCAGAGGTACGGTTCACAGCATCTCCTCCCCAGATCAGAGGGTACGAAGTTCCATTAAGATCAAAGCTATTAATGGAGATTCCCTTCATTAATTTTCAGAGAAAAAAAAGTCAGAAAAGACAGAAGTCAGGTTTCCGTATAATATGTCTGACGCACCTCGGAAGGGATTAAGTCAGGCCTAAGACTTGAACCGATTGAAATTAAGAACTAACACATGAACTCTAATTGAGCATAAAGGAACATACCGTCATGATTTGGCCATTGCCAAGAACCAAATTTGCGACGAATTTTCTGTCGATGGTACTAGCAGCAACTGTAAGTGTCCATGGTGAATAATTTGTGACTGTAACAGGACCAGGACCTTCATTTCCAGCTGAATTTGATGTTAAAATCCCTTTCTTCATAGCATGGAATGATCCAATTGCAATAGGGTCATAAAAATAATCAGAAGGATATAAGGATCCTAATGAAACTGATATAATATCAACTCCATCAGCAATTGCATCATCAAAGGCTTTGAAAATGTCTGCAAGATCACATCCAAATGCCCAACAAACTTTGTACACTGCAATCCTAGCATTAGGAACTCCGCCTCTTGCTATGCCCTCGGCTAAGCCTAAAAAGCTCGTCCCCGGTAGTTCTATACCGGCAGCTGTTGAAGCCGTGTGTGTCCCGTGTCCTTCACCGTCTCGTGGAGATGGTATGTCGGTAGGATTGTACGTGTTATCACTTTTGTAGTAGCGTGCACCGATGATTTTGCTGTTTACGAATAATTTAAGTAAAGTACCACATTGATATGTGAGTCTGTTGTCATATTTAATTTTTAAAGATTATTTATGATTATGGATTCATACTTGTTGCAGGTGAAATTTTTCGATTGGCATGTACCCTTCCATTTAGCCGGTGGAGGGCCATAACCCGTGTCATTGAAACTAGGATGCTCTGGCCAGACTCCTAAAAATGAGAAGAACAAGAATTAGTTTTAAACAAAACATGTCATTAGCCAATTTGAACCAGAGAGTTGACAATCCAGGGGCATAGTCGAGGCTAGCCCGGCCAGCTAGATGTTATGCGTGACATTAGAATAGATAAATCCGTATTGAATCACCAGTGTCGAGGAGGCCAATAATGATGTCTTCTTCCTGACCAGCTCCAAGTTTGCCTTTGCTGAGTCCCATGAAGTCCCAAGACCTTGTGGTGTGAAGCTTCAATACACGGTTTGGAATTACGGAAACTACTCCCCTCATTTCTGCAGCCATATTTCATTTTACTTTCAACAAAAGTTGGACATTCATTTACTCGTTTAATTTAAATGGTTTTTTGATCGATCACCTGATATTCTTGCAGCTTCTTCGCTTGTAAGATTGGCCGCGAATCCACTGAAACTTCTTCCATAACTATACACCAATGACTCTTTGGCTGCAGAATCACTGGTCAATCAAAGTATAGAATGAATAAGCCAGTATTAAGTAGTAAGTACTATATATTAGATGTACCAACACACATATGTGATTAGGCTTTAGGAGGAGGTAAGTCAAACCTTTGAAGAACACTATGCAGCATCGAGTGATGATCAGCGGATGCAACCGATGTATCTCCCATGTAAACAACATGAATCTACATATATATATATATATACATATATATATATATAAAATTAAAAACTATAAAACAATGATGTGAAATTCTTATCTTATTTGTATAATCTAATTTCTGGAATATGTAAAGGAGCGTAAATTTTTAGAATATTTCAGTTATTACTTAAAGCTTCGTGCCAAATCGATAAAGAAATTAGTGGTAAAGAGTATTAAGACTGGCGTGTGATACCTTTCTTTCATTGCAGTGACATTTAAGCACAAGGGCTGAAAGCAATAAAGGAAACAAAAGAAAAATTATTGGTGCATTTGCCATTTTGATTAAATTAAGTAGTACTAAGTACTGGCTAGCAATAAATATATGAATGTATCAAGAATGAAAAGAGTATATATAGTACGTACTCAGAGACAGAGACATAGATTTCATGTAGGTAGGCTGGCTCTGGCTGTGTTTGAGAATGTCGATCGCCTTTTATTTATTTAATTTACTTTCATAAATACTAAATGAATAACACGTTCCTAAAAGGCTTATGGAAATTCCAACATATATATAGTTAATAATGTTGCATTGTTGTTTAAATATTTTGGTCTGAGGTGTTTGTTATTACATACATGCCTTGATATATATGTTCAGCAGAGAGAGACAAATTACCAAAGACAAACTTCAAAACTTGTATATATACAGTTACATTTATTTAGTTATTGGTGTGGTGATACATGTATCTATCTATTAATTTGGTGACAATCTTTATCATGAGTTTGTACATGCAGTAATTAATTGATTTAACTTGAATGTTTTGACATTGTCCTTTCTCTCATTTCACTTTTGAGTTCATTTCTTTCTATAGTATCCAGTAATTAATATTTCTCATGAAATTTACATTTATTCAAGCTTCAAGTTCATTAAACTATGTACACATTGTAGACATAATTACGGACTCAAAATTATACTATATAGTTAGAGAAGTAGAAAAATATAATTTTTCTTATGTATTACACATATATTAGAGGCACATTTTATTATATAAATAAAATTAGTATTTGCACATTCAGTTTTTTCATGTCTTGCCTAAGCAAAAGTTGTTGGCTTTCTGTTCAATAAGATTGCATTTGGAACATCCGTATTAAGTGTTTAAGAATCCATACTTTAAATAATAAATAATTGCTAGTATCTTTCTTTTGTTGAATAAAATTACAACATCGAAAAATGTCAAATTTGTTACAAAAAATGTTCGGATCTCCATGAAAAGCCCCTGCCTAAAACACTATAACTGACCTCAAAAATTTGTTTATTGATATTCGTTGTTGATCTATCTCTGTACATATGCTTTAGGTAACTTTTCATCTTAATATTTCGAACTTGTTAAACAAAAAATGATGCACAAAAAAAATTAATCTGTGCTACAGAACAAGTTTCCTTTTGCCGCACCAAAGATGTTAATGCAGATTAATTCCCTCACCAGCTTTTAAATATATAGAAAATAAAATGATAGAAATACTAAAGCAACTAGAGGAAATATGTAATAAACTTAAGTTGTGATCCTCATTACATGACATTATTATATCTTGGATTCTGGTTGATTCTGTTTGTTTAACAAAAATAAATACAAAGGAATGCTATGCCACTGTGTAAGACAACATTAAAAAAGCATCTTCATCAATCATCATCACCAAAGAAAAACTAGAGAGATTTTTCAAACCAAAAGAGCTTTATCCACAAATTCTGGTTACCCCATATCAAGAACAAAGCTTTTTTGGCAACAGAATATGTAGCAGCCACAGAAGCAAATTGCTCCATCGAGAATTAGAAAAAAAATTCTAATAAGGTACAATCTGCATTAAAAAAAAAAAAAAAAAAACTAAAGGAAAACAGAGTTATTCTTCTACATTCTAAAACACTAGACACACGAGCCAACTTCATGGCATTATATTGTGGTTTTCTTCAGTGACCATTGGCTATGGTGCCCTTCTCAGTCGGCTTCTGTGAATAGAATCTTCGGTACTTAGAATCAACTTCAGTGAGATAGTATGTTCCAGGAGCAAGAAGACTGCAATCCTTGTTTGTTTTGAAGTCTTTGCCGCCATATCTATGCTCCATCAGCTTCATAGTTTCGACAAATTTTTCCGGTGGGAACTGCAAGAAAAACATGTTTTAATCATTTCTAAGAACAATGATTCCAATCTTGTACAAATTCAAGAATCCAGCACTCGAATTCGAGGTTTGCTATGCCAACGAGTTATTTGCAGTATACTCCCTTGTGTTCCGTTCTGTTAGGAAATACATCATAGTAGCAGGTATCCCCTTGTGTTACTCAAAATATAGTATAGTAGCTCCTACTTTTGTTAGCTTTTAAATGACATTTGTCATTCTACCATTATAAATAAGAAAAAGTCGATGCAGTATTCCCACCACGATAGAGGGTAAATAAGTCATTTTACCATACAGTTTTATTACCACATGCAATATTAGAGCATGGAGAACACTATATAGACGGAGGTGGGTTTATTTGCTATTTTGTTAGAGACACAAAGGGATAATTGATGGGTATTTGCCAATTCAACAAAAGAAAAGGGAGTATATTGCAAATAGCCCAAATATCCACTATCAATTGCAAAGTCCAACAAGAAAATGAAACTAAAATGAGCTAAGCATACCTCATGCCTCGCCTTCAACCTCTCCTCAACGTTCAAAATGGTTGCAATGTTTGAAAGGCTAAAAGGGTGTTGACCCTCGATAAAACGGAGAGAAAACATGGTGGCCGTAAGACCACTTCCGTATGAGAACAATATCACCCTCTGCCCCACCTGAATGAAATTGTGCAAAAAAATCCATCAAAATTCATTATCTTTTTCTACTTTTAAGCACTAATGGATCCAAAATTCATTATCTTTTTCTACTTTTAAGAACTAATGGATCCAAAATGGACAAGATTTGTAATTCTTACCAAAGTGCTATTCTTATTGTGGAGAAGGGATGCAAATGCAGCATAAAGAGATGCAGTGTACATGTTTCCAACTTGTTTTGGTATTAGAGTCGATGGCTGCACCTTTGCATCGTAAAATGGCTTTGCAACTTGTTGTGATGCCTAAAAGATTTAGACAAAATAAGCCCACAGATGTTGATATAAAAGCAATTTATATACAGACTTCTCATGACAAGAATATAAGTTAGACCTGAAATCAGAGTTATTCAAGCATGTGATGCTATAAGCTAGCATTTAGCGGAATATATATAATTAAATCAAACCACTAGTTGGAGTCGTGTTTAACACAATTGGAAGCTCATTCGATCTTTATTTGTTTAAAATTCAAACCAAGTTCAACACTATCTCAATCTGGATAAGAAACTGAAATCAAGCTTGAACAATGTGTTATTCGACTCTAATTGACTCGTTTACACTTTTATTGAAGACAATATTTTAGTAAAGGGAACTATCAAAGTAGTCCAAACCTTCTCAAGATCACGACTTTGGTAACTTTCATCATTGGTTAATGATGAAAATGGAGCTAACTTCTGTTTGGCAGCCTCCTCAATGGAGCTGGAAAAATGAAAACCGAAAAGAAAAATAAGCAAGAACCTTTTCAAATTTTAGTATCCCTCTTAAAAGAAGAAAACATTCACCTGGCACTCCTCAAAAAATCATTAAATAACAATCTAGCGAAGCTCTTCTGTACAAGCTGCAGGTTTAAAGTAAATAAAATATGGTCAGAAAGAATTCTACCAATTTTACATATATATTATTATAAGTAGAACAGAGAAAACAGTCTGAATACACTTTAGTTACCTTGTTATACGGAGAATGAAATACAAAGTACTCGGCATCGGTTACCGAGAACTCCTTGCCCTCTAGTTTCTCATACCTATCATTTGCAAAACAGTTAAGAGTACTGAAAAATAAAGTTTTAAAAGACCAAAGTCGGTAGTTGTTTGCATGATCTTACTTGTTACAGAAGCTCTTGTAACAAGAATCGAGTGCCATGAGATAACACGTCTGGGAAAGCTTGCCATCGACAACCTAAAACAGAGCTTAACCATATGAGAAACAAAAAAGAATACCCAATGTTTTTATTCTTTTTATAAGTATATTACGATGCATTTTTTTCAAGAATATGTGATTATTATCAAAGAGATAAAGAAATAAAGGTTTAAAACGAGGATTACAGGATATTCACTGGCAAGATCGGGCTTGTAAAAATCGTAAGCATGAGCCATGTGGCTGGCTCTAAGTTTACTTTCAAATGCTATAGGAGCATCTGGACCTATAAGCATGGCGATAGCTGCAGCTCCACCAGTTGGTCTAGCTGGACCCTCAGCATAGACCTATCAAATGGAGCTAACTGGTTAGACCAAAACATGAAGTATATGGAAGTGTTATACCAAATATAAATCAACACAAGAACTGTGGTTTCCCTCTTTCTCAAGAGTAACGTAAATCCAAGAATAGAAGTTGTAAAAGATTATGTTCTTACGGCACTGTCTGTGCAGACAACGAGCCCATATCTTCCGTCCCATGAGCTACTTTCAACCCAGTTGACACAGTTAAATAGTGCAGCTGTACCCCCATAGCATGCATTGGTCGAGTCAACACCTTCTATGTCAGTATTTCCACATTTCTGGTTATTAAAATGGAAAAAAAAGGAAGGATGCATATATGTTAAAAAAATAAGCATAATAGAACACCTTTATATTTGAAGCCAGAAGTTAAATTATACAAGCACTATCGGCTATGAAAACAATCATAACTTAAACCAATGTGAGATAATTTGCTTCAATTTTATAAGTATATCTAATAATATAGAATTAATAAGGTGCCTTAAGCAATGTTTCAACATTAGCAAGTATCCAGGAAATATTTATTTTCTTTGAACTTTGTCTACAAGTGAGGTCTCTCATTAACATGTCTCTAGTTTAATTGATTAGCAGATTATTTCTAGTCACAAATTAATTTATTATTTCACTAATTTATCAATCTAAGAACCTTTGCACTAACTCTACCACGATTACATTGCATGTTTCAATATTTCTTGATAAACAACATATATAAACACATCAACTGTACCCAATAATGTTAAAAAACAAGATAATACCTCAAAGATTGGCATCAAAAATGTCTTAATGGATTTGCTTTTATCAAGTACAGTTTCACTTCCAACTTCCAAACGACCAATCTGCTTTGGATCAACCCCATACTTCTCAAGGAGTGAAGTTACAGCTGTCATACTGGAAAACAAGAGAGTTAATAATCAATCGAAAACTCGCTCGTAATCAACCTAAATCTAATGAAAATTAAATCAAGAATAACCTATGAAGCAATAACATTTTGAATCTTTATACAAAGAATTTTTCAATTTTTTGGATTTTCTTGAAAAGTTGGTAACGCAACATCAAATGAATACCTCATGGAAATAACATCTTCGACCTCGGAACAAAATGCCATGCAATCTTGGCCGAGCCCAATTGTGTATTTCCCCTTGCTTGCTCCATCATGAGCCTCTAGTACTTCCTGTACAAAGTATATCATTATTACATCATAAATAAATGAATCTAGTTGAACAAACCTTAAATCATGACCATTTCCATTTTCTTATCACTGATATATAATCATGTAAATAAGTATAGTGATTAGAAATCAGTTGTAACACCAATTACAAAATTGCATTAAAGGGTGCAAAGATCTGTTTCAACCCTTTTCAAATAATCAAGCATTGCAGCAAAAGTGAATCCCAAATTGGAAAAATAAAAAAGAAAACACCAAAAGAATCAGGTGGGTCTAAGTTCTTTATTTTCTCTTTTTCATTCAACATCATTCCACACCCTCACAATATTTTCCCTAGAACACCTTAAACAAGCAAAATACAAGAAACGTACAAGTCTTTACACATGTTCGTGGGTGGTTCTTTTAAGATAGTCCTGATTCAACTTCTTTTGTTGTTAAATAAAATAAAAAAATACCTGCTGGATGCAAGTGGGAGGAAAGTATATTTCCATGGCGAGAATTCCCACATTTTTTGCCATATCTTTTAATCCTCTTTTTTCACTTCAAGAAATGCAGAAAAAACAGATCGAATTAAGGAGGAAAAAGGAACACTTTTTTTGCCAAATCGTAAAGAAATTCGCAAATATAAGCAAGAAAAGTATAGAGCGTATGGAGAAACGGGTGGATGAATGATTTGCCGTTAGTCTATTTATAGTGGGGAAGAAATTTAGAAAGCTAAAGAATTTCTATGTTTTGTAATTTTGTATTTGTTACTTCTTCCACAGCCCACGAAGTCACAAACGCAGACTTGGTGAATAAATCATCGTGAATTGCCACCAACTATGTTTTCAAAACTATTTACAATTAAATATTTTGGGCGAGATTTTGCCAAATAAAATTTTGTTCACGGATTAAATTTGTAGATAATTTGTTAGTTATCAAAATATTATACTTGACTTTTTGGTATTTTCCTTTTAAAGAAACAAGAATTTTAGATATTTTACTAAAACTCTCAAAAATAGTGTTAATAACTCGATATTTTTTAGTTATGTTTAAAATATTGTCAAATAAAAGAGAATCGGGTAATTAAGTAAAATTTTCCAACAATATTTGATATATAGTCATGAATATGTAAAATATCTGTTTTTTGTAATAATAACTTTTTTAAAGCCAGATTGCACCACATCATCAAATGAATATGATAAAAGCACTCATGTTTCACTTATTTTCTCCAAGAAGCAAATCGTAATTGAAGAACACAATTTAAGGAGCACAAATAAAAATTTCTCGAAGAAAAGAAGTCCACAAATCCTCTTCACCAAGTTCATCATCCCCGAGGAGATGTTCTTGGCAAAGCTCAAGGCGTGCAAAAAGATTAAAATAAATTGTGACATTTGATTTTGTGAGCCCTCAAATCGACATTATTGGAGATCAAACTATGCATATCAAAGTCCATCAAGATCGAAATATTTAATATGGAGTTCAAATTGTTTATCACAAATACTTTATGTCGTCCCCGAATTAACTTTTCTCAAAAATTAAATTCACCTTGGAGATGTGATCGGATCAAATTTTTGAAACTTTTTAAGTAATATGATGATCCATCATAAAAAGATCGAATTAATACACAATAATCCACATACTCATATATAAATAAGGACTAGAACAGTAAGTGTTGTTTAAATTTTTAAAAATTCCCAATGTACCCTTTAATAATTAAAGCTCATTAATTACAATGTCATTCGTTTAAGTAATACTATGTTTTTCTCTTTCCTCAGACAATTGGTTCTTTTCTTGATTTTTTAATGTTTTACTGTAATTAACAGAAAAATTGATTACCAATTACGGGTTCTCTTTCCCCACTTTGCCCCAGCCAAAACACAAAATTAAAATTTTGATTGGGTAATTTCACCAACAATCTTTACAAATTGAATACCCATCTTGCAAACAAGATCTCATTTGCTGTTCTTTTTATCTCTGCAATTACGATTTTTGTTGAAAATTGTAACAAAAAATATTTATTGCAAGGTTTTCTTTCCCCCAGAACCAATTGGAGATATTGCAAGTTATCTCCAGTCAAAATTCTTTTACACTGAAAAAACAATTTATTGGTTTTGCTATGTAAATACTGAAAAAAGACATGGAAAACTTGTTCTTCGTAAAAGAGATGATAATCTACCAATAATTTCGTCACTGAGGAAGACAGCATCACACAAGAAATCAGAGCTCTTAATTAAAAATTATACATTGCTAAAGCCAAATTATTATCAAAATTTTAGAGAAAACTAAGACCAAGATTCATTAATCTGAATTGCATGAGAGATGAGAGAATCAAGTATAAAAATCGAAAGAAAAAATAAATAAAGAACATTTAAATCCACCGTTCGTTAATCTCAATTTTGCGTCACACGTGGGAAACAAAGTGAAAAACATTATTCAGTACTCGGGAAAAAAAAAGTTATAAGAAATGTGAGACAACAATAAAAAGGGTATTTTTAGGAACTTTCTTAAATTTGTTCCGACAACAACAACTGCTCTGACACTATCGCCAGCCATAAATATATATTCTCATGAATATAAATTTATAGCAAGTTACATTGACTATACATTATTAAATTTCAGGTATATAAATAAAAATATAATTTTTTAATTTATTATTGAATTCAACTCTTGACTTATTTGATGCACATGAACTTTATATTTGCCCCCGTTTGTTTGGCTAGCTAAGGGGTCCTTAATAAGCATATCATATTTGAGTTGAATTCAAATTCAAATTCTCTCCACTCATAAACATATGTATAAGAATATTTTTTTTCTATCTACTAGATTCTATATATACAGTTCGGATCGAAGAGTATAAAGGGTATAGGTCATTCCCAGTGTAGTGTCTCCAATAGAATTTGAAGTTGAATCTCCCTTGTAGGGATCGCAAGTTACTATAACTTGGCCCAAACCGCCCAACCACCTTGGGACTTGGGTATATGTATAAGATCATTAAATAGCCTACATATGTTGATTAGGCATATGGGAATAATTATAATATATAATGGCATTATCATCCAAATTCAGCAATAAAATTCCATATAGCATGCAAAAGGCAAATACTATTATTTATCTTTAGTCCAATTAATGCCAAATGTAGCATTTTTCTCGTCTTAGATATATAGGTAGGTTCAATTAATTTAATACTCTAAGCAATTAATTTGATTTTAATAAATTAAATCTATAGAGGTTCAATTAATTCGATTTTAATAAATTCTTATTTGCTTAATCTTATACTTTTAAATAAAACATTATATGCTACTTTTGAAAACAAATTCACATATGCTATATACGTAGGTTTGTTCAGTTGGTAAAAAATGCGAAAATTTATTCTGCCAATTAATATTGTTGTAATTATGGATTAAAATTTTATTTTTAGTATATGTTTCGGTCAACTAAATATTAAATATTTTTGACGTAAACGATGAAAAGGTTGATCCATTATCTGTAGACCTACGGAAGCAATGTAAATTCTTATATAAAAACTGTGAACTTCCCTTAATTAACTAAACTTATGAAAAATAGAATAATATATAAAAGATAAACATATATATACACATTTTTTTATTATTATTGTAGGATACGATATGCAACTCCTTAAATCCAATATTCTTGAAACTCTTAGAACAAAAATTCCCAGATCTGTACTAGTCAATGGTGACAAAATCCACCTGTGAAACTACTTACTTAATAATTAATAAACTATATTAATTAAGTATTTAATTAGTACATGCAGCTCTGACAGCCAACCCTATCCCCACTTGCTTAGTTTGCGATCTTACCAACTCACTCGCACTATTAGTAATTGAACTAACCTACCTTTTCGAATCTCCGTCACTTTTTTCTTACTAGTTTTTGTCCAGACTAAATATCCTAACTGAACTAAATATAAAGATAAAATTAAGGGTGATTTATATTCAGATTTTCTGGGGTTTAATCATATTACAAAGAAACTCTTGTAATTTCAAAAATAACAAGGACATTCCTTACAAGGTGTCTTTTATAATATTCTTACAAATTATAGGGGGTGTCTTTGTAAGACTTGTTAAACTACATAGAGTGTCCTTATAATTTTTAAAACTACAAAGAATTCCTTGTAATATGACTAAACATCCTGCTAATTAATAAACATTCAGACCATTCGTGGTTTAAAAGTTGTTTACGTTAAATAGACATATGCAGCCAAAGCTGGCCACTCGATCCAATGGCAATTGCTATAATAAGTCAAGTGAAAATTATATCACTTTCATTGTCAAATCAAATGATTATTATTTAGTTTACGATATTCTTACCAACGAGTGTAAATCAACATAATCAATAATAGCTTCCATAATATGGAAGCTATTATTGATTATGTTGATTTACACTCGTTGCTAAGAATATCTTAAACTTTAAGATATTACTTTAATACTTATAATTATAAATAAAAGAAAGAAAGAAATTTTTTTTGATTATGGGTGTTCAAACATAATGTCCCACGTGAATTGAAAATCATAGTTAAATTCACTTTGCAAGGTCTTGAACGATCCTCAACTTATAAGTTAACTTTTAAGTGAGTTAGACCCAAGCCCTTTAATGTGGACTTGGTCAAATCTATGTGGTGAAATCTAATATAGTACATAATCTCAGGTTAATATGGGTCACCTCCTTTAATGATAGGTTCCTCCATATTCGCATGATGTGCTTCATTATCTTCCCACACATTTCATCTAGCTAACAAAGGCCTGAGTTTCACTATTCGTGTGTTGAGTCTTCACACACATGTAACAAATTTGCAAGGTTAGACTTTCATATGTCACGTATTGGGTTTATTTCACCCACACATAATGTCCGTCCACACGTGAAGGGGGAGTATTGAGACAAAATATCCCACATGGATTGAAAATCACAGTTAAGTTCACCTTATAATGTATTAGACAATCATCAACTCATAAACTATTTTTTTAGGCGAGATAGACGCAAACCATTTAACGTGGATTTGGATGCTCCGTGCAATTTTCTCTACCTTCACAATTAACTCTCACTGTCTCCAGCCCAACAATATAAGGCCATCTCTTATGGTTTTGTCGGGCTAGCTCCCGGGGTAGCCTCCGAGCCAGCCCAGGCTCTGGGTACTCATCTCCAATGGTGGGCTCCTAAACTCAATTTCTTTCAATTTAATTTCTTCCCCACTCTCACCATTATTATAATTATTTTAATATTGATAATAATAATAATAATAATAACAAATTATTACATATTTTACACAATTAAAATTATTTTATTACATTTAAAACAATTAAAATAAATAAAATAATTAAAAAAAAGGATCAATCAGATGGCGTCATTGACCCTCTTTCTTCTTCAACTGCTCACGCGACCCCGTTCCTCTAGCCGTTCCTTGCCTGCCCCGCTGTCCAGCCCGTACCGCCCCGCAAGCCGCCTCGCCCCACCATTGGAGACGACCTTCTGTCCAGTCCGGCCCTCACGTGCGCCCCGAGCATGTCATTGAAGATGGCCTAAGTAATGGTCAAGTATAAGTAATTCTTAAATGAACTCCAAGCCCAGACAAAATAAATGTTATAAGGCCTTCCCAATCAAAAACAAATGCAAATATAAGATCCTACAAGCACAACAATTGATATATTCTAGAATTTCTTGTTAGATTTTTATATAATATTCAACCGCTTTTCTTTGAAGAAAAAATTACAATTCTATTCAATTATCTCTTTACTTTTAATTTCAGTAAAGGGGGATAGATAGTCAAGTAATCAACCAATATAATTAAAATAAAGGTATTGTACACTTAAACATGAAATTATCAAGATAATTTTAAACTCACCTAATTGGAGACGGTTGATTCTCAATTCAATAATTAATATTTATTAGAAAAGCTGTAGCTAACTCGAGTCATTTTTTAGTCAACTCACCTACTTTATTTAGAATGCAGGTAAATTAAATTTTTTTTTTTATAAGGACATAAACATAATACTACTTACGTATGTTATAGCAGCTAGGTGGTGGTGGATATGTTCCAACTTCGAACTACGTACTGTACAATGGGAAAGTCTACATATATATATAGTCAGCCAGCTCCAAAATGTCAAAATGATGTGCCTGTCGATCGGTCTTGGCCGACTTAATTAGCTTTTTTTTTTGCATTCATTCCACAACTATATACTTACTACTGGATATTGATTAATTGAAATATATTTAGGTAAAATTGCAGAAAACGTCCCAAACTAATTACTGATTTTGGATTTTTGTCCCGAACTATTTAACTTGGCAAATTTCGTCCCGTAATTTAATATGTTTTTGGAATATCATCCCAAAATAATTACTAATTTTGATTTTTCGTCCCAAACTATATCAAATCGCCAAATTTCGTCCCATAATTTACCATTTGGTGTGAATTTAGTCCCAGTATCAAATTTCTAATTTAATGAAAATGACGTTCAATCTTGTAATTAATTTGGGACGAACTCTACAATATTATATAATTATTCATGTTAAAATTTACCTTGTCATGACACATAAGCAGCCATGTGATAATTCATCGGCAAATACACAATTCCGTCTTATAATTATGGTGGGAAGATATTTCAAAAAAATATTAAATTACGGGACGAAATTCGCCAAATTAAAAAGTTTAGGACGAAAATCCAAAATCAGTGATTAGTTTGGGACGATTTTTGCAATTTTGCCATATATTTATGTTATATATGTTGTTGTATATCAATTCCGATCGATGATGATGATGATGATGATGATGATGAATTTATTAAGTGGACTAAAGTTTCGTATTGAAATTTCGATGTTTATTACATGAAAGTCACGCACACAAAATGCGTAATCAACTAATTCAAAAGGGCTTTATCCCACTTTGCACCCTGGAAATGCATCATTTTGGCACTTTGCACCCTCGAAAAAAATCAATCCCACTTTGCACCCTGAAAACATATCCTATCTTCCACTTTGCACCCTAGACCAATTTTTGGCCAAAAAAAGAGGAGCAAGGGGCAATTTCGTAATTTTCAATTATTGTCAATAAAAATAATACAATAATTTCACATTATATCTGCCAAAATACCCCTTGTGCTTTGTCTAACTATCAAAAACCCCCTTTTGTTATTTTAATTAGCAAAATCCCTCTGTATTTATTTTTTATTAGCAAAAAAACACCTCCCAAGTAGAAATGACAATTATGCACCCATCACAATTAACCTAAAAAAAATTCAGTTATCCGTATTAACTTCGAAAATTGGCATTAACTACATATTCACTTAAAATTTTGACAAAAATCTCATTATGATTTATTAAGAATTGGTTTTTTTCTAATAAAAAATATAACACGGGTCAGAGAATTTTTGCAATTCATGCTTAATAATCAATTGGAAAAAAAATTCTCTGATAATCAATTAAAAAATTCTTGACTGATTAATCATGCTTAATAATTATTAATTATCTATATAGTCAGTATAAAAATTCTCTGACCCGTGTTAAATTCTTGACTGATTAATCATGCTTAATAATCATGCTTAAAATATCTCTCATTCAATTCCTTTTTTATGATCTAATAATTTTTTAAAAGAAGGGAATCGAATGACACACGAGATAGTTATTATTTTTTATAGAGCCCGAATTTTTTTATCATTTTCAACTCTTGATATTGTAAACTCCGAGTTACACAAAGTTATTCTTAAAAAAAATAAAACTTTTTACTTAGAGAAATTAACACTACCAAACAATTATGTGCATTGACTAGGTGTTGGGTGGCTGCCAATTGAAAAGGAAAAAAAAATACATATGAACTTGGGTATATATTTCTAGAAGTGGTACCTCACCAAAATTTCAAAACTACATGCCAAAACATGTATTGGACTTTTGAATTGGCTTAATCCCACTTTGCACCATGCAAATGTATCAATTTGGCACTTTGCACCCTTGAAAAAAATAAATCCCACTTTGCACCCTCAAAACATATATTGTATTTCACTTTGCACCCTGGATGAATTTCAAGCCAAAAGACAAGGGTATTTTCGCCACTCTCTTAAAAAAAACATATATTCCCTCCAAAATATAATAATGTGACATATATGTAATATTAATAGTATAATTGAAAAATTATCCATTAAAATAACTCTGAAAAAAATCATTTTTAGGGCAGTTAAATGAATAATTTACTACTCTTAACTCGACCTAATATAAAATATTATTCTAAATAATTATTTATATAACTTGAAATAAGAAAATATAATATCAATACATAAATAAAACATAGTCTTGTTTTTACAGTAAAGTGGTGGAGTATAAGTAATTATATGGCGCCAAACGACCATCGAAAATACTTGTCACTCGAAAATTCATCAAAAAAAATTCCGACACGATATTTTTTCAACGAAATGTTTCGGTCCCAAGCCGCGACAAATTTTACGTTTTTCTTGTAGTGAGCTAAAAATTTAACGTAGTTGGTTAAAATTATGTTCCATACGAAATATAATATATGAAGGTCTATGTAACAATATATATATTAGAGCTTTGTGCATTTAAATAACATTAGGATCCCTAAACTCCAACATGGGCAAAAATATCATTTGATATCGTTCTTTTTAAATTTATATTTACAACATGTGACATCTCATTTTTTTTTAATGTTTTTCTCGGAGTTGTTTTAATGGATAATTATCAATTTTACTCTTAACTGCACATGAATTAAAACATTAGAACCTTAAATTCAAATTTATATTAACATGTGACGTCTCAATTTTTTTTATGTTTTTTTCGGAGTTATTTTAATGGGCAATTGTCAATTTACTCTTAATTGCACATGAATCTCACATTAGTACATTTTGGAGGAAATATATGTTGATTTTTTAATGGAGTGACAAAAATACCCCTGCTTTTTGGCCTAATATTCACCTAGGGTGCAAAGTGAAAGACAATATATGTTTTGAGGGTGCAAAGTGGGATTGTTTTTTTTCGAGGGTGCAAAGTGCCAAACTGATGCATTTCTAGGGTGCAAAGTGCCAAACTGATGCATTTCTAGGGTGCAAAGTGGAATTAAGCCTTAATTTAATCTAAAGAAATAAATTGGAAAAAGGAAAAGGTAGAATAGCGAAGGGAAAAAACATAAACATTATTTGTTGAGAGTGGGATTTGAACCCACGCCCTTTCGGACCAGAACCTTAATCTGGCGCCTTAGACCAACTCGGCCATCTCAACAAGTTGAGGCTTTTTAATCTGCAAGCTTATTTAAATATATTATACTTTTATAGGATCCTCATTATTTCCAATTAATTGATACCTGCAGCTATACCAATATATTAGATCTCCATCACCGTACGTAAATCAAATAATAGTATGTTAGTAGTATGTACCTTTAGTAACTTTTCTACTTGTTGTACTTCCACGTTCATGTGTCATTCATCCAATCTCAATTGATTAAATTTATTGGGGTAGGATCTAAGTAACCTTGAAATATATGTTTATATATATATATATATATATATATGAAAGATAATTATCATACTATTTAAAAATTAAAGCACATACCTTAGAAACATGCATAACTAATGCACTTAATTTACCCTGCACGGCACCTAAAGCTAAAAGTAGTCTTAGGGCAACTCTCCTTTGGCGGATAATTAATGGTATTTTATATAGTATTTAGTTATATATGCATATAGCTTATTAGCTAGATCAATATATAGATCATCGATCATCTATATATTATTTGAAATTGAAACCATCAACTGCCAAAAGGAGAGAAACCCTAAAACTAAATTTGCTTACATTTTATGTATATATATATATATATATATATATGTGTGTGTGTGTGATTAATTGGTATATAAAGCGTGTTTTGGGATGCATGTGAAGCCATTTATACTAGCTAGTGTCTTATATATATAATATATATGATCAGGATCAAAATTGGATATGGCATATAGAGTTATGCCATGGATATCCATTTCTATATATGGACCCCTAGCTCCAAATGAACATGTAATTAGATTCTAGTTAAATCTAATGGAGGAGTTGTGGAGACAATGAAATATATGCCTACACCTAAGTTTAATTTTGTACCTTAGGCATATCCCATGTCATATTCTTCTCTTTATATATATTTCGATTTAAATTTAGAATTAATTAATTTGTAAAACTTTTATCAACAAATTAAGTAAATCAGTCTTAAATGCACAAACATATTTGTATTGTTAAGGGAAATCAGCTGCACAAACTATCGTCAGTAAATTCTATTGCATGCGTAAAACTTGTTCTTACTTCTATTTGGTCTAATTTTGTTAAATATTTGACAAACGAGTATTATTTGTTAGAGTAGAATTTCAAATTTGAAGAAGCTAATCATTTGTGTATTAGTATTACACGATCTTTAATTATATAATGTACTGGCCGGTGAAACTCAATTATGAAATATGTGAGCTAGGTAGGTACCTGCACAATTGGAACAAAAACTTGTCCATCTGCGTTTTTTCAAGACTAATTAATTGCTTAATCAATTCGAATTTGAAGAAACTGTTTATTACCTTAAATTATGATCCTGGTTAAAAGAGGTGGAATCTGAATCCCCAATGGTAATATTTATTACCTATATATAATAATGTGGTTATTTTTATATGACATTTTTTTTTTAATTTTTTAATTTATTACCTATATATAATAATGTGGTTATTTTTATATGTGGTTATTTATTGCCACTATTTGGACCATTTGGAAGTCGAGAAATAAGTTTATTTTCCAAAATGTGCGTAACATGGTGAAACAAACTGTCTTTACAATCAAATGCTTGGTTGAAGACATGGAAAGAATTCCAGCAAGAAAAGGGAAAAATAAGGGGGGTAAATCGATGGTTGTCAGATGGAGAAAGCCTCTTGAAGGTTGGCATAAACTTAATACGGATGGGAGTGTATTGGAATCAAGGAAATCTGCTGCTTCAGGAGGGCTGATTCGGGATGAAGAGGGCTCTTGGGTTGTTGGTTTCGCTCGTAAACTAGGACATGTCTCGATTACCACAGCGGAGCTGCTTGCGGTTAGAGAGGGTCTAGAGATGGCGTGGGAAAGAAGAATTCAACGACTTGAGCTAGAATTAGATTCCGAAGTGGTTGTTAACCTGATCAAAGAAGCCGATGCTGAAATTCACCCTTTGGGGAACATTATCA
Organism: Penstemon barbatus; assembly: GCA_003313485.2. NCBI lineage: Eukaryota > Viridiplantae > Streptophyta > Magnoliopsida > Lamiales > Plantaginaceae > Penstemon > Penstemon barbatus. The sequence goes on along the minus strand of QOIQ02000009.1, from coordinate 2,206,043 downwards.
AGGACTGCAGATCTTTGCTTCGAATGCCTTGGGAGTGTAGGATTGTTCATACTAGAAGAAGTGGCAACGGATGTGCGGATGCACTCGCAAAAATGGGTCATGAGTTGGATTCGATCCCTAGTACTTGGGACATTGCCCCTGCCTGTCTTTTACCTCTGTTGAGAGAGGACATCTTGTAGTTGTTTTTGTAATCGTTGTTCACCAAAAAAAAAAAAAAAAAAAAAAAAAAAAAAAAAAAAAGGTAGAATTCTCTAGCTTGATAGAACATTGACTTTAATTTTAGTAATTTGTTTTGACTTTCCTTATCATTTTCCCAACATAAACCCACGTAACTATCAGCTTAAAAATGACTAGTTTTAACTCTTCAAATGATTGCAAACAAAGTTACATTTACATAATTCAATGCAACGACAAAATTACCAAATGACTTCAGAATCATTAGATTATTAAGAAACGTGCGTCAGAAGAGCTTTAATGTTGATAGCCTTTGATTGCTGCTGGTTCAGTCCCTTTCATTCGATACATATAAGACATTCCAAGTCTCTTTAACAAGGGCATTCCAATTATGACAATGTGCAGTCATAATTCAATGAATACCATTATTATTATTATTCTCAAAAAAAAAAAAAAAAAAGAATACCATTATTATTTATTGAACCAATGAAACTTAATTATATTATAGATTCAACTATCGCAAAAAGAAAACTAGTAGAACAAAGAAACTATTTTCCTTGAGATTTACAACATTCATACACATTATTCAACAATAAATAAAAAAAGTCAAAATTTCAGACTACAAGATTAACATTCGATAATAAATAATAATGAATAAACGAACATCGATGATGCCCTTATTAACTTTAGGGCATCGTACAAATATAAAGGTGACTTAGTATAGAGAGTTGTAGGTACAACAGGTAGCAGCTATGGATGCTATGCATATGACAAGCGATGGAACAAGAGTGACGTTTAAGAGCTTACTCTGTCCCAAATACCCTGCAAGTGTGATTGTTGCATCTGCAACCACACGAGCAAGTGTCCCTGCTTCAGTCGACAAAAGGCCACCGTTGTATGTTCCACGAGAAAGTCTCGATGACATTACTCTGGATAGGAGTGACAAGTTCACCCCTGCAATAATATGAAAATGAAGAAATCATGTCCCCGAAAAACTGTGCCAGTTCTAACTGCATTACTTTCTATCAACTAAAACCAGTACATATATGAAAGAAGCAATTTAATTTGTTAAATTTGTGCATTCAAGGACATATTTTCGCACGGTATGCAAACTAATATTATAATTGATTGAACCAAAAGGGCAATATAAGCCACCAACTCTACCATAAGTATACGATTGGAAACCAAAAAAATGGTGGTGTGGGTAATTAAACGAAAGTGTATATATATTTCATCATGCTTGTAAATCCGGAGTGGAATGGTTCAAATTTGATGGTTTGGATTGGTACATTGACAAGATTAGACTACTTTGCTTTCCTTTATGTTACCAGGTTACACCCCACGAACACATACATATAGATATAATCATACCTTCCAATACTTCAGCAGCTACAAACATAATGAGGCCTGAGCATACATATTGTGGCACGGAATAGGGGACTATAAATTGGAAGCTGAAGAGTATACCCAGGAAGACTATAATTTCAGATGCGAGTAATATTTGCCTGCAAAGAGATCAATGATTAAAAAAAAAAAGAATTATCAGAAGGATATGATTTAATGATGGTTCCGAATAAAGGGGCGGGCTACTTTCTTCATATGAAGGCACCATAAAAACAATTTAAATTGCTTTTAAAGACAGTCTTCATAAACAAGATAGATTACTTCAGCTCGTTGGAACATGTCATTCTACGAGGAAAATTACAAAAATAATCATAAATAAGCAAGGTGAATTTCGATTCAATATTAGGCTCAATTAAAAACTTCCTATACTGCATATACGGTCTAGGCCCGGCCGTATACAGAACTTTGGACAGAGAGATTAATCAAAAAATTAATCGGAAACATTATTAAAAGTTCAATGCCTTGTATTTGATATCATGGATCATTGGTGTGACCTTTATAGATAAGGAATTACCTGTCCTCATACATATTGCTTATGTAACTTCCAACAATAATATTCACTGGAAGAACTGTAAGGCCGAGGCAGGCAAGAAAAATCGACACTGAGCTAGTTGTCCAACCAAAATAGTATGTAGTCACAACACTTGATTCTGAAAGTAGAATCTCCATTGCATATTTAAGCATAAAGTAAATCAGTAACTGAACCTGCAAAGTAGCATAGAATCTTAATAGATTAGCTGAAGGACCTTCTCACTCTTAATATAGGCTAAAGAGCCTTCTTGACTCTTGATCTGCCAGATAAGTAAAATTAAAAATAATAATAATAAATAAAGAGGAGTGGTGTTGCCATTTTACTACTTTCATCCTATCAGAAAACCACATTATAAAGCACATACCTTCTCAACTTGGTAAACAGACAAACAAATATCTTTTCCTTATACATGAATGTTTCCAGATACAGTTCATATAAAAATCAAAGATCTGAATTTACTCAAAGTTCTTTCGATTGTTAAACAATTAAATCCAATATTTTGTTCAAATTGCACCTTAGACCATGGTTATTATGGTAATTTTGTTTGCAATAAATGTCTATTGTCATTTGAGTATCCTTTGGAGTTCTTATTTATCTGTAATCAGTCATACATTTGCTGATAGGTTTTTATTTAAAGTCCAAATCTGTCAGCAAGTCATATACTTTTGTAATTTTCTTCTATGAATCGAGTATTATCGGGAATTGGTATTTTCATATTAGAATTCCCTTGGGTGGGGCAAGCATTATCCTCTCTACTTTCTTCTTTATTCAATTCTCCTCTTCAGCTACTTTGACATTTCATTAACATTAAAGTGCTCCAATCTTCCAACCACAGAAACAACCAAAACACCCTATTTTCCCTAATAATTACTGTTACAACCCAAGAATATATCTGAAGTATGAACTATATTCTCTCGTTGGCGTTGCTCCATTAACGAATTCAGACGGTTGCTTAAATTTTTTCCATCGGTCTAATTCGCAAATCACACCCACCACAAACCTTACTTTATTTCAGATGTACTACATCACACATCCAGTAATAAAAGTAACTGCAATATGGTACAGTCAACTATCTGCCATATTGATCCATTACCAGTTGATTGCTTAACTTCTACTTCATCAATTTGAATTTACACCATACACAAAACCTACTTATCTAAATCAGATATAGTAAACTTAACTTCTACGCAGTAAAATCAACTATCTACATAGTAAAATCAACTTTCTTTCAAGCTTCCAACTCTAGTATGAACAAGGGGCAAATATAGTCCAACAACTTTTGAAGCAGAAAAATAAAAATGCATTACCTTAACAGAAGGTGTAAGCAACCTATAGGCGGAACCTAGCGAATTGGCAGGTAGACGAGATTCCTCTGAAGCCTCTTCACTGGCATCTTGATCCCCGTCATCATCTTGTTCATTTTCAGTTGCTGGTAAAAGTAATGGTTGTGCAAGACCCTTCTCAAGCTTATCGTGTTGTACTGTTACACAAAAAAATGAAAAAGATGAAAGGTCTCCAAGACACAGCATTTTGTAACTAGACACTAGCTTCTGGGCGCACTAATGCATATGGAGACTGAAAAAATAAATAATATCACACTTTATTTAGCATTAGCATATATAAATTAGTGGACATGAGTATGTATAATCACATTATACAAGAGTTCATATACTGTATATGCAAAATCTAAGTCCAGCATCATGTTTAATGGATTTATACTAGATTAATGAGCCTAACGTGAACCTACATTCTGCGATCTAATATATGAAAGACTGGTTTAGTTAGTTATCTAGGCATGTAGATGCTTCATGGTTAAATAGCACAGTCTATCTTGATATTACCAGCAAACTAAAGTTTAATGAACAGATTCTATACACATGCTAAATATTCAGTTTCTTTGTATTTGTAAGGAAACTATCGGATTTAAAATACAACCAATTAGTTATCTCCAAGAAAAAATTAAACCTGAAGCTGAAAGACAGTAAAGGGAGATAATCAGGTAAACATACCAACACTAGCCTCCTGTGGGACATGGTTGACTTCATCCATATTAGCAGGTTCTTTGAATGAGAACCACAACCATACTAAATAAATTAGCCATGCAATAGCCATTACCCAACCAGGCAAAGTGTCCTGATTAAATGTGATTTTGTAGATCATGAATTTAGTTTGGAGTAACCCAGCAAGTGCAGGACCACATGCCATTCCTAGAGCACTAGCACTTACAAAACCTGCAGAAGCCTGCATACGGATTTTAAGGGGCACACAGTCGCTAATGTAACGCCGATTAACAGCTCTAGCAGAACCAAACCTACAAGTTCATCAAAAGGACGGAAAAACGTCACTTTTTCATATCACAGACAGGCTGCATGTAGCAGATTGTATATATATGTGCCAGCAAATGAATGTGTACAAAGATATGCATAAGTGGATGATTAAGTATATATACAAGTTATATGCTCCCTTATCTTAAAAATGCCAATCATTGTGTTCTACAATGTAAAATGGAAATAAATTTAGTGAATCAGCAAATTGGACATAAATAATACAGCTCAATTGGAATCATGAATGATCAAATTAATAACACAAACAATATGATTTCGGATAACTATCCCCATAAGCTACCTTAACGTATGTCAACTAAGTTATTCCTATTCAGCATACTATGAACTAAAATTCCAAAGATCCTAAAATCAAATTTCACATTCTATGTTTGATAATAGAATATTTGAAGGCTTCTCGAGCAACAAATATCAGAAGCAAATGGATTTGTTGACAATAAAAAGCATGAGCATCGAAGCTTTCAACACATAAAGAGCGGAGTGGGATTGCTATATAAATGTAAGGAAAAGAGAACACGTTCAAACAAGCACACACACTCTTTCATGCAGACCAAGCACACAACAGATCAATAATAGTCAGAAAAACAACAATCGAACACATACAGAGGAGAGTGTTACCTACCCACAAAATAGTCGACCAATCAGAAGTACTGGTATTGAATTCAAATCATAAGCCAGTGCATACATAACATTTCCCACAAAAAGAACTATGCTGCTGAATACCAGAGGTCTGAAGTATGACTTATTAGACCAAGCACTGAAATACACAGAAGAGAATACTTGTGCGACTGCCATTGCCCCGATCACAACACCACAGACCGTTGGTGCAGCACCAAGGCTCGTTGAGTAGTCATCCGCTGTTGGAACAATAATATATGTATTTATCATGTACAGGAACGTGTTTACCAAGTTCAGAAGAAGTGAAATAAAATGGTATCTTTCATCATCGACATGTTCCTCAACAGGAGAAGGTAACTCTTCATGCATAATAAGTGCATGTTGTCCCAAAAAGTTAAGAAAATTGGTTGAGTGTGTTAGTCTGTCAACAGCTGCTTTTAGTGAGTCAACAACAGGATCCTGCAGAATTTTTTTCAAGGAATAAGCAAATGATGAAGTAATTTCTTGACAATGAGCTTGCTACAGTGCATGATGTACAAAAACTAACGAATGTTCTGATGTTCAACATGTGAATACCTGAAGGGGAAGTGCAGGTTGGTCATAAATTGATAAGTAGCTTCCTTGGCGATCCTCAAGATCTGCAAGATTGCGTGATATAGCTCCAACAACAGCTCCTAATCCCTGCAATCACCAGCCAGCCAAGTCAGCGAAGAACTGTTTTATTTTCATTACGATTAGCAGCTAATGCATAAGCTTCAACAATGATGATATAATAAGTTGATAATTCTGAGACAAGTTTTATTTTATAGCAAAGATAATGATTTGAGTAGGTTTAAATTATAGATACAAGTACAGAATTTGCAAGCAGAGGGTTGCATTTCCATCTTAGCACATTACCACATGCTTGAATACTTGCTGAAGTAGGGAATAAGGATGGTTAGCACGAGTCTTCACATAGTAATCAGTGAACTTGTACCCAAATCGCTTATCAAACTTCTTTAGGATTTTCCGCAAACCAATGGCATTCATTTCAACGAAAAATAGAAGCTTCAAAAGATCTTGCCCAACTGCTCTATAGGCTTCTCGTAGCCCAGATATTTTGGATATGTCAGGTTCTTCCTGAAGACTATCTTGTTGTTCATTAAGCTGAGATATCCTGCTTGCAAATAGACCTTGTTGTTCCAACATGAAAAGAACAATTTTTTCAATCTGCAGTGTCAACAAATTACTTATGACTATGAGCTTTATTATAAAAGATGATATCAGGGAAAAAGATATATTAAACTACCATGACAAACATGAAAATATTTCCTGGAGGAAGTATACTACAAAAACAAAGGTCATCATTATTTTAAAAAAAAAAAAAGTAATATGAGTTGTCTATTTTTCCAGAGTATTAGTTAACATGCTTGTTTCATTCATCATAGAACACATATCATGGATACTTTCTGAAAACGTTGAATGGAAATTCAAATGAAATTATGACTTATTTATTTGCTTAAATTATTTATCGAGTCAATTAGTCTTCCTCATTATAAAATTTAACATTGCTTCCCTAGTATATATTTATTCTATACATTGGACAGTGAGCAAGATGATTAAAGGTCGTCTTCCTTAAAAATGAGCCTGAAAAATCTAACATTGCTTCCCTAGTATATATTTTCTTTATTCTATACATTGGTCAGTGAGCAAGATGATTAAAGGTCACCTTCCTTAAAAATGAGCCCAACATCAGAATTGTTAATCAAATAAGAAACAATAAAAATAAACAATAAAGGAAGAAGAACAGAAAATGATGCAACATATCCAAAATTACTTTGGATCTTCAGTTTGGTGAAGATCAAGGAACTCAGAGCATGTCAGCAGAATGAAATACATTTTATTTACGGCATGAAATTATTATACCTGAGAAATTGGGTTATAAATTTTTTGCAAATTCCTGGTTACCTGATAATCCAGCATTCTTGAGAAATCCTTGAGAACATATCGACGTTCCACTGCACCAGCTTCTATTTGATTAGCATACTGTTTCACTTTTTTCTTCATCAATTTGTAGTTGATGTAGTACCTATATATAGCACCAAAATATTTCAAGTGATTGTATGCACGAGGATTGTATGACATAAGCAAAATATTTCCGTGCCTACCTAACCCACATTAATATTGATGTTGTCGTACTTTATATGCTTCTACCTTCCTTACGCAGGTTTTCTATTGCAACATAATTCATACAATAACTCCACAGTTGTTCGCTAAAGTATATAACATTGCATCAAATTTTCGTGGTATTAGGATTTCTATCATCTATAAATCATAAGAACGCTATTTTGTTACTCAACCAGAATCTGTAAGAGATAAAGCGAGGAACTCTAAGAGCTCATATCCCAAGTACTCCCATAGTTGGAATGTTTTCAAAATTATACAACAATATCAAGAGATTTTAATAGTCATGTGAAAATGAATCTGAAGAATGTAATTATGTTTTGCATACCCTTGCCATTCTTGGATTTGTCTTTCCTTCAACTTTTTTCCAAATGCAACCATCTCTATCTGCATTACAACACCAGAAAGTCATATAAGAACCAAATAATAACATAACCTTAATTATTTAGTAGATTGCATCAGAAACTCGTCATATTATTTTTTCCAGAATTGAGAACTATAGTGTTTCGCACAATCTGGGTGCTAAACATAATAAATACTCCACTACGAAGAATTTTAAAACAATGTACCACGGACGTTACCAAATAAACATTTGTATCTCTCTGAACTTGTTTATCTTAATTTGAAAAATGAGAAAAGAAACGAAACTTGGAGTTTAAGCCTTATATATTTCCAATCATATAAGAGTACATATATGCTCATCATGCACCCCAACAACTGATAGATGCACAGCATGTAGTGTTTCAATGATTTTAATGTGCAATGGCATCTCCCAGACTTAAATCTGAAATCAGAACTTTATGCCAACAAAGCCATTCTGGCCAATTTTATTATGCCAATAAGCACATGAAGTCTTCCTCCAGAACTCCTCTTAATCTCTAAAAAGGAAATCAAATTAGTATGGTCTCACTTCCATACAAAGTTGCAAGGGCTTCATCAATTCTGAGCTAACAGACGTCTGAATATATGTACCCAATTTCTCTTTCCTTTTTCTTTACTTTTCTGGATATACACACCGGTTCTGTATATTTGCAACCCAGTATTGCCCTTTCAGAATGTGCAAGAGCTAAACAGAAAAAATCTTAGTACAAATAAACATTTTTTGCTAAACAAATTCTATGTGTAAAAAGAAAAAAAAAATTATAAATGATCAATAAAAGAATTCAAATGTCTTTCTTAGATTTTAAAACGGTTTCAGGCTGCCCATTCTAGACATCTCAAGTAGACCATATCAGAACAGAACAAAAAAATTAATTTAAACAAATAAATCAAAATAGAAAATAAAGAATTATCAAGCTGCACGTCACCTACTAATTTTTGTCACGATTAAATACACTAATTAATCTTCAGCACAATAAACAACACCAATCTCGAAAGTACCACCTGTCATCACTTGAACCACTAATCAATTAATTAGACTACATCCAGATCATACTCAAAAATGATATCTAGGGTACAAACAGTATCATAAGCAAAATCAATAATTCAATTATGCATGCGTTTATATGTAATTAAATGAATGTGCAATTAATAGAGAATTTCGAGGCTACCGGAGGGAGTTCTTCAGATGAGCATCAATAGAGGAATATTCTCGGTGCTCACGGACTTAGGTCCCAGTAAAAGACCGAATCCTTCGAGTTCGGATCTTTGATGAAGATTTGTAATTTAGCTATACAAATCTATTAGCTACACAACAACATACATATGAATCCACAGTTTTTCCGACCTATAGATATGTATATAGATGTGTGTGTAGTGAGAGAGAAGAATAAGAATAAGAATGGTGGAGGGAGAAGCTACAAACCGGTCTCCAAGTTTTTTATACAAAAGAGAAGGGAAGGGGAATTGGAGGTTTTGTTATGTGGTTGTTATTTATATATATCATATAAAGCAGCCTTTTTCCAAGTTGGGTATGTGTGACTGATTGATCGTTCTTTTTGTGAATTATCAATTCTTTAATTTTATTAGTACCCAAAAGAAAATTTACTACTATAGGTTAGGCTAAATAAAAATAAAAAGTTCTAATCTAAATTAAATCTGATTTTGTGGGATCCAAGTGTGTTTTCCTTAAATAAAAAAGAGATTGGAAATATTATGTAGATGTAATTATATACTTATATTTTTAGAAAAATAATTAATCACAATAAATCTATTTGATACGTGATTTATGAATTAAATCGTGTTGTGTCTAATTTGAGCATTATTGGAAGATTCGATCAAATAGGACTCACAATCTGTTAAAAAAGTAATATATTGTATATTTTAATTATTTCAGATAGGAAGGTAATTCTTATCTTATCCGGCTAATTTGTTATTTTTGTAATATATATAGTTCATGACTTGCTTTATGGTTTAAATATACAGGAATTAATTTTAATTTTACGGTCTAACACAAAATATGTAATATTTGTAGTTTAAATATTTTGGATTGCTTAGTCAAAATGAATATTGAGATTGGATCCGTGTGTGGACAAGCTAGTTACGTAATTATGGTATATTAAAACTGAGGGTATATATATTTCCTGAAAGATGATGTGTGTAAAGAGGTCCCACCCCTTACTAGTAGGTTATGATTATTCTTTCTTTTAAGGATTAATTATTAGTATTTAATGACTCAGTAACGTGCAGGTAAAAAGATGAATAATTGAATATTAATGAGGAAATATATAATATATGTATATATATATAAATTAATAAGCAAAGCTGTTGCACAAAGATTTCGGGAAGCCAGATGGCACATTTGCATTTGTGAGTTGTATTATGATGTTGGCACTTGGCATACATTCACATGCCTAATTTATCTTACCTGTGAATATCCTAGTCAATCTCAATGGCCATAAAGGGTATGTTTGTTTAGTGTTTAGAAGAGTAGTAAAAATTTATGAAATAATTTGATTTATGTATCGTTATTTGTTTGGATTTTGAAAGAATGGTTTGAGAAATTAAGTAGGTATAGATTTTTTAGGAATAATTTGATGTAGGTGTAAGATGCGTAAGACTTTATAACAAATCATGTTTGCATTATATGTGAGATGAGTTACTTTATGTCAATCAAAGTAGAGCCAGTATAGTTTTTATTTACAAATGATAAAATTATTATTTATTTGGCTTTCGAGAGAATAGTTTAAGAAAATTGAGAGGTTATATATTTATTTCATAAATTAAATTATATTTCTCGTATTTCCTAAACACAAAATAATTTTGAGAAACATCAAACAAATAGGCCCTTTATCTCGACGGTAATGCGGAGGCATCAAATATTAGATATTTGCACTCAAGAGTTTCATCTTTTTTTCCATTTAAACAATGAATACTTAATTTCAATCATGAAATGCACTCAATTACCAGTAAAGTATAAATTGTTCAACTAATAAATATAAATATAAATATATTAAACTACAAAATAACATACACTTAACACCTCTGCCAATACCAACATATAATTGGTTTAGGGAAATGGCCTAGTCATTATAAAGTAAATCTATGTTGAAAGACATTTTCACTTAATGTGTCTGACGTGCCGGGATCAAATCCTTGGAAAACAAAAACAAAAAAAACACATCTCCTAATTGATATTGTTCATAAGGTGTTAATTTGATTATTCCTAAAAGTTAGGCTTGTTTTTCTTTAGGATAGATTCCCTTTTACACTCCTTCTCCGTCGTTGCTTATTTAGGGATCGAGAGAGAATACAAAACAGAATAATAACTAGAACTAGAAAACAGAGGGGATACGTATAGCATTTTAAATGTGTGCATAAAGTTAGATGTTTACTTGACAACGATTTTTGTCCAGTCGTTTATATGATGATTGCTGAAAAGTCAATAACATATGCAAGTTGCAGATTTACACGTAGGAGTACATTAATTGGGGGTAAATGCAAAATACTCTCATTTGCTTTTAAAATCCCCGTAAAAATATTTAATTTGTAAAAAAATAGGTTATTTTGGATCGACGTATATCAAGAAATTATTTTTAAAATAATTCAAGTTGGTCCCTATAGCTTCACGTGATATATTTTTAAAATTATTCATTCAAATATGTCGATCCAAAACGACATATTTTTTACAAATTGGGTGATTTTTTAATCGAACTAGCATCCTTATTTCGCAAGCTCGTGGCATCCAAGGATGTCAAAATGGTTAACTTTTGATTAGTAATCCCATCGTTTTTTTTTATTTGTCGTTTTTATGGATTGCCCACATATTAGAAAATGTAATAAATAGTCATCTTTTAAGCAAAATCTCAAAACACCCCTTTTAATCAAATAATCACAATATTAATTACACATATTAATAAGAAGTGTAACATTGATAGAAAAATAATGAATTTTACATTAAACTCCTAAAACGACAAATAAAAATAAATAATTTATTTTTATCAAAGCAAAGAATAAAAAAAAAAAAAAGTAGTATAATACTAAAGAACAAGTTTCTTAGTTTTTTTCTTTTCGGATAATGATACCAACCCCCTTTACGTAAATTCCTTCCTTAGCTAAAAATATAATTGGAAATGAACTAATAGGTGATTGGTCTAGTGAAAATATATACTAGTCACTACAAAGTACCGGACTCAGGTTCGAATCCCTGTTGGAAGAGGTATCCACTTAATGTGTCCGACCCCCCTCGAAAGGGATTAAATCCTTGAAAAAAAAAAAAAAGGGAAATGAACCATAATAAATTTACGGAGCTAAATGCAAAAATATATCCAGTGTTTTGTCTAATTAGTAAAAATCTCATTTGAAATTCCTACATAAGTCAATAGGAATGTTATTGTTACACTTTCTTAAGTGAACAAGTGGCCGGATTGCTTATCAGTTTTTCTAATTTAAAAGGGGAATTATTGTCAATGTTTTACGTGAATATGGGCGTTTTCATATTTTTTTCATGAAGATATAATTGTAATTTTTTCCTTCAAATATGAACTCCGGCTTGGGTGGGGCGGTGGGGGGTGGGGATTTTTACTAATAAAAAAGTAACACAGGGTTTTTTGGCTAATTAAACAAAATTAAGGGGTATTATGCATTTCACTTTAAATTTACTGGTGACTTGTTGCGACTCGGTGAATAGCACCGGAAATCTCCCCATATACCGTGGGATGTACAAATCTGAATGGCCAGGCTCACCCGTACGTGGAGAGCTTGATTGATCAATTATCTTAAAAATGGAGTTGTGAACAAACAAGAAGAGGGAGCTTTGAGTATAGATTAAATTATGAAAATATTGTAGATTATTCCGGGTCTATTTTATGCCAAATTCAAATACTTAATTATATTGTTTTCAAACTAAATTCCAAAAACTATAGTAGTTTTTTTTTTTTTTTTTTTAACTTTTTAATTATATTTTATTGGCTTACTATAATTCGGGTCGATTTGGTTTATCAAAACTCAAAATTGAAGCTCAAGACCAAAGATTTGTGCATCTCTTACCACTATAGTTTGAGTTTTTATTTTAATTTAATATTATATTATTGTTCGAAAGTTGTTGTTTTTTCTAATTTGAATATAATAGAATTAATTTATCGGCAGTTTAAAACAATTTAGAACATAAATGCAAAAGAAACTAATTTCGTACAAAACAATGGAAAGTACAGTTAGTTAAAGAATTGAACAAATAAATTTAAATAAGCTTATCTTACAATTTTGTATAGTAACAGAATTGATCCAACCAAATCGCTGAAGAAGTATGCTTGCCTTGAAGAAATTTTTGACCCACATTGGTGCAATTAGGCTACTTCGAAATTCATTCCAGGATAATTTGGCTACAGAAATTACTCCAGTGCACAGTGACAGAAATTTCACCTCGAAAAACACTCAGAAGCAAAAAAACAATCCAAAGATAATTTTCGGAGAGGGAACATAGAGTGTTTCGTATTATGTTGTGTTGGTGTTCTTTTCATAAATGAAGAACACTCATATATATAGCTGTTGGGGAGACATTTGAAATTGAAATTGAAATTGTTCAATTAATCAGAGTAAAACGGTAGCAATGAATATAAAATATTTTTGTCAATTCAATTTTCGTAACTGAAACGTGTTACACAATTGAATCTGCAGAATTACTATTGTATCTGAATTATTCAAATTTCAAATTAATCTTACATTTTAATTCAAAATTCCTTCAAAAAGATAAGTCCGAGACGAGACAATTTAGCCCAAGTCCAGTCCAGTCCATATTAGAGCTGAGCCAGGTCGGGGAGGCGACAGCACGCGTGTGGTACACCCATATGATCATCTTTGTAAATATTTTATAACAAGTCTTTACACTTAAATTCATTTATACTAGTACACACTGAATTATAAAGTCAATGTGGGACAAGTGAAGAGTTTTCAACTTCCTCACAAGGCTTTTATAACTTTGCAATTGTCTGTTAGTCATAGATCAATTTGGGACAAACCCACATACACATTATCTATTTGAACTATGTCTTCCCCACTATACACATTACAATTTATTTATGGATTCCAACCATCTAATTAGGCATCTATCCACAATAAATTAACTCTCTTTAAATGTAATTACAACAAAAATTTCTGATTTAAATTAATGATAAATTGACGTAATAATGTAATTATAGATTAGAAAAAGAAAACTCAAATTATAGCAAGTCATCTTTATTTTGAATAAACCATTGAAAAAAAAATTATCATAGGATTGTTTGTCTAAAAGTGCCAAAATTTAACTTTTGGCACTTTTAGATAATAATGTTGAAGTTGCTGTTTGAGATTACAGCTTTCAGTAAATTTAGAGATTTAATATAATAGAAAAGGATAACTACATCTACACTCTCTGGGATTTGACAAAATTTTAAATGTATCGAGGTTTCATTAATTAAGATTCTTTTTAGATGGTGAATATATCAAATATTATATCGAATTAAAACTTTACAATGATATCAAAGTAAACTATTTATTAGTACTAAACTAAATAATATCCACATTCATAGAAGTTGAACCCATGACTAGGACGGTAAGTTGAGCCGGGTTTACTCGAAGCTCGATGGCTCAACCCGATTAAAATTGGCTCAAACCCAAATATTTTATATCTCAAGCTATTTTTGCCTATATTAGCAAACCCGATATAAGCCCGATATAGACCCAAATAAATTGGTTGTTAAAGATGAAATTAAATTTTCGGGTTTACTTTTAATTCACGACTTTCCAATTTTATATAAAGAAATTGCAATTTATTAGAAATGGTTAGGACCGAACATCAGAAGGGAAAAATAAAAACTAATCCAAATCCAAACGATTAAGGTAATAATCATTAATTTTTTTTTAAATACATTTATCATCAATCATTACATCAGAAATCATTTCAATAGCTGATAAAGTACAAAAAATTACAAATAATAAATCAGTATCAAACACTAGTATTAAACTAGCTAGAAGAAAACACACAATAGCGAGAATTAAACCCAAGACCCACAACGATAATATAAATTCTTAAGTTAGGTGGATGAGACTAAGTCTAATTAAATTGTTTGACGGCACCATAAAAATCATTTCAAAGATGATTGCCTGAAACCAGAATTTTAGTTTTCAATTCATGTGAGAATAGTCTCCATATTAACATAAATATATTATATATATATATATATATATATATATATATATATATATATATATATATATATATATATATATATATATATATATATATATATGGCAAATTCACATTTTATTAAATAAAGTATTATATATATTGTTACATGACTGAGAATTAACTTGGCCAAAAGTAAAAGACCAACACCTATCAATTAAAAACAGATTTGATGGCAGAGGAAAGGGACACAAAATATAATTAAAATCAGAACAAGAAGAAAAAGAAAAAGAAAAATGGAGTTTGTACGTTCCCGGACGGAACAAACCCATGATCTTCAGAAGGCAGAAGATCGTCACAATTAAGTCTTCCATACTCAACCTAAAGAAAGGGAATATATTAGTAAAGGTATAACTAAGATATTATTGTCCCACTAGCTTATATATATATATATATATATATATATATATATATATATATATATATATATATATATATATACTAGGGGGATTGCACCGCGCTATGCGCGGTGTAAAATACCCAGTACTTATGTGGTACAACAAATTAAGATAAAGTTGCCAAGATGTACAATTTTCTAACACCAGTTCCACACAAAATCTAATAAGTATGATAAACACAAGAAGTTGAGCACAAGTATTGACAATGATCCAAGAGCTTTAAACACTGTAATATGCTTATTCCAATGTGTCGAACAAGTATGGGTTGCTTGAATATGTAGTGGAGCCAGTATGACAAGCTTCATTGGGGTTGTCACCTAAGATATCAGGTAACGAAAGCATAACTTATTCTCCGTGCTATGCACTGAATATGCAAGTGCATAAGAAAAGTCGAAGTGAACACCTTGAATTTTCAAATAATTGAAATTCAGATGTTGTTTAGATAATGGTATCTTTAAAGTTTAAACAGAAACTATAGGATTTGTTGAGAATACATATTTTTCAAAGGCATCATTGATCACCAATCCTAAAAGTCTCCAGTAAACATGAAAACTATCGAATAGTTCCAACTAATAAAGCAATATAATATGCTGGCAAGCCTCAAAGCAGTATTTATTGGATAATACGGCAACAAAGAAATACTTATAAGACCAAACTTAGACGGTTAGACCTTATGGATCTGTAGCGTACAAGGAAAGTTCTTGTCGCATGCTCAATTCCAACGTTTAAGTAATATTTGGTTTTAGTATGTCGCAACAAAAAAATAAAATGGTCCATTAATACCCATTAGCTAAAATCACAATGCAAACAATTTTGTATGGAACCCAAAGGTCAAATCCGAGAATACAATATGATATTCCACCAATGATTTAATATTGCATTCTACATACTTAGGATCAACATATTCTTTCTACATTAGTACATGTTATGATATTTTTTCCTATATACTACAATATTTAAAACAAAAGAGTCAAAATATAATTTGATCAATGAGATCACCTTCCAACATCCTAAATATATTAAAGTCTGCTCATGTTGTTCATGTCCTCGAGTTCTTGGTGATGCTCTGTGACTGCAAAACAGAACAAAACAAATATATACACATACACTGCTTATAATAATTCTCACAACACATGAATATAAGAAAGTTAAAACAAAAAAACTACCACATTGCAGATACATCCTTGTTATTAATACATATACAAATGCGAATTAAAAAGACTAAGTTCCAAACAAAATTTTCATTTGAAGTGCGGTACAAAAGTAGGAAATAGAGTAACTAAAGGGAAAGATGAAGACCCCACCCACAACTCTGGGGTGATAAAAGAATTGTAACAGATTATTCATGTAACTTTTAATATAAAGATAGATATTTCGAGATAAATCTAAGTAATTTGGATTTGACTATCATAATCATGGAGTATAACCATATTTATTGTGAAACACACTCTATTCAAACAAATTTATTGTGTGAAATTCTAGTTCGTTAGAAATTTAGAATTAAATACGGGCGCATTTTATTGATCATTTTCATAATTTTTCAGTATATAACATTTTACCTAAAAGATATGAATGAATAAAATATATCAATCAAGATAAACTAACCATTTTTACTCTTTCCAGCCACAAAGTTTTACCAAGTTCACATGATGCTAAATAATTTATTTCAAAGATTGTTCCAGATTTGAGCTGCTAAAAGATTAAATGAATTCATTGAGACAGGAAATATCAAATGATTCACCGAAGCTATATAACTCCCAAAAAAATCATGCCTAAAGAAACGGAAGCTATATTATTAAAGACCTATGTAATACAATGAGAACACCTACTCCCAAAAAAATGACTATTTAAGGTCTCATCATCTTAGCAACCATAATATTATATAGGCCACACATGCGATTCAATCAATTGCGGCGGTCTGGTCTAATATCTGAATGCACATGATAAGTTGTAATTCCATTGTATCACAGAATTTTTTATTGCTTACGTTAATTGAAGGACAAAATATGAAAGAGTAATACCTATAATAATGTACATTTAGAAGTAGCATGAATTTTTTTTTCTCTATCACTTTCAGTTTTGTAAGAGGTTAGAATTCAAGTTCAGATTTTCTATTCTAAAGGGATTAGATAAAGGGTGCCTTAGAATGTAACAACAGCGACAAAAGAAAGATAAGAAGTAACTGCATTAAAAAAACCTTGGGAAGTCCCAATGCAGCAGTTCTTCCATATTAGAACAATCAAAGTTAGCAGTAGAAGTTACCTGTAAACCAAGTTACCAATTTATCCATTTCATTTCAGCTGGATACTATTTTACGCAAGCTGGAGATTAATGTTACCACTATACATATAGATTTTATTGATCACATCACTGGAAAAGCACAACCTCAACGAATACTATATAGACAGAACAATAGTGATAGCAACAAAACAAATATACTCTATAATCAATCCAAGCAACAAGCCAACAACCAAAAAAAGTAGGTGCAACCTTCTATTCCTAGAAAATATACACCCATTCCTTAAAATAAGAGAGAAACATGAACAAATATATCTATACAAAAAGTAAATAATTAAACAAAAACATCTTGGGAAGACGGCAAAATTCTTCCGAAATCAAAACCCAACGCCACATAAAAAAATTAATTGAAATCACTGTGGATAGGGTAGACAGAGCAGACCAAATTTCCAAAGCAGCTGAGTCGATGCAGAAATGGTTGATCAACATAGACATCCATCTTAAAGGAGAAAGAACAATGATGATAGCCATAATATAAAGTTGTGCGCACATAGAAGAAGCAAGGAGGAGGGCAGTGCTAGCCAATGACCGTTTTGTGAAACTGAGTCAAGTGCTTGATTGATTCATAAAAATAGAGCAGTCATAATAAACCATACTGAGTAAATAAACATATGATAAAAAGAGAAAATAGCTCCTCAAGAGAAATCATACATCAGATCTAGCTACGCGAACTGCCTCTCTCTTGCAAATCACTAATTTTGACAGAAGGAATAAAAGAGGGAGAAAAGGAGAAAAAAGAGTGCAAAAGGATTCTTGTGGAAGAAAACTGGGACTGAGAGATATTTGTTCGAGAGAAAAGTTGAATCATAATCTGCCTTCCACTTTACATCGACGTCTGGAATTTTCCCCCAAACGTTTACTTTGAAAGATAAATTGAAGAAGACGGTAAGAAAAGAAAAATCATTAAAAAAAAAAAAAAAAAAAAAGTCTCAAATACGACGTCGTTTCACTGCTGCACTACAAATAAAAAAAAAAAAAGTAAATGAAGCAGGCAGTTGGACAAAAATTAACACTATTCATTAGAGGCATCGCCTCTTATATATATGTAATATATATATTCTTTTTGTATATCATGCAACTATATATCTGTCACATATATGCAGCAGTGTCAAATATGAATAAATTTAACTATAGATAGCACATGCATGATCGAATAAAGATTCTATTATATAATTTGGCAAATTAATTAATAAGTAAGATAAGAAATTGCTATATATCATGTATACAATTGAAAATCACATAAATTTGATTTATTATGCATATTTACCTAACGAAAATTACATATATAATTAAGAAATCTTTAATTTATGATTTCATAGTTTCTATTTTCGATGTAAGAGTAAGATCGATCACTCAAAAGAATTAAACATTACAAATATCTTGTAGCTGGTGGTTCGTATGTATTTAGTTTATAACAAATTAATATTAATTAAATTAAAGCTCACACTGAAGTTCCGTGTTCCCTTAAAAATCGAGTTTCAAACTTTGAACAAAGTCTTACTTTTACAGTTAAAGCACGTAGACATTTAATTCTAATTTTCATTTATATGTAACTATATATAAATGCAATTTAATTATTTGACAATCCTCTGCAACATATATATAGAGAGATCATAAGATCCCATACATCGCTGTCGACATGCATGTGGACATGCACTAATTAAGCCGAAATTAATTTTAACTACATTATAAATTAATTAATTATGCCAACATAAACATACATAATACTGTGAATTTAATTGTGATCATAAAATATATATAGTATATAATAGGCAAAATTGCAAAAATCGTCCCAAACTAATCACTAATTTTGGATTTTCGTCCCAAACTATTTAATTTGGCGAATTTCGTCCCGTAATTTAATATTTTTTTGGAATATCGTCCCACCATAATTATAAGACGGAATTGCGCATTTGTCGATGAATTATCACATGGCTGCTTAAGTGTCATGACAAGGTAAACTTTAACATGAATAATTATATAATATTGCAGAGTTTGTCCCAAATTAATTACAAGATTGAACGTCATTTTCATTAAATTAAAAATTTAATATTGGGACTAAATTCAAACAAAATGGTAAATTATGGGACGAAATTTGGTGAGTTGATAAAGTTTGGGACGAAAAATCAAAATTAGTAATTAGTTTGGGACGATATTCCAAAAAAATATTAAATTACGGGACGAAATTCACCAAGTTAAATAGTTCGGGACAAAAATTCAAAATCAGTAATTAATTTGGGACGTTTTCTGCAATTTTACCTATATAATATATGGATGGGAATGATGGACTGGTAGCTAGCTAGCTAGATGCATGCATACCATTTATTGTCGGTCTTTAATTTAATTTGAATTTAGTGCTATTTTGATATTTAATTTCCACGCGCGTCATCTAAGTTGTAATTATTTATTGAGAGTACTGTACATGTGGAGTACGTACTACTAGCTTAGTTAGCTTTATATATGGAGTATCGATCACGCGCGTACATTATCATCACATGATATATCATTGAATGAAGAATCAATTATATAAATATTATATTATATTTCAGAAACAACATGATATATGCATGATTAATTAGAAATGCGAATTAGGATATATATGTATGCATGATTAATTATTTGATCGATGAGCTTGCTAGCTAGCAGTGTTACATGCATGCAATTCCATTCGTCAAATTATTTGAAATTAGTAGGACTGATCAGATCGATTTCGCTTTGCATGCAGGAGATCAGATCGATTAATACTAGCTATTTCATAAGAAGAAATAGTTAAACGTGTGATTAAAAGTCATGCTACACTCCTCTCAAAAAAAAAAAAAAGTCATGCTACACATATATATATGCGCGCGCCCATGCAGCGGCCCAACTAATTTCATCAAGCCATGAATTTTAATTTCTGCATGTTTAAGTAGATTAATATGGAGTATTATATTATAGGGATATTTACCTACACACCCCCTCACTTTAGGCCTAATTACAGGAACTTACCCCGTTGTTTGAAAAATTACCTAGACACCCCCTATGGCAAAACAATATTACAAAGTGACCCCTTACGGCGTCAATTTTTAACGGCAGAGGATGACGTCATCAATTTATTTTAATGTTTTTCCAATTTTGCCCCCAAGGGGTGTATTTGTAATATATTTTGAAGTTACAGGGGGTGTCTTTGTAAACATTATAAATAAATTTATTAAATTTTAAAATTATAACAAATGAATTTAAAATTTAATAAATTTATTTACAGTAACACAATTCGATAAATAAAGCTTTAATAACTTTACAATAACACGTTTATTTTCATTCAAAAATCAAACAAACCAAATTAAAATTAAATTTATTTACAATAACACAATTCGATAAATATTTTTCTTACAAAAATAAAACAAATCCATTTAAAATTTAATAAATTTATCTACAATAACACAATTCGAATTCTTGAAATCCAGAGAACTTTCCGGGATCTAGGGCTTGGTGATTTTATTGCAGGACTATTGCATTTTTGGTGCCATAACTTAAGCTCACTAGCATTTTTACCCCCTAACTCACCAATCTCCTCAATCAAACACGGGAAAATGAAATTAATGCAACCAAATGATGTTAATTAACCCCAGATGATGAAATACGAACAGAAATGCAAGTAATTGAAGAGAATTAAAGCTCAATCGCGCCCCCAAAATAACTTTACAATAACACAATTCGATAAATATTTTTCTTACAAAAATAAAACAAACCCATTTAAAATTTAATAAATTTATCTACAATAACATAATTCGAATTTTTGAAATCCAGAAATAACATTACATATCAAAACTTCCAATAAATACATAAATACCAATCCACCAAAGCAACCAAACAATGCAAGAAACATCCCAAAATCAGCAGCACGAAAGCAGAAACAGTTCGGCCCGAAGTTGTTCTTCACGGCCCGAAACTGTTCTTCACGGCCCGAATCCACCAAATCCAAAATTGAAGTGACGAAAATGAAATTCACCTAATCACGAGGAAAAGCCCTCAAAAAACCATGAGAAAACAGGCCTCAAACACCCCCAATTCGAAGATTAAATTAGGCTCAAGAACCCTAATTCCCAAATCAATCCAAAACCTAAAACCCACCTTCAATCGTGAAATTAACCCAAGGAAAGTGACGAAATGGACTGTAAGAAGAGCACCACGAACCAATTTTCCAGAAAAACAGCCGCAATTAACGAAAATCGCGAACCCTAGAATTTGGGGACGAACTTCAATCGGCTCCAATCGCGTAAAAAAACCCAGAAATCAAGAAATTGCTCCCATAGAAAGATGCGCAGTGACGAGGCGAAGCTAACACAACAAGAATTTCTAAAATCCGTCCACAAACAAGGGAGAAATCATGATTTTTTTGAATGGGAGTGAAAAATGTGCGAATTTATTTCCAGTTTTTTTTTTTTTTTTTGTAAATATTAAAAACAACTAAGGGCATTTTGGACATTTTACGTGTTCCGTTAAAGTTGACTAACTGCCGTTAAGTCAAGGGGGTGTCTTGGTAATTTTTCAAACAACGGGGTAATTTCCTGTAATTAGGCCTAAAGTGAGGGGGTGTGTAGGTAAATATCCCTATATTATATTCATCAAACAATTAATGTTTTTTATCGATCGAACTATTATATATATTCTTCAACATGCATGCGTTTATATAGTATAATATTAGTCAATTATATATATATATATGGTTTGATCGATCAATATTCAATAACATTAGAATTAGATTATACTTTTGTTTTGAGACAGATGGAGTACAACTTCTTTATTAAATTAATTTCAGCATAAATATAACTAAAAATAGCAATTTCATCTACATATATACTCTCCATTAATTATGTGAACCTACTATATATATATATATATATACAATACAATGTACATGCAACACTAGGAGTACTCTATGTGACATATATATCCCATTTATTGTACAAAGACAAACAAAACGACAAAAAAGAAGCAACTTTAGTTTAATGGACAAGCATGTGGCCACAACCACTTGGAACCTACCTTCATAAATACCCAAATCCCATTATTTTTTCTCCATGGGACCAAACTCGACACAATTTCCACATCTACGTACATAACTCAAATCCAACTCGATTATATTGGTCGTATATATTTAATTAATTTGTACTTGTCCAGCTGTAACATCAAGTCGGATGATCGATGAGGGGTCAAATTATCCCCAAGGTTCAGACTAACCGAAGCTTTACAAGATGATAAATCTTAATCCATGAATAAACTCAACTATATCTAATTCAAAAATAGCCCCAACGTACATTAACATTCAAGGTTTACTATATATTCTATTATGTCCTACCTCCGCTACAAGGAATTAGATTATTGACTACTATATTGTATTCATTATGGTTAATTAATCGTTTGTGAAAAATACGAGTCACGACTTAAAACAATGGTAGAAACATCCACCACAACGCATAGAAACCGTTTTTGACAACACTTTTGAGCTTTTCCCTATCGTTTTTGGCCGTGGTGGATACTCATAATTCCTTGTAGTGCACCGAAAGTGGAAAAATAATGACTTAATAAATATAACTAGTATATAGACCAACATGTGATTGGTCTAGTGGAAGGGACTAGTCACTACAAAGTAGCGGACTCAGGTTCGAATCCCTGTTGGGAGAGGTTCCCACTTTATGTGTCTGACGCGCCTCGAAAGGGATTAAACCCTTGGGAAACCAAAAATAAAAAATAAAAAAAAATAACTAGTATATATATCATATATGTTATTTACTACACTTGATTACTTCTTACTAATAAAACACTGCATTAATTAGGTCAATCTCTCAAAACATAGAACAAAATTGAAGAAGCTCCAAACCAGCCTCTATAAGACGTTGGATCAAATTTCAATAGTACTGCAACTGAAAAATGCCATTGGGGCCTATACATAATCACAATTAATAATGATTCTAATACTTATATAATATTACTGTTCAAGGAATCGATAAACTAATATAATTAAGATGGGTGTAAATTTGATAGGTTGTCCCCTGAACGAACGGAAAGCAAAATTATAAATACTACAAAGATAAAATATCTTAATTTGAGATCGATGTCTAAGAATTAATCTAGAACTGGGTCTCAACAAATTAAGTTGTTTTATTACTAACAATAACAACTTTCATAACATACTCAAAATAACATAATTATTTCATCAAATTGATACAACCATAGTAGATATGGATAGCCCTTAAAAGCTTTCTCGTTGCTACTTCCACTAAATTTCCTTGGCCTTAGCTCCGGGCGAAGAAAATATAGTGGAAGCAGCAAAAAGAAGCTTGTGCTATCCATCTTACAAACATGATATCCACAAAATGAAAGATCGCAGAATTAATTATTAATTTGAACACAGTTTCATAGGGCCTGATTTAATTTCTATCGCTTCATGCAGCAGCTCAATTTATCTAGTTTTAGATGAAAAAATATCAAACTCAAGTCTTACGACTTAGCCATCTCGAATGATAGGCTTTTGCTTTTTGAGGATTTATCAACTTTAGAGCATTATGAATGCACTTGCGGTATGAGATGTCCTCTTCCTTTCCATCTTCTCTTACCACAAAGAAGCATCGTGATTCTTCGTGCTCTGGATGATGTCCAATCTGCGATACAAGAGAAGAAACGGCAAGACTGTTAGATACATTCATATAGCTTATTTCCATTTATTAGTGTGTGTGTGTGTGTGTGTGTGTGAAGGGGAGGTACCTTTATCTCAACAGCACCAGATCCAATCTTCTCTTCCCATCGTGGATGAAACTTCAGAACTTTCATTGCAGTAGACTTATCTTGCCCACTTAACTGAGAATCTGTGGTGTACCTATACATTCGCAGAAATATATATAAATATAAATAAATGAATTTACTGCGAAAAAGAAACAGAATAACAGTCGAGAAAAAATTCTGCATAGGAGGCCGTTTAAGTTGATGTGCATTTCATTGTTAACTACAAAAATGAAAATGAGTTTTGTTTCATGAAACTGGTTTATTCCAGCAGAAAAAAGAAGCCTCTTACTGAGCAGACAACTTAGTAAGTGTAGGCAACTAAAAAGGATAAATCCTCTGCTTCACATAAGAATTATAAATCAAGAGAAATTAGGCAAAATAAGAAAATAAAACACAAAGAGATTGACATGGTTCACATACTCCTGTAGCATGCGGCTTAATGCTCTTGAGATTTTATGTATTTCATCTACAGTCGAATGTAGAGAGATCATTCCTGAGAGCAAATATTCACGCCCGTGTTTCTTTAAAAATTGCATTTGACTAAGAGATTTGTCGGACATGAGTTTCATCGGTAGCTTGATTTTCTCATTCGGTTTAACACTCCCAACATGAGAACTCAACAGACTGTACACATCTGTAGATTTAGCAAGTTCATGTCCCTGATGCATCACAAAGTAGAAACCAAATTAAATAAAGGCATTGCCCCATAGATTCACACAAAAGAGATGAATATATCGAGATTTTGAAATAACGACATTGTATTTGTGCAACATCTTTTACTAAAGAACTACTCTCATTGTCTAACATTCAAAAATCCAGTCATATATATTTCATGTAAGCATAGCTTTTAGAGAGAGAGAGAGAGAGAGAGAGAACCACAACACACACACTCTACTCGAAGTATGAAGATGTATTTTACCTTCCCGCTATATATTATATCAAACTGACAACCAGTTCCAATTGGTGGAGTTTGTCCCCATACCAATGAATCAATATTTCCTTGAAGACTATCTATTTGTCCCTCCTTGGCTGCTTTAACCAAGCAATCACTATTATTCTGTATTTAGTGTAAATATGCAAAAAGATATAAGAACTTGCATAAAGATTAGAAAAAATTACATAAAGAGAGGAAATATCAATTTGAGAGTGTCTACAAACCGAAGCGCAAGCTTGCATGAAGGGTGAATGAACATTGGCTTCCTTTCTTTGGTGTGCCAGTCCGTTAGCATGTAAGGGCACAAATTGTCCAGTCACTGACAAGCAATTGGCAGTGACAACTAAATGTTCTGGAAGGATGGTCCTGCCAATGTCACTGGTGGCGGAATGCAAAGTCTACCGTAAAAAGATGCACAATTAGTTTTTTCTTAACCATAAGCTAAAGTAACAAAATTATGAGGCAAAAAGATGGTAAATTGCTGACTAATTGACTATTCAATTGTTCTTTTTGAGAAAAAAGAACAACTCACATTTACAAAATGCTGCCACGCCATATCAATTCCATAGGCTTCGCTATAATCATGAATGTCATCTGGATGACTGCACTCCCAGTCAATTATATTTCTTATTCGAAGGCACTTTTCCTTGAGGATGCTCCAGAATTTAGCCCTTTCGCAGTATGTTGACATGATAACCCTCAAAAAGAGTTGGCCTGAAGTGCGTTTGGGAGACTTTGAACAATTTGATTCATCTTTCCATAAGATATCAACCTTCTTAAATTCCGGGAATCCTAAATAGCACGAAAGAAATATTAAGATAAACCGAAGTTTCATCAAATTTTGACACAATTTTGTTCACATGATTGAATAATATTTCTCAGTAAGTATTGATAAATTGAAAATAGGAAACTATGAGGGGACAGGAGACAGAAAATCTATTGCAATTGACACTCGAGACACCATCAAGCTTAATGTACTTAGTCTAAATATGTAGCTGGTTAATGTGAAATTGCATACTCGTCAGTTGTCATGACGCACAGCCAGCAACTCAAAACAAGATATGCATTTTATATCTCTGCTGACGAGCATTTTCATTGTGTCTTTCATAGATATTTCCTCCAAAACCAAGCAACGATGAACCATTCACAGATATATTTTCCCATTTGAGATATTGAAACCAAACTCAAGAGTCAAGATTGTGTTGCTTTCTTTCACAATTTCTCATAGAAACAACTCAGAGAAAAAATTCAATCTTAAGAGTCAAGAAAGAGAAAAGGGTGAATAAAATCATTCACATAAGCAGTATGACCGTAAGTCCGTTATAATGTCAAATATAATCAAGACATAATTTCGCCTTTAACTTTTAACCATTTCTACTTGTATCATCAACTAATTATTTGTGGACGATTTCTTGAATCTTTGTTTTATGTTTAACAAGCTTAGAGTATCATAGTATTCTCAGGTGTTATGTCTAGGTTCAGTTACGTAGGTTCATTTCATCATATTTTAATTGCTAAAGTTAACTTGGGTCCAAGATCCATAACTAAGAAGGTCAATCTCCCTACTTCTCATCTCTTTTCCTTATATGCTTTTTAGTTTAATCAATCAACGTTGATTAGATTGGTTCAGAACTTCAGAATCCATCCACTACTTTTCCACAATTTCCAATTTATTGGATCAGTCGAAGGTAGGGTATTTCAAATGAACCAATTCTAGCCAAACCAAAGATAGTTAGCCCAATGCTTAACAGAACTCGCAATGAAATAGGTACAAATACAATATCAAGATTAAATCTCTTATAACGCACACGAGAGTATAAACTCCCATAGATAAATCAAGTAAATAATAGATAGTTATGACAGGATAGAAGGAATAAACATCTAAAGCAACGATATACGTAAAGTGTCAGATTAAGCAATAAAAACAGTTGACACCTTTTATGACAGTTCGAAGAAGGACAGGTATCACCTCATCGCGAAGATTCTCCAGGCTTGCAAATTCTTTCGGACTCTCAGTAACTGAGATCCAAATCTCAGTGTCAATTTTTTGCTGATCATCGGCTTCTGGGCAATCCCTAACAATCAAGAAGTAAGAACAGAAGAATGCAAGATTATGATTAGCATGCACAGGTTAATGCACCTTTGTCTCGGAGGGGCAGAAACGTCAATTAAAAAAACTTTAATTAATTCAGAAGATTAACTATACCTGTTTTCTATCAGCAAGGTGGGGAGATTTACTTCCATTTTTACTCCAACGGCATTACAGTTCTTGTGTAGAGCATTTATAATAGATTCTGGTTTCAGTCTTCTCTTCTTCACTACTTCCTGAATGACAAAAACACTTTAATGCAAATTCATAGATAATGAGAAAAACAAACTTAATTCTAATGAATTACCTTATTTATATGAAAATGACAAACCCATGGACTATTATTTGTGCTGCTCTCTTTGGAGAAGCTATTATATTGGAGAAACTCAGAAAAGTAGAATTAAACACTAGATATACATATATTTTAAACCAAATGAAGAACAAGAAAATGATAAGGAAAGAGATGCCTATGCAAATAGGATGACCAAAAGTTTACCTTATCATTACTTTTGAAACTACATCTGAGAAAACCAGGCTTTCCAAATGATGTTTTACTTCTAAAGCTCCATATTCATAGCCATTCACCCATCTTCCAAGCATTCTAGACAAATATAGCGATGCACTTTTAAGGCCAGTTTTCTTCTTCACTCCACATTCCAAAACTTTCTGTATGGTCAATTTGAAGAGACAAAAGAACGGCAGGCATGCTAATTAATAACAGTAAATTCAAAGCATTCAAAGATGATTGATTCATCATATAAGAAATAAAATAAATGAACTTACACAACTGGAGGTGGGGATGAAAGGGGAAGCGGAATATAAAAGTAGAAGTTCGAAACGCAAATATGATGGAACTGCATGTCACTATAATATTGAAACTCTTAATTGGAAAAGTAATTTTCAGATATGCTACAGAGGTGCTCAATTCAAATAGGTGCAGCATCACTTAGAACATAAGGTCATTCAGCCAAAGAAATCCAAATAGTTGTCTCAATACATGGTGAGAATTGCCTATACCAGTGTTAGTTTTGATGTCCAAAATTACATATTTATCAATGGTTCATGCATCTTTATGAAAATGGTAAGCTTAGTTCCTTAAATCAATTAGGGCAGAAATACTAATTTTATTCCCTTGGAAAAGTTCACCTATCATTTAGTTCCAGTTTTCCAAAATTCCATTCCTGTTGGTTCCAAACAAATTGTCGTTAACATATCTCATATCATGTAAAATAAAGAGTTGACAAGAGACTGGGTTTTTTGCATTTTGCACCCCCGAAATATACAAAATAGGCACTTTGCACTCCTGAAACTTAGATTTAGCACTTTGCACCCTCAAAATATGAAAATTGCAGCACTTTGCACCCTCTTTTATATTTAGTCAAAAACTCAAGGGCAAAATAGGTAATTTAATTTGCACCCCCAAACTTGAGAAATTGGTACTTTGCACCTCCAAATTAAAATTAACACTTGTCACCCTCGAATTAAGAACAAATTAGCAACTTGCACCCCCAAAACACAATAAATGGACACTTTGCACCCCGAAACGCATAATTAACAATGAAGACCCTCAAATTAAAAAAACTCAAATCCCTCATTTTTTTGACAAAGCTGATCATCGGGGTGAAAAAAATTAGGGCAAAATAGGTAAGTTTCCAATCCGATTGAACAACCTACATTTATATACATATATACAAATTAAATACCATGAATTTGGAATGATTATATCATATAACAAATTAACAACAATGAATTATAGCTTGTACAAATTAAACGTGCTATGCAAAACAATTGAATAAGTACAAGTTCAACTTTGCCTTAGATCTTTTTCACCCCGATGGTCGACTTTGTCGGGAGAAAAGGAGGGGTTTGGGTTTTTTGTTTTAATTTGAGGGTGTTAAGTGTTAATTTTGTGTTTCGGGGTACAAACTGTCAGTTTATTGTTGTTCGGCGGTGCAAGTTACTGATTTGTTCTTAATTCGAGGGTGATAAGCACTAATTTTATTTTGGGGGTGCAAAGTGCCAATTTTTCAAGTTTTGGGGTGCAAAGTGCCAAAGATATATAATTGAATTACCTATTTGCCCTTGAGTTTTGGCTTGAAAATAAAAGAGGGTGCAAAGTGCTGTATTTTTCATATTTTGAGGGTGTAGAGTGCTAAATCTAAATTTTGAGGGTGCACAGTGCTTATTTCCTATATTTCGAGGGTGCAAAGTGCAAAAAGCCCCAAGAGACTCGAAATAATTGTAACTATATCATTATTGTGTTTTTTCTACCAACCCCCCTCATATGTAGGCAATAATCGTTTATTTGAAACTAGCACGTGGAACTCTATTATACAACTAGGAGACACCGAGAATTCGACCTTATACGATCTTTTGGCCTAGCTATGGTAGAAAAATGACCACCTCACTTGAAAGCTAAGTGCATGAAGAAGAGATACAATTTATTGTTTCTAACAGCAACTTAGAAGCTAGTTTATTCTACTTCAAGTTGCTCTAAGATCGTGTTCACAAGATTAACCAGTTGACAACAGATTGTCCATGAACTAAAAAAAATCCTGGGAATTTTTTTTCAAAAAAGAGTGCATGTTTATCCTGCATATCATCAGGAAACGTAGTAAGTAGATATGAGGGCATGCACGACATATGCACACAGTACCTTTAGGGCCATCAAAGGTGATGGTTCGAGTGCACTGACTGGCTGATCTAAAGCACTGTATGCAGCCTCTGTAATGGCACAAGCGGCTAATGAACCAACAGGATGTCCACTCATTAGAGCACCATTATATGTAACTGACATATCTTCATCTTCAGTGCAATAATTAAACTGAACAACCTGATTCCCATAACAATTGCGGACTGTTCCATCATAGCCTATGATAAGATCTCTCATGAAAAGCATTAGCTTTTTACTTAGACTTCCAGAAACATCAGCTTGACCACTAAAACAACTGTCACGGTTTGTTAGTGAATGCACAAAACACTCGAGAGGATTTAAACCAACTAAGTAGGAACTACCAACCACAGTACATGGGATATATGAGTCAGAAACCACGCGAGTACCATCTGATCTGTAGAAACTGGAGACGGTCTTTTGATCATTCCATGAGGCACAAGAAAGGCACTGGGGGATCGTAAAAGACAGTGGAGTGGATGAATGTTGCAAGCCCACACATATACTATGTTGGAATAGTTTTGGCAAGTTACCTTTGCTACCAGCCTTTAGCATAGCTATAAATGAATTGTTATTGTCAGCATATTTGTAAACAAGATTTTGCATATCCCGGAAAACTGACTTTGAAGCCGAAAGAGAAGCTTGGCAAAGCTCTGCTGATGTCTGTCGTGCAGCATATAAGTGCTCCTTTAGATAATTTGACTTGTCATCCTCTTCACAGCTTTCTACAAGAAATTGTTGGTTTTGATGCACCATTAATAAGCTAACATCAGATAGCTTCTCTGCTTCTTGCAGACCACAAGATATATCTTCCAGAAGATTTTCCCTAGAATGTGTATCAGAAGAGAGACAAAGGTCTGACAATGAAACACTTAGTCCCCTCCTAGACAGCCATTCACAAAGAACTTCTTGTGCAGCATTAAGGAACTCAAGAGCTTTATCTCCACGGTGTCTGATAAGGCACCGAACAAGGTTCTCACCACTGTTGCGTAGCCATGACGACCCATGAGAGGATGATATTAGCTCTCCCTGCCTAATACGAACACCATTTGTTGCATAAGAAAAATCAAAATCCAGTGGCAAAAGCAGGCTAAACAATTGTTTTCCAGTCCAAAAAGAAGCCTCTGTAAAAGTAGATTGGGTAAAAGCTGGCAATATTGGGAGACAAGAACATAACATTTGCAGCTGCTGCATTTCAGATTTATTCAAGAGTATTCCATCTCCTAAAATGAGATAAGCAGCAGTCAGACTATCTTGACTTAGAGACAAAAGATTTTGGCCACTCTGCCCATCGACCAACTGTTTATTCAGAGAAACAAGTTCCTTAAGCTCAACTCTAGTGCTCACTGATTGTGGAACATAGCCGTGGAGACAATCTCCATCAAAGTCTCCTCGTAGTGGGTCACATATAAGAGGATTAATGGAGACAACAGAATTTGTGGGGAGAACTTTGACCGATAGAGCAATAAGGGAGTGTTGGTGTATAGATGGGGGCCTATTTATTAACACAATATCCCCATCAATAAGAGGCCGCTTTATAGAATCCCCAGTCCGCAACATGTCTTTGGAACCAATAAAAATATTCTGACCATCTCTAGAAACAGAGAATTGTCCTTTTTTATTAAGCATAAAATCACAACATGGTTCTAGCTTATTCCAATTCCAAAGATGTATATTGTCTGAAATTAGCACGCTATCTGCAATTTGAATAGGCAAACCAATTTCATCTACTTTTATTCTTGGATCACCAACAACCACCATGCGAAAAGAATGATCATTGAACTTTCCAAATAGCAAGTCTTTTATGTTATTCAGCCCTGCCACACTGGAAATAGAATCATTTGTTGATTGTTTTTCATAATTTGGTTGCATTGCAGAGCGTTTCTGCAGCCAGAAAGGTGTAAACACAAGAAAATTATGTCAGAAAGTTTTCATACATATAAGAAAAAGAAGCAAAAACCTTGATCGTTTTTCTTGCCTTTGAAACTTTATAACGGTCAAGAACACGAGCACTCAACTCATTTTGTGTACCTCTAAAGTCAATAAGCCTTTTGTAAATCCTTGTAGTTTCATCCTACATGTTAATTAAGTAAATATAGGGACACAATGGTTTTGTCAGTAAGATATGTAACACAAAATCTTTAACAAAACAAGACTACAACAACAGTATCAAATACCTACATAAGTTATGCCCTGACGAAATTCCCTCACCCTATGACTATTTGGAGTCACAAGTACAGAGTTCAATAAAATTGAGTTTTTCCTTTTGAAAATTGCTTCCAGATACCTTGGGGTTACATCTTTTAATATGTCATAAACCTAAACAATAAAAAATGACACCATTAGTCTGCATCACCTTGGTCAGAAGAATATACGATGACATTGCCATAGATTAAAGTTTTGAGGGGAGTACATATAACGTGGAGAAATATATTATGAGCAAGTCTAGAGCCCAAATTTACTTAGGAACCAAAATACCACTTGGTACTGGATTTCAGATTTCTATTTTCGTGGTTGTGCTCTCTGATCTAGTAATTGAATAAGGAAAACGTTTTGTGGAACATATTTGACATTCTAATAATTAATATCGCAAGACTAGTGCATTTAAAAACTTGCACTTGTAGCTAAAGACTATAAGAAAAATGTGTGCCTGTGGGTGTTTGTGCAAGAGTGTGCGCATATGCAGGGGGTAAGAAAATTCAATTTTGTTTACAAATGAGAAAAAAAATGAAAATATCACAAAACTGACAAATAGATATTCCACAGAAAGAAAATAGCGGGCAATAAAAAAGAATCCAAGAAAACATCACCAGATCCACTCAAACAGAAAAGGTAATAGGCAATTTTACCTGAGCAGGCAATAAAACTCTTCGGTTTGATTGCAAGCCACTGCCCTCTTTTTCTGAATCTTTAGGAATTATATCCCAATAATCAGAAGCCAGAACTCTATGATTTTTATTCTTCGACTTCTCATCAATTTCCGCAATGATGGCAGTCTTTGCAAACACATCTTTTGAAGATACTTTGAATTTCAACTTTGGATAGCCATCTCTGTATGTTCCCTGTTAATTAGATGGAAAAAAAGTTGGTAGTAGGCAATTGGGCTAGATTTATACTGTATAGACACACTCATAATAACTTACAGTACAATATCTGCAATTTCTTGGCTGAAGCTGCTTTGATGCAGAATGAGCTTCCTGGTATATGCAGAAACAACAAA
This sequence comes from Penstemon barbatus, assembly GCA_003313485.2. Lineage (NCBI taxonomy): Eukaryota > Viridiplantae > Streptophyta > Magnoliopsida > Lamiales > Plantaginaceae > Penstemon > Penstemon barbatus. The sequence continues at coordinate 2,172,835 of QOIQ02000009.1, read as the reverse complement.
AAACCAATGTGAATATTTTATAAAGAATTTGAAAATTTATCTCAATTTTTTTTTCATTGAATGGTTCAGTAAACAAAAGTTTATGTAGGTATCAGTATCACTGAGTAGCTATCACTAACAACCACCCCAAAAAAAAAATCTGTAAATTAAAAATGAAATAAGAGTTAGAAGTATGGATATTTTCAGTATTATAGGTAGCAACTGAATATCTACAGGCACCATGAACAAGAGCCAAAGGCTACAAGGGTCATAAATTATGAGGATTGTTTTGCTTCCACCACAAAACTGAAGAAACTTGATATATTTTAATAGGTATAACAGATAATTTTAGTAGATTGAACCACAGTAGTTAATGCGCATAGCGCGGCGAAGCGCAAAGGCTTCCGAGGGTTATAGCATGTAGCGCAAAGCACGCGCTTTTGCACCTCGCTACGAAGCACGCTATAGCTCGCACTTTTAACTACTATATATGAAGCACGCTATATCACATGTTTATGCGCTTTTAACTACTTTATTGAAAACTGTAATATCTTAAACAACTTTTATTTTCGATCTCCCCTTAAATACTACAAAACATTAGCAGCTTCATGAATATTAAAATAGCATAGTTGACTTGATTGCATTTGTAAATGTAACATTGATAGCTGATACAGGTTGTCATACAAGAAGTTAATGAGATAGATTATTTAGCCATTTATAGTATTTGTTCACGAATATGATAATACTAATTTTTCCACAATCAACTACAAAAATATCTCACATCAGAATCCTTGTATTTAGCACATCAGAATGTAGTGCCTGACCTTGTCCTTCTTACGCCGAAAGGATTTACATCCTGGGCATATTTGATTAAGAACTTTGGCAACTTCTGACATAAAATGCGGATTGAGAATTGTATATGGAAGATTAATTAAACCAAAATGACCTGCAAATATATATAAGTAAGAAAAAAGGAATATCTCAAACTTCAAATAAAAGTGTTAAGGAGGGGAATGACGAAGATCATTTGGTGGCATGACCACTCCAACTCCACAAGTTACCTTCACAATCCTTTGAAGTTTTTGAATCGTCCTTTGAATTTTTAGCTCCACATGTAAGGCATTCAGGAGCATTTGTAGTAGGCAGTCCTAGAGTTGCATCTGTCACTTCATTGGCCGTTCTAATGACCATTGCAGATAACTTTCCCTACAAATGTAGATGTGATAAACATTGACCTCCTTGAAAAGCATACTCTACTCCATGAAAAAAAATGCCAACATCTTTGTTTATATGTAAGCAAAAACAGGAATTCTGAATATCACTCATAAAGATACGACAGAGTGTGTTGGGAAGGATAGAGCATTATATGCGACAAAAATTATCAAACGACAACTGAAGCAAACAACCTAATGAGATTCTAAAACTTCAGCCATGTTAGATTCTCATGTACAGGAACAGCCAAACTTGTGGTCTTGTAAGTCCCCTATGTCCAATTTGTAACACGGGAGTATTTCTAGTTACTTCTAAAATGTTCATGCTGAATATGTCCAAAGCTTACCATGATACAACTCAAGCTAGCTAGCAGACATGGAAGGAAAAACAGCACAACTATACAGAAAAAAAAAAAAAAAAAAAAAAAAGTCTTCTATGCCTATAACGAGTGTCATGTTCTTCCATGAACAATATTGATCCATGTCTCGGGAAACAGGATAAGGTCAAATGTTATCGACATTAAAAATGGCAATAATCATGCAAAAAAAGAACTAAAGACAACAGAGCCATCCTCGTCAATAAACAAGTTATGCATTTCATACATATATAAAATTATATTGCATTGGTGGCAATACGATCAAATAAAATGCATACAGAAAGTGTATGAACACTTACTGCATCTTCTTCTGATAAAATATCGAGAACTATTCCCTTGAGGCGAGCTACATGCAAGTCATTATCCATTGAAGCTCGCAGGAATTTCTTTTCACGGATGGAACAACCACTCAATCGATCTGAGAATTTGATTCAAATGAGTATGTGAGCGCAAATTGGATATTGAGCAACATGACAAATTGAAAATAATATCAGAATTCTGACACGTTGAATACTTTCCTGGGAAGGAATTTCCAAACTCATCAATTTAGTATGAATGCCATCTCTTTTGAGGGAAATTTTAACATAGAAACAAGCGTACATAATAATAATGCTTCAAAGTTCACTATAAAAAGAAAAGCTCAATAAGTTTGGGATCATTAACAGGATGATTTTCCATGTGAGGGTCAAACTATTCTGCAATTTAATAAGCACATGGGAGCAGTAGGAGTTCAAATTATTGTGCATAGACTAGTAATTAGTTTTGTTCTTACTATTCAATATATTGCTTAGATCATTAATAGATAATTCTGACTTTTCCATCTTACTTATTCTCCAAAGTTTTATCATATCTCTAAATCCACATCAATGTTTATGGTCTTTCACCCATCTTCATAAGATTTTATCATTTGGTTCTACCATAGTAGTTAAAAGCGCAAAAAGCCTGTGCAGCCTATTTTCACTTAGCGAGTAAAAAGTGTGCTATCTATTTACACTTCATCACTGCACTTGCATGTCGAAAAACCCTATTTGCTTCACGTTGAAAAAGAGCACGCTGCGCTATGCGGTATAGCCCTCAGAAGCCTTTGGACTTCATTGCGCCATGCACCATTAACTACCATGGGTTTTACAATCTTGTAAACTACTTTTGCCAGTGCATTGTATTGGCATTGCTTATATATATCCATGCATTGTGAAAAGATTTTTAACATACATACTTCTTATTTCAGGCCATATCATTATACATCTTATTGAACCATAACATTATAGTACTCACTTAGTTATTTCAGGCAAGTAACCCATCCCCGCGGAAGTTGAATTAAAGTTTAGGTTATTTGAAACAGATATATTTTTATAGTTCTATGAATTTACATTCAGAATAACATGCCATATTTTACTCTTTGGCCTAGATTATGAACCGAATGATTGTTCTATATAGATTTTTAGTCAGGGTGACACAAAAAGAAGAAATTATCTTGATCAATAGAATTTCCATCTGGACATGTTACTTGAGACCCAGAAAAGTAGCATAAGGAAGCAAGAACCAAGAAGTACTTATTATAGCAACATAGTTAAAATAGAGAAATCAGCCACCAGCCAAACATAAAGAGAAAGCCCTCATACTCCTCATTGATAATTAGCATAGAATGGTCTATGATAGTCTCCGATTGTGAAAGAAGACTAAGGGCATAAGTTTAATCCAGGTACAAAATTGATATGTAAATTCCATAGAGCTTTAAAATTTCAATCATATTTTATGTCAATTAATCTTGTAGGTGAGTGACATTGATGTACAAGCTCTTTTTTTAATGTACAACTTCATCCTTAGCAAATCATAAATTAAGATAGGGTTGGTAATGGTAATTACTACAACTTTGATTTAGATCTATGTTGTGATATTTGTAAGAATAATCGTACTCTTGCCGAGATTTGTCATTAATACAAATAACATAAAGAGAAAAATCAAAGTAAGAAAACCGCAAGAAATCAAGGATGTGCGAGTTTTAAGGGATCACTATTGTGAAAATGGTTTCGGAAGTTAGCAAGGGAGCACAAGCTTTACATGGAAGGAGAATTAATGTCATTGTTGTTATACAAATAACTGGAATACCACTTGATTAACATTCTTTCTAGGCTAAGCTGGAGAGGAGTTAGAAATCTGCAACGGTGTAACATGAATCTCCAAATTTGTCTGCTTCACGTTAGGTGATGGTCACCCGTTAGATCATCATACATGGGGTCAACCAAAAAAAAAATGATCATCTTAAGAAGAACATATGTTGAAGGAGCAGAAGCTCATACAACAACTTTCAACTGACTAATTAAGAATACATATCCCAGATTGGAATCTATTTGAAACCCATCCTGGACCAAGGCAACTTCGACCGATCGTACAACTACCTCACCCCGGAAACGAGAGAAAAAAGAAGAAAACCTCCTTATAACATCGAGAATTTAGAACTTTTCGAAAGACATTTTCAGGAATAAATTGCAATTCCCCAATGATGTATGGATTTTCATGTTCCAACTTATCCGGACATCAACAACCATTTTGTGGTCGTCCATTGAATAGTTAGGTGTAAAAAATTAAAGCAACAGTTATCTCAATTAGTTCTTAAAAATTAAGCCAAATAACATATTTTACACAAAACCATAAAGCAGAAAGCAAATTATACTAATGGAGTATAAAACAGAACACTTCATAAATTGAATTAATCAGCCAGTGAAGCCTAATCATACTTAGATTGAACAAACATTAGTACTAGAACCAACAGTAAATCACCCTACATTGTATTATTATTCAGACAAACCTTCAGCCCCATGCAAAAAGCCATCACATATATACACATAATAAACTTTCATCTAACAAAACATTAATTAACGAAGAAAAACATCAATATTACTATCTCTAAGCCATTCAAATAATCAGCTAAAATGAATGCACATCAAAAGATCACCACGTGAACATGTCAAAGTAAACACACATTATACCAGCACAAATCATCCCAACAACAAAATCAAACGAAAAATATCAATACCTGATTTCAATTAAACACAATATCTTAAAACAATCAAAAAACTGAAAAAAAAAAAAAAAAAAAACGATTTTGTCCACTCACCTTCCTTCAAGCTTGACTTGCTACCTTCTCTTAACTCTCTCTACAAAATTCTCCGTCTTTGTTCGTCATAGAGAATAAAATAAAATAAAATAAAATAAATACTTTTGTCTGCGTTTGCAGTGTAATTGCAGAGAAGTGTGTAAAGAAAGAAAGAAAGACAATTATGGGGTGGGTGCCTATTAATAAGGGAATTTGTAAGACGGGAAGGGAAATAATTAAACAAATATTTAAAGACAAAAAGAATTGCTAATAATAATAATTGCAAAGATTGGAGGCAAAAAATGAGGGCATATTCGGAAACTCAAGCCCAATTTAGGTAATTTGTGATTCAACCTTGAAGAGGACCGAATTTGCGGTGTAATTGTAGAGCCGGCTTGCTCTGCTCTTAATTACAGTATATTAATTATTTCAGATGCATTTTATTATTAATATAATATTAATACCTTACTAATAAAAGTCGAAAGCATTTCCTGAAATAGTGAATGATTTTGGAAACAACTTAAAACTAGTAATTTTGTGTACGTTTTATATTTGCTTCTGAGTTCTGCCATATTATAATTACTAAAATTGATTATAAATTAATGGCATTGTTAATTTTTTGAAAGAAAAATAATTTGAGAAGTGAATTACAATTTCTATGTACATTTTAAAAATGAAAATGAAAGTTAACTAGAGTCAAGATTTTGCACCTCTAACATACCAATACCATTGCAGTAAATTAATAGTCCTCTTATATTTGGTGTACGTAGTACACTTCAAGCTCTTGACTATATATATTGACTTCGTATATAATCAGTGTAGAAAATAGTTGAATTTTATTGAAATTAGAAGATCAAGCATGTTTAGGGATAAAGTTTAGATAGCAAATAGGCCATTTGCGCAAAGCAATTGACTGAAAAATGTCAAGTGACGTAATAAGTAGTAGTTGAAAGTGCAACGTAAATAGTTGAACCAAACAAAGTGATGTAACTGGTGATTTGATCAAGTTGAACTGATTAGTTGGTGTAGTGCGATTCGAGATTGACAAAGAAATCGTAAAAAACCTAATTTAAGAGTTTATTAGGTCTTTTATAAGTTTTGATATTTTAGGACCTTTTAATAATTTTAGTTTATTACTGCTTTTAGGTTTTTATTTAAGCATTGTAAACTTGGAGGAGTTTCTCAGTTTTTGAAGTTTATGCAAGTTTTGAGTTTTCTCAATTCTCTCAATCTCACGGTATTCTTGTTCAAGAATCAACGGGTTATTGATTATATTCAGTAAGATCATGTTATCATGCCGCTAAGAAAACGCGCAGATGCAATTCGTAGGGACGAAATTATTTTGTTACAGGTAGACCAATTGGCACAACGATTGGCTGCCCTTTATCAACCACGACCACAGTACGATTCGAATTATGAATCAGAAAATGCCCCATCTTTTAACGAAGAAATTTATGAAAGATCCCCTATATATGATGAGTCCGACGAAGAAATTTATGAAGGATCCCCTATATATGATAAGTCTGACGAAGATGATGATGGGTTTCATTTTGACGATAGCAATCCAAAAAAGCCCTCAACAAAATACTCATGAGACATATATGCCGATGTTGTTCGAGGTGGTTGAGGAAAATTGTCAAAGTCTCCTTGAACTTGAAGATTCTTTGGATAAAGGAACTCTTGTTGACATCTCTTTAATGAGATATCAACACAACATCGATTTTGTCATTAGTACATTTAATTTTGATGAAACTCAATTTAATTCGGGATGTTATCATGCTACTTTGGTGGAGTACGTCAAGTCTTCAACATTAATGTCGTGCTCAAGTCTTGATTCTCTTATTAATTTAGTGAAGTATTATTTTTCATCAATGAAGAAGATAATCAAGATTCGAGGGAGGGTTTACTCCTACCAAGATTCGAGGACGAATCTTTTCCATCCCGAGGAGAATGGTGTAGTGCGATTCGAGATTGACAAAGAAGCCGTAAAAAGCCTAATTTAAGAGTTTATTAGGTCTTTTATAAGTTTTGATATTTTATGACCTTTTAGTAATTTTAGTTTATTCCTGCTTATAGGTTTTTATTTAAGCATTGTAAACTCGGAGGAGTTTCTCAGTTTTTGAAGTTTATGCAAGTTTTGAACTTTCTCAATTCTCTCAATCTCACGGTATTCTTGTTCAAGAATCAACGGGTTATTGATTATATTCATCTTTCTTACTACGTACGCTGCATCATTAGTCCCCATGATATGATATGGCAAATTTATGTACGAATCCGTGATAAGAGATATCATCTACATTATGTATTCGACGCGTCTCGTAACAGTTAGGTCTAATACCTTAGGCCATTTCCAGCTGAGTCGGGAAGTCAAACAGCAAACTCCTCGTCGACTGGAGATGGAACTCCCCCGGGATGGACGGGCAGGCAGGCATCTCCTGGATGCACCAATGGGTGGCCGCCAATTTTTTTAGTTTTATTTATATAGAATAATTATATGTGTGTAAAAATTTTGTAATACTTGTTTACAAAAAATGTCAATTTGATTTCATTTATCACTTTTTTTTATAATATATATATTGTGCGTGTAAAAAAAAAATTGGGTGTATTTTGTAAAATACGACTTAATTTAAAATATATATATATATATATATATATATATATATATATATATATATATATTATGGATATAAAAAAATTTGACTTAATTAAACTTATTATTGTTATTGTTATTATTAAGTGAGAGTGAGGAAAATTTTGAAATTGAATAAAATGTATTGAATTGTTGGTTTTGTTAGAGATAATGGACTAGACAAAGTAAACAGACAGACAAGAAGATATAATTCTCTGTTACAACTGAAGATGCCCTTAATTTCTTTTAGAGAAATAAAATAATTGAATAAGAAAAATATCGCGAGAGATGAAGGGAGCAAAATAAATTTACCAAAAGTAACAACCAATTAACGATATGGCAACATTGATGGATCTACGTCATCTTAATTATCCAAATTAACCTTTTGTTTTATTAAGGAAATTTATAATTAATGACCCATAAGACTTTTTGTACTTAAATAACAAGAAGATCTTTTTTGATAAATTATGGGTAAATTTTATTTTGACTATTGTTAATGGTTAACGAGCGCTTCACCCTAGGTTGCATAATTTTGTCCCATTCAATTGTTCGCAAATAGCTCAATCATCATAAATATTTTTTAACTCTCTATTAATTTATAATAATTAATTTGCCTCGAAAAGATTAAATCCTAGGAAAAAAAAAATCTCGTGCAAAGAAAGAATTTTCTACATTAGCAGTGATTATGATTAAATTAAGGGATTGAGTGGTGAATGTTTCAAAGACTACAGCATTACATTACTTTATGACATTTTGACTTGCTTAATTCCCTTAAATTAATCGATGTTTTTTATATGGAAATTCATGTGAAATTGTTGGGATAATAAACGCACAATCAATAAATGATACTCGGTTTAAGCCTAAAGAGTTTTGTGTAATTATTAATTAAGTATTCTGTTATACCTAAAGTAGTAATTTCATTACATCTTTTAAGCAAAATTTACTTTTATTTTTTACCATAATTTAATTTTTTATTTTTTGTGCTTAAAAAATTTAATGAATTAAGAAACATCGTGTTGCAAAAATTAAAGTATACAGGGACGTGTGCTGATGATATATTAGTACTATTAAAAAAGAAAAGTCATGTCTCATGGTGTAATAATTTTTTAAAATTTTTCTGTTTTACCCTTAATTTAATTACAGGCTTTTTGATTTTTTCATTTATATCATTACATCATTTAGATAAAAAAAAATTTACTTTTTCCAAGAAAAAAATCCTTACGTGTGTGTTTGGTATGAGAGGGACAGCAAGAGAGAGAAAGAAGAACATCGGAACAGAGGAAAGAGCCGTTCGTTTGCAGTGTTAGGTCATTTTTAAAAAAAAGAAAAAGCAATATAAATATAAATATATATATATATACAAGTAGTATATATTGGGAAGGCAAGCATAAGCAATAAAACCAATACACCAAAATAGAAAGGAAAAGAAATATTCCAATAAAACAAAAGAAAAAGAAAATACAATTAAGTCGAAAGTGATGGGGCAAATTCTAGATGGATTTTAATTTATGATGATGACGTACGTGAGGAATGCTGTGCAGCTTTTTCAATCAATTGTACTATTCATTCGTATTATTAATTATATTGTGTATAAACTTTATTTCTGCACGTACTTCTCAGTACTACTAATGTTTTTTTTTTTTTTTTTAATCCAATCAAGAAGTTATTTTTTACTAGGAAGGAAGGAAGTAGGAAACATTATTCCATTTTCATGTCTGTCGCGCAGAAGAAGATCAATAGCATATATGACTAATATAGTTAAAGAATTTAATTCCTCATTAGTATTCAAAATGATATTTCAGACAGTCAAAACTCACCTAAGAAATTTGACAGTTTTTGTAAAATATCAAGTAGATCAAAAAAACCGACTTACCTATTTTGCCTTAGATGTTTTTCACCCTCGATGGTCAACTTTGCCGGAAAAATGAGGGATTTGAGTTTTTTTTTTTTTTTTTTTTAATTTGAGGGTGTTAAGTGTTAATTTTGTGTTTTGGGGTGCAAAATGTCCATTTATTATGTTTTGGGGGTGCAAGTTGTTGATTTATTCTTAATTCGAGGGTGTTAAGTGCTAATTTTGTGTTTCGGGGTGCAAAATGTCCATTTATTATGTTTTGGGGGTGCAAGTTGTTGATTTATTCTTAATTCGAGGGTGTTAAGTGCTAATTTTATTTCGGGGGTGCAAAGTGCCAATTTCTCATGTTTTGGGGGTGCAAAGTGCCAAAAATTTACAATTGAATTACCTATTTTACCCTTAAAATTTTGGCTAAAAATGAAAGAGGGTGCAAAGTGCTGCATTTTTCATATTTCGAGGGTGCAAAGTGCAAAATTTAACTTTCGAGGGTGCAAAGTGCCTATTTCCCATATTTCGGGGGTGCAAAGTGCAAAAAACCCTAAGAAATTTGACAGTTTTTGTAAAATATCAAGTAGATCAAAAAATTGAGTATTAAACTAGACAGAGTATAACTCCAACCATTTTTAGTGTAATTTTTTTTTACCCCTTTTCAATTGTATTAGATTTTACCACATAAATCCCGCATTAAATAGTTTTTGAATCTAACACATAAAAATTTAACTTAAGAGTTGATAATTACTTAAAACCTTATAAAACAAAAGGTATATTGAAATGAGTTGTGAGTTTGGAGCATTCTTAAACACTCAGAAATTATCTAGAACAAGTCTGGCCCGAAAGAACTAGCAAAAACTCATTGGCCAATGAACTGAGACTGTTGGCCTCTTGGGAAATTAATATTTATTTTGTTTTCTTAATATGAGATCTAGAAACTGTAAGATGACCAATGTGTTAGTTTTCCAAAATTTTGGAATCAAACATTCATTTCCTATAACTTAAGGGTGTAAAATTCATTTATTGAAAGCTCTGAGCCACGAGCAGATTTGTGGACGTTAATTGAACTAGCTCAACATTATTTCGTGTTTAGGATTTCTGAAAATAATTTTATATTTGGAAAAAGCAAAGTAAACATGTTTTATACTTTTTGAAATAAATTTATCATCTCTCAATTTTTTCAAACTACTCTCTCGAAAGTCAATAATTCTCTTATATATGAGAAAAAATACCTACATAAACTCTAGTTTGATTTGAAATTAAGTAATTCATCTCTTACACAACTTATTTCATATAACAAATATGATATGACATATATAAAGTCTTACACAACTTATATATACAACTTAATTCCTCTAAAAAAACATACATCTACTTTATTTCTCGAACCACTATCCCAAAAGTCAAATTAACAATACTACGAAAATCGAGATTATTTCTCAAATTACCATCACTCTCCCAAACTACTCTCCTAAATACCAAACAAAAAGACCAAATTATTTTTTATGGATCCTAGCACTACCTCCAATTCATATTAATTGTCACACTCTTACTTTTTACACATATAAAAAAATCTCATAATTACATATTTTTTATGATAAAGTTTCTCAAATACTCTTCATATTGATGACTACTTTTTACTCCAATAATTTTTTATTAGTGAGTGGTGACTATTGAATTTTTCAACTTCAATAATAGAAAAGGGCAAAATTAAAAAAAAAAGTATTTTAAAAATCCAAACATATCAATATTAATTTGAAAATAAAAATTTAATAAATGTGTCGATTAATATAAAACGGAGGGAGTATTAAAATTTAATAAAGTTGGCACTGATCTGGATTCAATTTACTCCAATGCCTCACTAAAATTCCACAACCACTAATATAATGCCAAGTAGTGAAACATCATGTATGCTGGGCCCTGCACAGTGCACACCCACGGATTTGGTGACATAATAATTAATATTACACATCTAAGCACCAAATAAGACACGCTTATTATGCCTTGCACTAATTCCCTCTCAAAATTGAATGAGGGGTAATTCTGGAAATGAAATATTAATGTCATTGAAATTCTTATATATGAAAAAATATGGGACAATTAATTGGGTTCTTAATTTTTATTTTCTTCCTTTGTGAGGTAGATTTTTTAAATAACTCAATTGTACTTGATAGATTCTCCACAGTATAGTGCACTTCACATAAATATACAGATATAATAATAGATATAACTGAAGCAACTGTTATTTATTAAATTATTTCGTTTTGCATTATTTGAAGTCTAAATTTGCAATATGCTTTTTGTAATCAATAAACAAAATGTGAAGTGTAGACGTGGCTTCAAAAGTTTAAATGAAGTATTTATGCTACTACACCAAACATATTTTATTTTATTTAGTTTAAAACAACATTCATTGGCCTAAAAAAAATACCACAAATTATAATAGAGTTTAAAAGTCGAATAATCTCCATCACAAAAAATCGAACAAGAAATGTTTCTAGAAGAATCAACTCCAAAAAAGGAAATAAATTCATTCCATCTTGCACAATCATGAGTCATGACTATTACAACATTTACTCACTGAAATCCCCATAATACCCTTCACATAACACGTGTGAGTTGATTACTGAGGGACCTGTTTGATTCCGTTGTCTGAGTTTTAAGAAACAAAAACTATAACAAAATTACTAAAAATAAATTTGAACTTGTTGAGTAGAGTCTAAAAAGTGAAAGGTACTTAATTTTGATTTTAGGCTTTAAACCTCTGCTGTAACGGACTTCTTCTTCTTCCTCTTCTCCGGTACTTCACTCTAAAGGTATTTTTCTGTCTCAGTTACTATAATATGTATACGTCCGTTAAAAATTAAGATTCCTTTCATTATTTTAATTAATTAACTCTTCTAATTTCTTTTGATATGTTTTAATTCTAAATAAATCTACCTTGATATTGATATGGACTTTTGGTCGTTTTGTTTGTGCCAAGATTGAATCTTTAGTTCTTTTCTATGTTATTTCTTGTATTAAAATTGATGGGTTGTTTGATAATGAGAAAAAGTTTCGATCTGTAATTCAAGTATTTTATATGTGACTGTTCTGTGTTTTTGTTTGCTGAGAGTATTTTCTATATTTGACCCTTTTTTGTTTACTGTGTCTTTATCTCTAATTTGGATCTATATGTCATTTGCAAAGGTGGGTTACTCTTAGAATTGAAGAAAGTTTCAATCTTGAAAACCCCTAATTCCCTTTCCCTTAAACCCTAATTAGAGAAAAAGAAATTTGGTTAAAGATGTGTGTGTTTCTCTGTACGGATACAAAAGATTTGAAAAGTTATGAATTTGAGAGTATATTCTTTTTGAATTGTCAGGGGTAAGCAAAAGTTTGACTATCATGTTCTGATTGGTGATATATTGTGATATGGATTTAAACGATTACATAGTCGGTGCTCGGATTCGTCCATGTAATTGTTATAAATCCTCAGAATTGAAAAAAACAATCTTGGACTCAATTTTGACTGCTAATTTTAAAGATCGATAGGTTCTTGGAGATCAATTGGGATTGGGGAGATTTGGCATAATAAGGGAATGTTCGGATAAGCTAACAGGTGAAGTTTTAGCTTGCAAATCTATCGCTAAAGAGAGATTAGTCACCGAAGATGATGTCCGAAGTGTAAAGCTCGAGATAGAAATTATGACCAAGTTGTCCGGACATGACAACATTGTTGATCTCAAAGCCGTGTATGAAGAGAAAGATTATGTGCATCTTGTGATGGAACTTTGTGCTGGTGGAGAGCTTTTCCATAGAATCGAGAAACAAGGAAGATTTACGGAGCACGAGGCACAAATTACCTTTAAGCAACTAATGGAAGTTTTAATGTATTGTCATGATAAAGGCATTTTTCATCGAGATTTGAAACCGGAAAATATACTTCTAGTCTCGAAGTCTTCCTCATCGCCTATCAAATTAGCCGACTTTGGCCTTGCAACATATATCCAACAGGGTAATTTATAAATTTTAGGAATTGTCTAAAGTTGTCGTTAACTTTTGAATTTTTTTTTGAGATCTAAGTTTTTTTTTTTATTACAGGAGAGATGTTACACGGGACCGTTGGAAGTCCGTTTTATATAGCTCCGGAGGTTTTGGTGGGTGGGTATAATCAGGCAGCTGATGTATGGAGTGCTGGTGTTATTCTTTATATTCTTCTAAGTGGGATGCCTCCCTTTTGGGGAAAAACCAAATCGAGTATCTTTAGTGCCGTTCGGGTTGCAAATTTATGTTTTCGTCCTGATCCTTGGGATCAAATTTCGACATCGGCTAAGGATTTGATTTCGGGAATGCTTTGTTTAGATCCTTCAAAACGACTAACTGCTGCTCAAGTTCTTGGTATGTTGATAATATTTATATTCATGAACTTTTGAGCTAAGTATGTAACCAAGTAATTTAATTTAAGAAAGAAATCTCAATATTCATAACTTACTAGCGATTATGATGCTTTTGAGCATCTATCATTTATTAACCGTGAAATTTTTTTTTTTTTTTTGTAAATGGCCCCCTTAGCTGAATCGGAAATCATAGTCGGTCTCAAGTGGATACCTTTTCAAGAAGATTCTATTATAATGTTTTCAATTTCTTTTTGCAGCTCACTCTTGGATAACGAATATTTCACAAGAAACTCAAGAGTTGCACATACGAGATTATCTCAGTTGTCAAAAACTAGAAATTGGTGGCTATTCTTTTTGCAATCTAAGTCTAGCTAGAGAACAAGATTTCAGCTTCCGCGAAAGTTCACCTGTAGTTTTTAATCAAGATTCTCCGGTCTTCTCATGTAAATCATCATTCTCTTCACCTCTAATAAACGAGTCAAATACACCGGAATTCTCATCTCCAATTCCCTCAATGCCAAGTTTTACCTTTTTCAGTCCTATATCTACCCTTGAAAGGAGCACTGAGTCATTATGTTTCAAGACCAAATTTCTTTCAATTGATGGAGGTACGTTTTTGTGCTAGAATTTTAAACGCAGAAAATTTTATTTAGTATACTTCGTTACTTAGATTGTTGCTTGGTATGCTAGTGGTGGGATTCTTTAGAGTAGACTAAACTACTTGACTTTAAAAAATTTATTTGGCCAATAAATTGTTTAATTTTCCTTTTAAATCAATGTTTAAGGAGAGCTTGCAAATTTGAAATTAAACATGATAAATTGACAAACATGATGTTAAGTGCATTTATTAGACAACATGACCATTGTGAATCTACAGAGCTTCACTCCTAAAAGAAGTGTATGTCCGCCTCATAAACCACTAAGTTTCCGATGGAAGAAACTATTATAATTAGTCTATGAAACTAATTTATGTTGACATCATGTTATTGAAATTCACCGTACTCCTTGTAGCTAAAGTGCTTATGGTATAAATAGAATGGTCATTTGGGAGATCCTAAACATATAACGTATTTATCACTTGCCTGAGAACCTAAAAGATGTACAACCATTTTGAGAAACTTTGTATGTGTGCCCTTTTGGGGTGTGCACAGTTCGGTCAGCCAGTTGAACCGGACCTGCAACCAAAAATTTAAGTGCAAGCCGAACCAAATCCAAGAAAAAGGTTTTAATGTTTGGTTCAAATTTTGGTTTACGGTTCATTGTTTTTTTTCTTCCGGTTAAACGAATCCAATTGGAAACCGCAATTTCTATTATTTTTAATTATTCTCATTTCTCCTTTTCATTTTGTAAGTCCCAAAATAATAGATTTGTAGATTGTTTATTTACTATACTCTCCCGTGCTTGATGTATGAAATGAATATTTTAGATGATATTCATTTTTTTCCGGATGTTAAATTAGTTTTATGTAATTTTTGTGGCCAATTCGATTAAAGCAAAACCGTGTAGGATTGAACCACCCCTGGACTTGCTCCCTCTTTTGGAGGCTGATGTAATTTAGTGTTTTGTTTCTTTGCTCCTTTGTACCAAAGAAAAGGAAAGGAAAAAAAAAAAACCGTGTAGGATTGAACCTAACTTTTGTTTACGAGTGCAGATGCAAGGGTAGAAAAGCTAAACTTATTTCCAGATCATGCTCTACCCAACGAGCTCACGTCAGATGAAATGGAGCAGAGATTAGAAGTTCATCGGGGAGGAGGGTCGACAAGTGCTTCAAAAGGTACAAACTTGCAGAGTAAGAGGAACCATACGATTGGTTTCGGTGAGCTTGATCATCTTGATCTCCTAGCTACCGAATCGTTTATACGTTGGGCATCATGCACGAAAATTCCAAGTGCGACTTCATTGAGATTGTCATTAGTTTGCTAGAAATAGAAGCAAGAAATTTGTAATATGCATTTGCAGTCTTCAAGGTGCCATATTAGCTCTAAAATTGACTATAGTTTATTTATTTATTAATTTAAACTTGTGTTCTCAAAAACTTGCCTCTTGCCTAGGTGTAAAAGGTCTGGGTTTTTCAAATTTGAGTTGGTTTTAGATTGTTTAATGCTTAATAAGAATGCAAAATAAATTGAGCTCAAAATAAGCCTGTATAAATTTATCAAATGTTATTGTTAAATTTTGATTTGTTATATATGAAGAATTGATACCGAACATAATGTAACTTTTTTTAAATTATAAAAAGAAAGATATAATTAAAATGTATTGATTTTAATGAGAGGACCTTTCATGGGAACAATCGAAGTGTTATGATGCGTTGGCGACTTGTTGAAATTACATTTACATTTAGGTTTAACAAAAATATTAAAAAAAAGTGCCTCATGCGTCTGCCGGGAGTCGAACCCGGGTCTATTGCTTGGAAGGCAATTATCCTAACCGTTGGACTACAAACGCTGGATGTCTCTAAGCTTAGTGTCGCATATTAATAATACTAGTATTAAGTCAGTCTCTTCCCAGTTACAGAGCATTACTAGATCGAATTGGACCAAGAAATATGAATCAAAACACTTTTGTCTGGAAAAAGAATCCTAGACGAATCGCAAGTGACTTAAAGTTCTTACTTTCTGCAAAAGCCTAGACAAATCGCAAATGACTTTTAAGTACTTATTGTTTAAAAAAGCCTAGAATAGTAGACGACCCCTTTTTTCTTTTTTTTTCCCCCATTGAACTATATTCCGCGTTAGAAGTATGCTGTGAAGGAGTGGAGGCTATATTACATTCAAGTAAAGAAAGAACTAATGTTTTCATCCCGACTAGAAAAGAAACACAGTAAAGTTGTCTTCATTCATAATTTAGATCATTTGATTGAGATTGGTACGTCTGGAAAAAGAGCATTAGTTTTGTGAATGGGTTTGAATATACATGCCAGAGGAAAAAGAAAGCAATGTGAAGTTCAAGACTAAGAAAAGTTCAAGATAAACAATGTCATTTTTAATGTGTGTATTAGTAAAAAGAAAAAACATTGATATAAAAAAGTTTTACCTTTTTAATACTTAACTAAAACTTCCCACCAAATCAAATGAACAAGAAAAACCGGTGTAAAGGACATAAATTATTCAAAGCTTACATGACCAGGGTACACATGCACTCAACCTTGCCCAAGTATGGTAGTTATTTGTAGCACATATCTGGCTCGATTTGAAAATATAAGTTTAAAGAGCCAATTACATATCTTGGCAATTACCTCAAAGTTTAATTTTATAAATCTTAAATAATTCCAGCCCTTGTCTCACAAAATTTTGGATCAGGCTTTTCCGCAAAACCAGTATCTGCACGCATGGCGCTCTTGAACTAGTTGTACAACAAAGTTTTGTTCACTCTCGTAAGTTGCGACTCTCAAGATGCAGGAGCATATTCCTGAATAGCAGCTGCAAGTTTATCTCGATCCTCCTCAGTCTTAGTTTTCATCAAGAAAGTCCGAGCAACAACCGAATCCTTGTTGTCATTATCAGCCTTAAATAACAATGTGAAATGACCAATCAGAAAGTGCATAAGTAGGTAATGCTTTGAAAGAACAAACGTGTAACATTTCTATTTAATCACTAACTACACAACATAAAATATTGTAAAAACAAAACTTGTCTTTTGTTAATTCAGTACATATGTTCACGTAACATTTTCTAAGTGGTTGAAAGATCAAGAAGCTGTTTAAGGTAAGCCTGTCAATCACGTCTCCATGTTTGAGCCAGGATAGCCTGATTAGCCTCAGAAGAAGTACTCAGGCTCAGCCTATCAATTTTTTAGGAGTTTTAGGATAAAACTGAGTCTCAGTGTCACTGATGTTTTTCTTATAAATAAGTTTCCGATTTCTTAAGAAAACTCTACATAAGGATCAATCAATGGGAAAATCATTTGTAAAAGATGGTAACTATGTTATAAAGATCATTATAGTTCTTACATTCTTTCCTAACAATTATACTACTCCTGGAACACACATTAAAAAAGACCATCACTGGAGCATATTATATTACTCACTGGCCTCAAATAAAGCCGAAGATTGTCACTCATAAGATCAGATTAATTTTGATTTAAGAATTTAGCTAAAGACTACCCTAGCTCAAATTAGTATTAATGTTGCCCTAAAAATGTCAACTGAATTCAGGTTATTCTGTCCTTACTAGCAACTTATATCTGCTAAAGTAGATCAAAAAAAATTTATAGTTTAAGTGAAGAAAATTTTTGAGTGAAAATGGTGATGTTAGAATATAGTTTCTTCTAACAAGCAAAGAAGAGCAGTCCATTTTTTATATTTCAGTAACTGAAAAGCAGGTCAATATAGGATAAAAGTGGTCAAAATAATGGATATTGCAGAACAAACACAACTAAAAAAAGGAAAAGGAAAGGAGTCACAAAGCATTACCGAAGTATGAAATATTGCTACTACGGAATTCTTTTGCTTGTTTGTTTTGATGCCCTGGTATAGCAAAGCATTGAGCAACACTTTACCCACCTACAACAATAGAAAATATAGAAAATGCTTAGACTGGAAATGAGATATCAAGTTTGGTAGACAAAGTGTATTAATTTTATCTGCTTCAGTCTTCAGATGAAAATTATATTAAACTCTTACTGCAAACCAGAAAACCAGACTTCCTATAAATAATTATTGTGCACTTAGTTGCACTTGAAATGCATACAACGTATTTCCACTACTAAGTTCTAAAATTTGTGGATATACATTTCTGGACAAAGTTAGAGCTAGGTCATGATGTTTTCTACAGCAAAAATTAGGCACATCTTTACAATTAAAAGAAATATATAAAGAATATCAGATTCAATTGACTGCCAGGTATTCAATTACATGAAATGAATGAATGAGTTGAAGAACAAAAATACCACAGTACCACAACGAAAGAAGCATAACAAGTAGTGGGATTAACAATCTAAAGGGTACCTACATCATTACGTATAACAATGTTTGGTTTAGATTCCTTGCTACCCTTGCTAAAACCTTCCTTGCATTTGATGCTAAGTTGGCCCATGCCTTTATCTTTCCAAGCATCTTTGTCTGCTGGATCAATTGACTGCACACAAGGGAATAATGCGTATCAGACTAAAGCATCAATTGTTTAGTCATCTATTAAAAACACGTTGAGCTAAATGCAGTGAATCTTTAAATCAAAAAGTGGATAGCCCTAAATCATTTGTCATCACATGATACGATACTGCATAAGTCATTATCACAATCATTTTGTTTTATCCGAGGATTTTTAGCATCTGTGCATAAGCACGAGTGCCTTCACAAAAAAATGCATGACAAAGCAGCACTTGTACACCCAGTAGCTTAGAGAAGGTTTAACGCACTGAAGAATACTCATATATACTTTGTGGCACTTCCCTCTTCACATAGAGAATTTTGAGAGACCTTCATAATTGATTGACCAGAGGCAACTGGCCACAAGGTAGAGACTGATTGACTGAGTTTGAGGCCTTCTAGTCTTATAAGCTCGTCTTCATTTGGGAAAAGATCAAAGTACACTACATCATAAGTAGCTTCAAAGTATCACCAACTTCAGTTCAATCAATGAGAAGTGAAATATGATGACTTCTAACCTATACAATATACTCTACTGACCTATTCCAGAGCAACTCAAACAAATAATTTGGTTCTCAATTGGAGGAATTAAAGAGTTTCTCTTTAACAATAGTGTATTGTATTTGTTTCCAGATTTCATTAGCTTTATCAATCTTATGGACTGATGGTATGTGATAACTATTTTTGTAACGAGTTACACTCATCTTCAGATCATTATGACGGGTCTCTCATCAGAGTCTTTCTTAAAAACTCTAATTCCAAATTCACTTGGCCACAATTACAAAACAATGAATTCTCAAGAATCCTATGGTCACTTCTCCCAATAGAAAGGATCCTGAAAGCATGTAAAAGGTATCACTGTGATTTATATTTCATCACAAGTATCATGCATTCAAACAGAAATCAAGGGGAGCAATCCATTATATTACATTCTAAGAGAAAATATAAACAAATCTCCATGGTTAACGTTCAATACTACACACTTGCCTTTACATAAAGTTTGCATTTGACTTCATGTACAACATGAATTCCCTTTTCTTCACTCTTTTTCACGGATGGGCTGCTGGGCTGTTCGACATCCTCTTCTGCATTCCAAAATGGTGAGAAAAGAATCCAATTACGTCATTTAAATTATCCAAATCTCCAAGTAGCATACACACTTACAAGCAATCAGAGGAGATAGTACAGAACAGGGAGTATGGGGACAGGGAATTGATAACTACATATGTCTCATGTATAACAATCTTATGTTCTGATCCATTCAGACAAAGTAAACGCATAAGTTGAATCATGACGGTTAATTGTTTTTTTATTGTAATGACTTTAAAGACTTTTCACCTCTTACCCCCATCTGCTTCATTTAAAACATCATGATTAGAGGGAACTGTATTTACATTTCCAGGAACTGAAACCTGGCTTCCTGAAAGATGACGAACCAATGTCAGAATTTAACTGAAGGGAGTGAGATAATAATTACCTTTCAATTCTATAAACAAAATAGAAAATTCAAGTATACTTCTCTAGTAAACCTAATTAATCAATTAAAAGAAACTAGCAAGGAAAACCTTTTCTTGACAGTAAAGTTATGATATTCCACATCTAGGTTAAAAAAAATTAGTAGCAAATTACTCATAATCAGAGAAAAATAAATTTCCCATCATTACATGCACTTTCAATGTCTTGACAATGAATGGATATTAAGGGACAAAGACGAAAGAAAGAGGGGGGGGGGGGGGGGGGAAGAAGATAAGGATCAGAAGTATTTATTAATCTCAAGGACAACAGTTTTTTAAAGTAACACATAACATTCCAACCACCACAATTTTAGTTAAAATTTGTATTTTAAATAAATTATTTGCATATTGAGCCCATACCTGACAAAAATATGCATGCTTCGCTGATCACTTAAATTTTGATTATGCTTTCTTTAGGTCATTTGGGAATAGTTTTAACTAGTTCAAACTTAATGATGGTTAACTTGGCCTATATAAAAAAGGGTTTGGAATGAACTGCTTTTTACTTCAATTGTTTATCAATCACTTAAAAGTAGACTAACACATAATATATAAAGTATTCATCTTTCCCCTTTGTTTTACTGATAATACAAGCATATCTTAGTTGGTTTATCAAAAGTGTTCAGCTGCAATTTCACTTCCACCTGGGCTATTGAAGAATATGTCTTGACTTAAAGTTTGTGAGACTGCTAGATGTCAACTTGGCTTCGACGAGAATAAACCATGATTGTATGACCAAGATCATAAGGTTCTTCTAGTCACTATGAAAGTTTCCAGATTGAGATACAAAAACAAATACTTCCGTGGAAGTTTTTTACTCAAGCAAGTAACAGGAATGGGGATTATCTAACTTATAGCTTGTTAGACTGCTAGATTTCAAATTGGCTTGGAGGATAATAATCCATGGTCGTATGACTAAAATCAAAAGGTTCTTCTGGTCACTATGAAAGTTTCCTGCAGATTGAGATACAAAAACATATCCCCGGATATTTTTCCTCACCATACACACATACACACATACAAACAAGTAACATGAATGGTGATATCTAAATGCATTCAGTACATGCTACAAATCGCATGATGCAAACAACAAATCTCATTCAACTTCAATCCAGTTTTACAAAGATCTGTTTATCTTAAAGGGGGCCTGAAGGAGAACAGCTATCAGATGAAGACAGTTACAAAGAGGCAACTCGCTCCATTTTTTCTACCCATGGTTGTTCATGGAAATAACAATGGCATTATATAGATTAACTAATCACGCAAACAAAAAACAGAGGCATATAGAAAATATGGGAAATTTTTCAGGACAGAGTTACATTTAGAGATAACAAGCAGTCGGTCATAAAATCTCATATTATGTCATCTGGTCCAGTACCTCCAAATGAAAAGGGGTTATTATTATTGAAGATACTTCCTGGTCTCCATGAAGTTCCAAAACTTAGTGTTGCAGCTGGAGGAAAGTCAGGCTTGCTGAAAAATGATTTATGATTGTCTTTGCCGATCTCCGATGTAGGTTTCACTACATTATCATTAGAACGATGCTCGCGGATACTATCACCTTTTGCAGAATTTTCTTTAAGCCAGTTAACAACATCGCTAAATTTTTCCTGCAATTGAAGGAAAGTAATAGTAATCACTAGAAGTACTTCAGAAGAGAGAGTTGTTTCTATTATTATAGTTTCCATATCCAATATATACGCTAAATCTGAAGAATCGGAAAAAAAAACATTTATTAATATCAGAAGGTGCGTCTGGAAGAACTTTGGGGAATAGTAACTATATCAATTTCTAGAAGGGAAACTTCTGTTGATAATTGCATGGCAGTCACCCAATGTGGTGGCGTCACGGATTCACAAGTCCAGCTATACTCAGATAATGTGTCATGAAGACATTGTTAATCAGACACTGTTTTGAAACAAAATACTATAACCCCTAAAACTGAGCAGTGGTAAAACTTGTCAAAACATGTTACTTAAAGTGAACCAGAAAAATCATTTGAAGGCTAAAAATAAACAAATCCTCGGAATATATATTAGATTTCAACTTTTACCAAAGATGTCTTGCAGATTATGATGACCTCATTAATTAATGAGTTTAATGTGCTCAAATGCATCCAGGTGGAGTTTACTTGCACTTTAGTATCATATAAATGTTCAAAATGGACATAACCAAATGCTTTTAAAGAACATACTGTCTTTTTAACATATTTGCCTAATGCTGATGTTACATCAAAACTCAAAACATAGTTTAAATAGTTTCTCAAATTAAGCATTCAGAGAAAATCTGTACTCACTGGTATTAACTATCACAATGGCACTCTATTCTCTTATTACAATAGATGTGTAATAGTGGATCAACAGTGTGAGAATTATAAACAAGATAAAACTAGGAGTAACTGGCTTGTTACCATGATGCTTTTAGCATGATTTAAATAGTCGTGCACTCCATCTTCCCAAAGCTCATCTGGGTGGTTTGTTAATTGAGCTTGTACCCAACTGATCAATGTATGAGATACAATATCAGCATGCGCATTAAAAAGATTCAGAAATCAATACATTTGAACATGCAATTTCAGTCACATATATAAACATAAAAATAAAAATATTTCCACAAGTTAATCAATGTAAAATTCAGCTGAGGCCAATACACCACTCAGAATGCAGCAAAATGCAAAAACCCAAACATAACACAGATTATGTGGTTTCAAATCCTTTTACTTCGAACTCTTTTACTTTGCTTGGACTCGGTAATAATTCTTCAGCTATAAGCAGGAGCAAAATTACTTATGACCAATACAAATCAGTTCAGGTAATCATTCCCCAAAGTTTTTTCTTTTTAGAAAAAAGAATAATAATTCATCAGAATACGTTACAAACACAAACCCCTCTGCAAATCTGCAATGTTGATAAAAAAATCACAATATTGTACAATAAGCTTCAAATATCTATATAGAACACACTCATAGATACAGCTCAGTGTTTTATCTTGTAGTATATGTACTCTGTTGTAGCAACTTAGGACTAATTAATTCAACAAAGTTAATTAAAAAAAGTGAGGACCTTGCAAACTGGGAATTTAGAGCTTTGACATGTTGCCTTGATGATTCAGCCCTCTTCGTATCCAATGGCTGCGGGAAA
The DNA here is from genome assembly GCA_003313485.2 of Penstemon barbatus. Classification (NCBI taxonomy): domain Eukaryota; kingdom Viridiplantae; phylum Streptophyta; class Magnoliopsida; order Lamiales; family Plantaginaceae; genus Penstemon; species Penstemon barbatus. The sequence goes on along the minus strand of QOIQ02000009.1, from coordinate 2,149,577 downwards.
ACTGACGGCTCTGCCCTCCGTCCGTCAAACGGAGACTCCAGTGTCACTCTCTTGCTTTGCACCTGCACCGAATTATAACCTTAAAATCCCAAAATTCCATAAACTATTTTGGTAAATATAAACACATGGACTTACGGATTCATTGGAATTGAAAACCGGAGTGAAATCTGAGATCGCGGAACGTTTTGTTCCTCTCATAATTTATTGAATTGTGAGAGGACAAGGGTTCGTGAGAATGGTTTTTTGAATTTGAAAATTTAGGGTTTTAACTAGCTTAAAGTGCTTTATAAATTTTATAATAAAATAAAAATAATGGCAAACTCCAGTTTTCTTTTAATTTGTTTCACTGCTTTTAAATATACTAATATAGTGATTTATAGGGTAAATATCACTTTTGGTCCCTCTTATCATTAATTTTTTATAGAATGGTCTCTCTTATGTTTTTTTTTCACTTTAATCCCTATTATGAATTATTTATTTCACTTTAGTCCCTACTATAAATTATGTGTTTCACTTTAGTCCTTATCAGGTGGTTCCGTTCACTATTGAGACTATTTGAGATATTTTTTAATTGGTGAGCAATTTTGGTGTTTGAAAAAAATTTTAAGAAAAAACTTTAGTTTGGAACAAAATGTACGATTAAGTTGGGTTGGATGAAAGCCTAGTTTGAAAGATATTATATATTTAATTTTTTTAAAATAATTAGAAAGACGAAAATATCCCTGTTTGTTTACTTGAAATGACAAATTGCCCTCATGAGCATATCACATGTTATCGGAATCGCCTTGGACCACTTGAAAAGGACTAAAGTGAAACAAATAATTCATAGTAGGGACTAAAATGAGGAAAAAAACATAAGAGGGAGCACTCTGTAAAAAGTTAATGAAGAGGGACCAAAAGTGGTGTTTTCATAGTAGTATTAGTTAAAAAAAAAAAAAAAAGGTTTTCTTTTTTTTAAAAAGAGCATTAATTTGTGTGATAGTGTAGAAGGTATTTAATATTTTTATCACAAGAAATTATTTTTAGTACTTAATTATATTTACAAGTATGAATATAGTGAGAATAATAATAATATTAGGAATGCTAATAAATATAATACTGATTAATTATATAAGGTAGTTGGATAAATTTTTTTTTAATTTTGGGACTAAATTGGGAAGAATTAAAGTAGTAGGGGTGTGAATAAACTCTTCATATTCCTACTCCACCACAAGCTGACATGGAAGCCATAGGAAAACCCCAAATTGAGTTTGAAGAAAATTCAGATAACTTAGTTACCTATCAACAATTAACAAACCATTCCATTATATAACTATTAGAGGCTGCTACATCTTCATTATTGGGAGAAAAATCGGGCCTTTTATAAGTGGATTTCTTAAGGAAGAAAACGTGGTCTGCATGTTCTTGATTGGAACTCCTAAATGCCGATAGGTGGTGGCAAACTTGGGTTTGACAAGTGGTAGCGACAACAAAGAAGTTAAAAGAAAGAATTAAGAAATGTTAGAGCAAAAGCTAAGGAAAGACAAATAAGTAAAAGAAGAAGAAAAGAGGGAATTGGGTACTACAGCAAAGAAATAAAGAAAGGAAACTGGTAAGAAAGAAAAGATAAGGAATTATGAGAAAAGCAAGTTGTTAATAGTTACATGTTTGAATAATGGACCTTAAATGTGATTTTGCTTTTAGTATAATTTTTCTACCTGTAGATTACAATGTTTATTAAGCATTAGATTAGTTAAATGTGAATAGTTAATCAATTAGAAGTAGTTGAGACTTCTTGTTGGGTTTTGTTCTTTGGCTGGAATTATGTATAACAGTATAAGAATATGGTTATTCTGTTATTTAGCATGATTGAGATTCAAGCTTAATTAGATAGACTGGGACGGATTAAGTTAGCAAGAAAATTTTGTGAGGCAGATTTCGGTACTTTAATCATTCGACTAACTTTTATGATACAATAAATGTCTTAATATGGACTAAAAGCGTATTATAGCTCTTATTCATATTATTGATTTTGGTTAGGTGTCGACGGGATCGAGGCTACTGCTCCAAGCAGCCCATAGAGCAACTATCGAAAGGTGAGGATTAAATTCTTTCTCACTGTATACTTTGGCATAACGCCCCGAGGAATTTGCGCATCATTGTCGTTATCTCCGTTCTCCTTTTTTTTTTTTTTTTTTTTTATTGCGAATGATCAACTTGTGTTCTATTCCGTTATACGATCATTGCTTGATTTATTGTTCGGAGTTAACGTTTGTTCACATGTGTTATTCATTTCTTTCAAATGCACAAATCAGATTGTTTATCACTCGGACTAGTTATGAATCGATCAAAATTCCATTTGAGCAACCTTCTTTGAATCTCATTTAAATTTCAGCAATCTCACTCAAGGGCGTACTTCACTTTGAATCCATAGGTTTGATGATTTTTCTGTTGCTTATAATAGTTTTTGGAAGCCGATAGTTTCTTGATTCAATATCCTTGACTCCTGACATCCTTGTTGAGATTTAAATTGTCCATCTCCAAACTTATCAATCTTTCTTGTTATCTCTACTCATATTTCAATCCGGATGAATTCTATATATTAGCTTGAATAAATAATTTGACCAAATCCAAAGAAGCAGTCAATCAAATTCGAACTGAATCTTGCATAACTATTATAGTAGCTACATTTTGTTGTGAACCTTTCATAATCACAATCGTTAAAATCCCATTTTATTATTAATTATATATATATACAAGGAGAATCAAAATTCACAAAATCACATGCCATGCAAAGGGCTCTTGTATTGTAAACCCATAGCATAATACTTCTTATTCCTCTCATAGCCATCCAAAACTCGAATAGAATCAATAAAAATACAATGAATCTTATGGACCAACTAAGTAAATTTACACATTTGATCTTAAACCAATGGCCTTCTCTCTTCATCTTCTTCACCATCTTCATTTCCCACTGGCCTTTTCCCTTCTTTCCGATGGGACCCGGCTGAATCGGGTAAAGGTGCACCAACTCGGTTAGGAGGTTTATTATCAGGAACGAGCTTCAATATGATCCCCATGGCTATAAGGATAAGTCCTGAACCATGTTGTTCGGTAAGTGGCTTTGTAAATATTACATATGATAACAACAAAGTCACACCCTTTCTTGCGGTTGTTACCTGTAGAGTATAAGTTTGGAGCAAAAAAGCATCAAGGTTATACAAATGTGTATTCAGAATGAAAACAAAGTCGAAAATTAAGTACCATAGCAGTGGTGGCAGCCCCAAAAAGGGCAATGAGAGATAAAACGGAGACTTGGCCAATGAATGTGGCCATTGCTTCAAAGACTAGCACACCATAGACATAAGGATGCTACAATGCAAAAGCAAAGATGGGTTACAATATTAGCAAACCAAAACATGTTTTTATTTCATAGTTAAAAAGTTCGTTTTTATAGGGGAATTTGACAGCTTCCTGGCCACAAGCCCACCTTCTTACTCTTTTTTTTTTTTTTTTTTTTTTTGGGGTGGGGGGGTTTGAGCAAAATTAAAATTTGTGGTCCTACGTCATGAATAAATTGTCCATTTTGTATAAATTCTCTCTCTTTGAGTCTTATAGATGTGTAAGCATTGACATTTTAGAATCACTAGTATACGTTGAATTCCTTGCCTAGTTTTTTCCCTCTTTATATTGAAAGACAGCACAAAATGGATTAACCAAAAGATCACAAAAGATGAACCTAGTGGCTATATTTACCTCATAACAAGAATTCCATGCTTTGAAAAGCTCTCCCGTCAAAATCATTGGAGGCAACAAGAAAGGCAAACCAACAACCGTAGAGCAAAAAAGCATCTCCATCTACGAGAAGTAAAGCCGTGTATTTAACATAAAAACGAACTCTAATTACAAAATTCATAGTTTTCTACGAGAAAAAAACTATATATATATATATATATATATATATATATATATATATATATACCTGTGTGGTTTCGGGATTCATCTTAAAAATCGCTTCTTGCAAGTTACCGAGAAAAGAGTCCATGATTAGAGCACCCACAATCATTACAACACCAATGACACTAAAATTCGGAGAAGTGTTGGCGTCCGCTAATGTGAATAAGATAAGGCCAAGGACTAGCAAAATAGCAGATATGTACTCGTGGAGGGGGTATTTTCGTCTTAAACCAGGAATAAATGCACCCATCACCATCACCGGTAGTACCTATAGTCCAAAAAATCAAATCAAAAAGTCCATTTAACAAACAACACTAGTTGAGATCCTAGTATTCCCACATTGTACTTTACTAGAGTCCGAAAATTGGGAAGTTAGGTTAATTAGTCAATGAAACATACACAAAAATTGAATAGGTCCAATCCCAAATTGAAACCTACAGATTCAAAGGTTATGATATATTCTACCTTTGTGGACTTAAACATGATTTGTGCAGGGTAATTAAGATAAGCTAATGAGCCCTTTGTTAATCCATGAGAACCCATTAGGACAGCCGAGAGCTTGACGTATGTTTTCCACGGATTCACCATTTGCTTGGTGGTGAAGCCTTGTAAGTATATCAGTACCAAATATACAAAACCTTGTACAAAGGTAAAATACCACCCATAGCTGCAAAAATCACAAGGTTAACAATTAAGAAGTTGTAATGAAACAGAGTTTTTAATTTAAAGTATACAATTAAAGCAAACTGATTTTTACATAATAAGTCAACTTTAGTAGGATATGAACATACCTGAAATTTAGGCGATTATATACATATTCCTGCAGGAAGAATAGTAATAGATTAAATTAGTCAACTTTGCAACTTCATAGTTTAGAGTTGAATAAGATCTGAGCTCCATGAGAAATTTCAAAATCAATGGAATAAAAACAAGAAATCATCATCACTCTTATGGAAATCCCAAAAGTCCTCACCTTTTTTTAAAACCAGTAAAATGAAAAATTAACTCAATGAACGAATTAAATTCAAAACATAACCCCTTTTTCACAAATTCCAAACCATTCAAATAAACTTCTTTTTATTTACAAGAATTGAAATTACCAAATCGAACCCAAAACAAAAAGCAACCATAGACTTATATTCACGCATAGAGACATACATACAAACATTTAAGATGCATAGAAATTTCATTAATACTATACCTCACAAATTCCATTGACAAGATAACCAAAGAAGAAACCAGAAGAACAAATAAGAAATTGTTTCCAAACGGGCTTATCCGTTAATGAAATCCCAAATAAAGACCTTTCTTGATCTTCCTTCTTCATCTCTGGCTGTCTGTTTTGTTACAGAGAAATAAAAAAAATAAAAACTGTAAGAAATCTATTAAATCTATCTATCAGGGATGGGCTTTAACTGAAAAAAGATTGAAAGGGGGGAGTTTTTATTAGTTAAAAAGAAGATGTCTTTTGAACGCACAAAGAAAAGTATCAAAACTAAGAGCAGACTTCGCTCTCAATCTCTCTCTCCTTTCTTTTCCTTTGTTCACATGTATGATACATACACACAGAAAGGTGGTCTTGTGTGTGTTTCTGACTCTGTATTTGTGTGTCAGAAATTTTGGTTTTTATTAAGGTTGAGGAGGCAGAAAAGCAGGAGCGATTGAGGGAGGGAAAGAGTTGGCGAGGAAAATAGAAAATAAAACGGAAATTTTGATAATGACTCTAGCAAAATTAATTCTACTATAATTTTAATTAATTATACTGTACTAAAATTTATTTTGAAGTATAATTTTTATTTTAATAAAAAACAACACTTTAGTTATTCACAAAATAAGTTGAGTTCTCCTTGTTTGGAGGATACCACTTAATGTCCAACTCGCCTCGAAAGAGATTAAACCCTTGAAAAACTAAAAAAAAAAAAAAAAGTTAAATTTTTTTTTAAAGTCATAAAATTGGGACCCACGCCATAAAATTCTCCATTGACGAAAAATAGTTTTGAAATTAGAGATCAAATATTTTTAAAATCACAATAAAAATTTAAAATTGTCTTTCACAACTCCCATATTAAATTCTCAATTTCAAAGTATTAAATGAACTGTGAAGATTAGCTGAAACTGAGAATCATTGGGCCTGTTTGTTTGGCGTTTTTCAAAATTTTTTCGTGTTTGAAAAATGTCAAACAAATATGTTTTTTATTTTCTTAAATAAATAAATTTTTCATCTCTCAGTTTTCTCAAACTACTCTCTCAAAACCCAAACAAAAAACAATTTTCTTATCTCTAAACAAAACATATACAAACTCTACTATGATTTGACATAAAGTAACATATTTCTTACACAATTTATCTCACAACAAACATGATTTGACATAAAGTCTTACACATCTTACTCCTACAATCTATTTCATCAAAGAAAAAATTAAATTTTAGAAATGCCTTTGGGTACCATCTAAGAAATTATAAATCGATTTCATCAAAATTTTCACTTATTTCACCCAGTTTTCTCACCGATGTCGACCATTTTTCCATCTATTTAATTCAATGTTGTCATTGTTTTTCACCAATTTAATCTTTTTTTTTTTCGTAGATGGTATTTCAGGAATTCAAATATTATTTTGACTAAATTAACGCCGCGGAGAGGTACTATATAGTGAAAGTGAATTCAATATCTCAGTGATAGTTTAAATAATTTCTCAGACATGTAAGTTGATCTATATAATTACACTAAACCTATGGGTAATTTAAATAATTCTTCCTTATATAAGTTTCTTGACGTAAGCAAATTTAACAAGTCTAGGCTAGTACATGTGTGAGTCATGATATGTAAATGGGAATAAGATTGATATCGAAATTGACATTTATTTTTTGTTTATAGTCACTTAATTGAGGAAAATATGGGTTATGAAGAACTTTTGGAACATGTGTACGTTAAATTAGATTAGTGCAGATAGAACCGAATCACGTAAAAAATGAATTCAAAATTTGTAGCATGTGATTTTTGGTTTTCACAGCATTGATCAGATCAAATTATTCTACATAATAAAACTAAATTTGAATAATATCTATAATGAAATAATTTTTTAAACAAAATATATATAGTTTAATTCGGATAGTAAGTCCTAGTCCTAGTCCAGTATATATTTGAAGTCCCATGACTGCAGCAGATCTGCTGTCTCATCATTAGCTAATCAAAATTAAACTAGTATAGTAGTATGTTTTACTTGATGTTTGCATAACTACTTTATCTATGATACCACTTTTTACTTAAGGTAAATAGGAGTACATATATTTATTATAACACTCATTAATTAATGTATCAACATTTTCTTTTATGTTAGATGCATGGAAATGAGGTCCTCACTGAAAACCTTAACTATTTCGTGTAAGACTAATATACCATTTTGTGTAAATTTTTATTATTTTATATGAATTTATTTATTTTTAAATTACTTATTAATCATACAACTCGTAGTTCACTCTTTTTCAAATTTATATAAACTTATTAGATAAGGTAGATTCATAAAATATCATTTAACATATACTTAGAGCACCTCTATCCATCAAGGACGGATTCTTGTATTAATTCGATGCATGTATTGTAAGAAAATATAATAGTGAATTATATTAATTTATTTGTTATTTTATATATTTTGTAAGATGTAGTGAATTATTGATTGAAAATTAATTCAATTATGTGAGATATGTCAATTATGATTGATGCATTTTTATATTAAAATATTGCGGATTGTTTGATTATTACATTGAAAAATATACAATTTAATAGAAAAAAAATTCAATAGGTTATACTTTAATTAATTATTAATTAGGGATGCATATTAAACTTTTCGACCAAAAAATTAATGGAACGAGCCAAGCTTAATTATGCACTATTCAGAAAAAATATGTTCAAATAAAACTTTATACTCTTATTTAAATTAATAATATATAATATAGATGAATTACGATGATTTTGATATACTTTTTTGTACATAAAGTTGCAAATTGTATGGAGATGGAAGAATATGTTAATTAATGAGTGAATTTCGATTATGAAATCATATCCTTAGAATTTTGACCAAATTAAAACTAGCTAGCCCAACTCAAAGTTTCACTCCGTTTGATGGTCCAATAATCTAAACCTAGACAGTTCTCACAATAGTCCGACTCGAATTATTAGCCGGTCAGTCACATAAACGAAAAACCCTCGCCGTTCACGTATATCCAGAGTCCCACGCGCCGCGTATTACTACCTGGAATGGAACTTGGCGGGAGCGTTAGGGTTGAAGGGCGACGTATCTTATTCACTTTCTTTGCTCTATAGTTTTAGGTAATTTTATTGCATTCATTTACTTACACTGATGTTAAGTAAGCTTAAAGTCTCAATTAGAACTATGGAATACAATAGTTATTTAAATTACAGAGTTATGGTAGAAGAAGAGGACAAAGAGAAGCAAAAGAACTGGCTTGGTAAATTTTAAAACAGTTAGGACAAAATAAGTCTTTTGCAATTTCATGAAGATTAAATTATAGAACTACTTTTTGCTTAGAAACAGATGCGCACATGTGCCATGTATTTCAGAAGTTTCTTAGCTGATCAATAACTTATCTTGGGCATATAGGCTAACATGATGAAACAACATTAGTTCTGGACTTTTATTGGGAATTCTGCTCTCCTGAAAGTTTATCTGTATTGCAGACTAAGAATAAAATATTTGTTTTCAGGTAAATTTGATGTCTTATGAGGTTGAGCTCTCAAGTTTGACCGCTCCATGTCCTCTGGATGGTCGCTATTGGGGTAAAGTTGGCACCTTATATGAGCGAATTTGGACTTATTAGATTTCGAATTTTGGTTGAGGTATTATTCAAATTAAACATTTTTTTATTTGGCATTGATGTGCTTAGTGACTTTTTTTTATTATTCGATTACTTCTATAAAAATCAAAGTACACATATAGGGACTTTTTTCATTCAGAAAAAGATGTGATAATCTTGAGGATGATTATATACATATAAAATATATGTATATATTTTAGATGCATTCATAATCATAGTCTCATTACATGTATAACAAATGAAAACACAATTTTCTATAGTTTGCAACCCGCATTATTATTTATGTAGTTCATTCAAAAAATATTCTCCACTTCGAATATATGAGCAATGTTTGTCCTTTGTCAGATAAAGTGTTTGTTGAAGCTATCTCAAATCCTGAAGTCTCCGAGGTTCCAAGCTTCTCCAGAGAAGCAGAGTTTTATCTTCAAAACTTAAGTGAAGTATTTAATATGGATGGTGCAATGGAAGGAAAGAAAATTGAGAGAGTGACTAACCATGATGTGAAAGCAGTTGCATACTTCCGGAAACAAAAATGTCATTCACAACCAGAGATAGCTAAGGTTCATATATCTATTTTTTCTTTATGCGGTGATCACAATATTTCTATATTCTAGGGTCTCTTTTATCTCTTCTAGGTTCTCACACCCTCATTATTAATGGCGTCCTTATTCTTTATATTTACAACTGTCAATTTTGTATAGGTCCTCGAGTTTTTCCATTTTGCTTGTACATCTGAGGATATTAACAATATGGCTCATCATTGATGCTGAAAGAAGCACTCAACAAGGTCGTACTACCAGTCATGGACAAAATGACCGTAGGAATAAGTGACATGGCCACTGCATATGCTGCCATTCCCATGCTTTCTCGAACTCATGGGCAGGTATATAATTTTAGGCGATAAAACATTCTTTTTGTTGTGTACTCTGAATAGGGCCTCTCTCATTGCCATCGCACACTCTTGCATGACATTGCTCTCATACTCATCATGTGTATATATAGACTTTTGAGGAGGCAAAATAACTAAGCACGACATATACGAATAATTAAAGAATGGCCAAAGTCCCACTCAAAACACTAGCTTATGCTTCAAAAGTCGAACCATGTTTATGACTACACCTTTTGAATTGTCAAGATAAATCTACTAGGCTTATTTAAGTAGCCTACTTATTTCCAACAGCATGGATTAATTCAACAAACAATATTCTGATTGGTTTCTCATATTTTATTCTAGCCAGCTTCACCGACAACATAAGGAAAGGAAATGGCAATTTTTGCTTACAGGTTGAATACAGAGCGAAGGGAACTATCTCGAATAGAAATTTTAGGAAAGTTTGCTGGTGTTGTTGGAAACTACGACGCACATCTAGTTGCATATCCCAATGTTAATTGGCCACAGGTTGCAAAGGAATTTGTGACATCTCTCGGAATAAGTTTTAATCCTTACGTAACTCAGGTATGTTTGCTAACACAAACTCATCGTTTTAGGTGTTCCTTTGAAATTCTTGTGTTAAATTGAGAAGACGTATCAATAACTTTCATTCAAATTGTACTATAATTTTTTATTGTCTCATGGGATTTAGCAATCTCAAAGAACTACCAAAGCTTACTCTCTAATCTATACTCAATTAAATTCAGCCTGCAGATGACTTTGAAAATAAAGTATGTTTGAGATTACTCTTTTGAAGTAAAGTTTTTTTTAGCTTTATCTTACATCTGGATATAAATTACACACATGCTTAGATTCCTTTAAGAGGTAGTTTTGTAAATATAAAATGCTCTTTATCATGTTTCACATATTCACTCTAATTTATTGGTCTTCTAAATCAGATTGAACCTCATGATTACATGGCTAGACTTTCCAATTCAATCTTTCAGTTCAACAACATTTTAGTCGACTTTGACAGAGATATTTGGGGATACATTTCTTTGGGTCATTTTATGCAGGTGAGAATAACCATATGTTGATGAATGTCTTATTAGTATCTTTACCATACAAAATAAATTTACATATTCCAAATATGAGCAGATAACTAAAGCTGGTGAGATTGGTTCCTCAACAATGCCCCACAAAGTTAATCCAAATGACTTTGAGAATAGCAAAGGCAAGTGTGGAATTGCAAATGGAGGCCTGTCCCATTTGAGCACGAGTTGCCTATTTCCCGCTGGCAGGTACATACACTTTCATAATCGTTCTTTGTTTTGAGTTAACTCTTTGATAAACTTGTTCTGGTTTGCTAATTGCTGCGAGACTTAACTGATTCGACTGTTCTAAGGAACATGGGTGTAGGATTAGGACATTCTCTTCTGGCCTACAAAAGCGCTTTACAGGGCATTTCTAAGCTTCAGGCAAGCCATATTATTTTGATGACTTATATAACTTTAACAATAGTTCAGTTTTTTGGAGCATTTCTGGTTATGGTATAATATTTCTCAATCATGTTTGTTGCAGATGTATCATAACTACACGTTAATCCTAGATTGTTGATTTTATCCAAGAAAGTACGTTATTAGACTATAGTTTAGTTGGCTGCAGCTCCTTATACCCAAAAAGTCCAGAACTACTATATTTTACCAGGCTAGTTAGACTAATGTTACGGACCACCCGACGGGAGGCCAAAGATCGCACCAAAGACATAGCCGACGGGTTGGCATATGCGTCCTAGGGGCTGCCCAGGACAAATTAAAGCAACCAAACATGCCCTTAGAGGTTCCAGAGAACTCTAAAGGCTTCTACACGGATCCGGAATATTCTAGAGAGTTCCGGAACAGTCCGCACAACTCCGGGAGGGACTAGAAGGGACCGGAAGGTGCCGGAAGGCACTAGAAGGCACCGGGAGAGCCTACACGAGTCTAGAGCATGCCGGAAGGATCTAGAACATTATGGAGAGCTCAAGACACTTGTAGGAACATCTTGTACATAGTAGAGAACTCTAGGAGCATGTACATAATTCTAGTATGTGTAGGAAGTTGTAGAAGGGTCTAGAGAATTAATCTCAACCCTTAGATCAAATAAATCCTAGCCGTCCACTTGAGATGGCAAGTAGTATAAATAGGTGTAGGCCATTCATTTGTAACCATCAAGTTCTCAAGCTAATACAAAGCATACTTTACTTTCACAAAGCTTTCTTACTTTCCACTTTCACCACTTTTCCTTCAAGCAAAGTTAGGCTGACTTAGCCGATTCCGCAAGGGGCGGTAAAGTGCGCAAGGGGCGACAAGGCTGAGTGCCGCACGACACTTGAGAGAACAAGTCCGTGACACTAAGCTATAAAACCAAAGGTTGGATCATTCCAAACTTCGAGTACATAAGAAATTTATGTTATTTTGTTGGATAGAGCACACAAATGGTATGTTCATACAATGCAAGAAAGAATGTAGTAGCTGCGTAGAGTAAAGTGAAAATGTTTTTCCAGCAAATAATAAGGCCCTAAAAGTAAATATTGGGGAATCTTTGATATGCATTTGGACGTTCATATATGGAGGTATTTTTTGGAAGGTTGAAGTGACTTTGTTCCTTGAGTGGCTGCTGGGAATTGGTTTAGGCATCGTAAAGCACTAAATATGAGGCCTTTGTTCTGTGTTTTTTTTTCTTTTTTCTTTTTTTTATTCATTTTTTTCATGTTTTGGGAAAAGATGAAACCGGGGAACAATATATTATACTTCTTTAGTGTAACATTCGGGGTGCATTACGTGTTGTCTCTTGTTTCAATAATATCTGTAAGACTAGTTACCTACTTCATTAGTAATACTGGTAAAATTCTCGTCTGATTTGATCAAGTTTCAAACATTTCACATAGGTGAATGCAGCTTCTTTGGTTGGAGACTTGGATCACTCGTGGGAGGTGCTTGCAGAGCCAATACAAACTGTATGTAACTGTTGAAGAAAAATAATTCAAATCTGGTTTAATTTAATTGTTAATTCTTTATACCATTTCGATTTTCTGGTTGTAGGTAATGAGAGTTCCAGAACCTTATGAGAAACTAAAGGAGCTGACTAGATGAAGGTCGGTGACAAGGGAAAGCATAAGAGAATTCATTCAAGGCTTGGATATCCCAATCGAAGCAAAGACATCCCTCATGAATTTGACACCCCAAATTTATGTTGGGCAGCTGTAGAACTGGCCAGAAGTTTTGACACAGTTACTAGTTTGGTAAATGGAGCTAGACCCGTATGAGTTGTTTAGCTGACGAATTATCAGTTTTGCTTGTAGTATACGGCTCCGTTTCAAAATTAAGCAAGGTTTCAAGGCATATTGCTACTTATATATATAGCCTTGAAGGGAATGCAAATTGAAATATGTCGTGAAGCTGACATTGAGATTCACCCCTTAGGCCGTATTATTGAAGATTGTAGAGTGTTACTACATAGACCATGGGAAAGCAAAATTGCCTACACGAAGAGGGACGGTAATGGATGCGCAGATGCATTGGCTAAATTGGGACATAACATTCAAGGCACTTGAAAAGAAGCCCCTTTTGAGTTGGTACACCTTTTGGGTGTTGACTTAGAATACTTGTTTCCTTTGTTTCTTTTGTATCAAAAAAAAAAAAAATTGAATTATGTAGAATTATTGTTGTAATCCATATTGTTGGTATGGATGTTTCTTTTGTATAAAAAAAAAAAAAATTGAATTATGTAGAATTATTGTTGTAATCCATATTGTTGGTATGGATGTTTATTTTTATCAAGTTGTTGCGTACAAACCAATGTTCATTAAATACCTAGTTGTAGTGATGTGATGCAGTTTTTTATAGCTCAAGTTGAATGTTGTTGTACTACTTGGCTTGCTGTTTGTTGAATTTTTGTGATTTTGGAACTATTAACATGATATGTTTGGATTACTAACTTTCCCCTCCAAAAAAAATATGGAATTTAAATCTGAATTAATTTATGTTTAACTATTTGGGTTTGGTCTTGGATCTGTAGCATTTTGATAAGACCCAACTCAAGCAATTTTGGTTAGAATTTGAAGATGCATCGGCTCAAATAAACTACCAAGGGTGGTAATCAAATGGGTTGGGTTTGGGTTTGCATGGATCTGGGATGGGTTTAAAAAAGGAATTTGGGTAAAGAAAATGTTTCATATTGGGTCGAATAGAGTCGGGAGATGAAGTATATTTGTTTGATTTATACTAGATTCGATTGACTCCAAACACGACATAACTAATTTTAGGATGAGAATAAAATTTTGCAAAACCAACATATATTACCATGCCTATTATACTGAGTTGAATAGTAAATTTAGACTAAAACAGTAAATCCTAGAAAAATAGTATTATCTGTCAATATAATCTTGTCAACTGGGAGTTGAAACTAGAAAAGCTTTGAGAACAAGAAATGGAGAAAACAACCAAGTCATCACATTTCTCCGAAAAAACCCATCAAATCTTCACTATATATTTTTCTCAAGGAAAATGACCAAAACAACCTCAACTTCTCCCAACGCTTGTAAATTTAGGCATGACCTCTAGCAACATTTCATCCAAAAGTGTAGCAAAAACCGCAGTTTCCAATTCTAAAGCAACCTCTTCATTTTCTTGATCTAATGTTTTCCATTCTAATTTTCCCTTTTCCATTTCCTTAATGTAAACTTGCCTGTTCTTTTGAACCTCCCAACCGAGCAACAATTCGCTCCTTTTTCTTCCGTTAATCCATTCCTCTGCCTCGTCTATTACCTCTTCATCAAATGAACATCCACCCTGTGATTGTTTTGGAGATGCCACTTTTCGTTCAACGATTTTTTCTCTAAAGAAGTCTAATAGTAAATTTTCTGCATTCAGCTTGAGGCCATAAGATGGCAAAGTGTTCTTCATTTGATGAAGCAATTCAAATGCCATTTCTTCTTCTTCTTCTTCTTCCATATCAGATATGAATTTATCGTCGATTGAAACCGAGGAAAGTGGTAGAGGTGATCCATTGGATTCGTTATCCGAGTCTGTCTGTGGCTGCAACACAAAGCGTTTAGATAGGTTCACTGGCTCCAGCTCATTAGCAAGGCATTCAAATCTCTGTATCTTCTTCATTAGTTTCTTCTTAGTTCCTACAAGTCACATTTTCTTGATGAGTAAAATCTCATAATGTAATTAAAATAAGGAAGGTAGGTTTTTTTTTTTTATTTTTTAACATAAAAGGTATTATTAGAAATATAATTTTTTTTCTTTTAACCATTACGGATCCCAATTTTAGAATATTTTTCACTTTTGGTCCAATGACGATAATATCGTCCATTTGGGCCCAAACCTACAACAATGAGACTTGTTTTGAGTAATTAACAATTAATAGCTTATTTAATGAAGTATATAGGACAAAGAATATATTCACTGCACCTTCCATTCTAGCAAGTCTGTGCTGGAAAGGAGAGGAGGAGATTTCATCTTCATCATCAAAAGGACAATCTAGTACTGAAACTGGACTGAACTGTTCTTTTTCTTCATTTGACCATTCTTTCTGCTGCTGCATTTCATTAGCCATAAAACATTTAAAATCAATCCAAATAAATAAATATAATCAATCCAAATAATTAAATAAATTGGTAGATTATAAACAGTTGAGGGGCCTCTAATCAATAGACAGTTGGAACTGAAAACATGTTTTGGTCAGTAAACGTTAATTCAAATTGAATTGGTTTATGGCCCCAAGAACTAGTTGGGACGGGACCCCCCCCCCCCCCCCCCCCCCCCCAAATCTCTCTCTCTCTTCCATAAGTTTGTTGCAAGCTTTCATATTAAAGTCTAATAAATGAAAAATTCAATACCATCAATAGGTCATTCATTAATTTGAAAATAAATCACTTTGCAAAGTACGGGAATCAATATTTCAGCCAGATGAATAATTTTAGGAAAGTATCCTTTCAATGGTTAATGTGTACTTTGAGGTCAACTTCAAACTACGATGTTGAAATGGGTATGGCCCTAAAAAGGAGAAGAAACGGGTCGAAAAATATCATGATATTCGACTCACCGTGTGCTGTCTTATATATTGTGTTTGTGTTTTACTTAATTCGTAGTTGTTTCAGTCTAACTAAAAAATAAACTTTAGTAATACTCATTTTATTTTGTCAATCCAAACAAAAAGATATAGATTAAACAAATCCACGGAAGATCATTTTATTAGATTTTGATAAAATGTATAATTGTATATATGACAAATGTGGCATACAAATTACAAGGAAACAAGTGGAAAAATTTATATCAAATTCGACTTGATCTTATTAATTATATAAAAATTCAAATATATTCATGGCTGTATTAGACTAAACTTCATTGTTCCCGTTAATGGAAAGGCAGAATTATGACCAAGAATATCTAATATGTAAATCTAATTTGGTGGATTATTTTCAACTAAACTTGCACTCATTCCTAACTATGTATTTTTAAATAAAACTAATTAATCCTAGTTAATTTAATAAACTAATCCTAATTCCATAATGGAGCGTGTACATGTTAAGAATTAGGATGTTTGTATTTGAAGCAAATGAAGATAGACATAGACCACGAAGATCCATGCAATGAGAAGTAAATCCCAAGAGAGGTATCGGATTCGTCAAAAGTCAACCTCAGTAATCAATCGACAAAATTGTATGACATCTGTCCACCTATTTACTATTTAATAGTAATAATAATAACCACATGCCCCAGTACGTAATTATGTCTTCTAGCATAGCTTTATGTATGTAAGAATATGATGATATTATTTTTTTTATATATATTTAAAAAAAAAAAAAGAAGTCCGTAAAAAAATTATTTTTTACTACTTTTATATCTACTGCTATGCACTAAACCGATCGAAATGAGCTTTTTACATTGTTCTAAAATTAAGAAAATTATTTTCGAAAACAAAGATGGAAGGAACGGAACTACTAGTAATTTTGAAGGTACACCAACTCACCACATTAATTTCCTGTGTTTAATTAAATGTGTCCCTACATATTTAACATGTGCATTTATGATAAAGAAAGAAAAACGACTGTACCAAAAAGAAAAGAGGACCAAGGGTCTTTTAGGAATTTAATCAATGAAGGAGTAATCTAGTACTTAGTGCACCATGGCACCGGAAGGGTTCCTGCCGTAGATTCCGCCCAATGACAGCATGAAGCGGGATCTACGCCGTTAAAAGACACAGTAGCATTGATAACCATAGAATCGAGTGTACAATACTAGTATATACCACGCACGGCCGCACGTGTAGCTCCAGCTATTTTCCCTCCATCTTTACCGCTGCGGTATTTTACAAATATCGAAATTCCTTATTATATTTTTATGCGGTTCAAATTCTCTTACATATTTTTTTAAAATTGTTCAAAATATCGAAATTCGTAATTTCTTTTATTATCCAGTTCAAATTCTCTTACCCTTTTTTAATTATTTTTCAAAAATTTGAATTTAATTGTTCTCACTTTCCCAGAACATTCTTTAATCATCTGAGAAATTCAAATTAACATAAATTGCAACTACCATGCACACTATAGTTGTAACACTTGAAAACATTTTAATTCACTCTAAGAAATTTTGGACACTATGTTTATATATGGACAAAAAGCTTCGATTGAACTCGTGAAATAATTTGCATTATTTTGGAAATATTGTTGGCTATGGCTTTAATTTTGATAAATAAGTAAGTTAATTTTAAATAAACTACTTAATTAGTGACAACTTTTTTCGCGAACTAATTCCCTATCGCGCTTAATGCTAATTAAGTAATTTTTCATATATAATGTACCTCTACTGGTCTTTAATTAGACTATATATATATATATAGTACGTACTTTCACCAAATATTTAATACTACTAGCTAGTAGTATAATTTAAAGAGCCTGCCCTGATCTGATGTGCCAACACTTATGACTAAATCAATTATGTGATTCTTAGCAACCCACCCCCAATAAAAAGAATTTCTCCTATTAGAGTTCAATGTAACTTTAATTATTAGACTAAGCTAATATATATGTATATATATTATTGGTAGTTAATTGCCTAATATAATAACCGTTAGACTCAACTAGAGTGCAAAGTTATTAACATGACAAAAATAATTATCACATAAATATTTAATGTTGGAAAGGAAAAGGAGTTGACGAATCCAAGTATATTTGTAAACCAAATTTCTCTTTTTAATTGGTCAATTGTTATTAAAAATTAAAGTCGAACCACTTTAATTTTTTTTATTTTTTAAAATGACGAGGAGTTACGTTCTCTTTGAAATTTGAAGTAGAATAAAAAAAAAAAAGACAAGATTTTAGCTCAAACAAAAGAGAGAGATAGTAAATAATAAAAACAATAATAGAGTAGAAAAAACCTAACCTCTAATAAGGTGTTTGTGTTCGTGGAAGAGTTGGTACTGGAACCCGAACTACTACCATCACTGCTGGTTGTTGAATTCCTTAAAACGTCACCGTTAGTTACAACCACTGTCTTACTACTAACAACTTCCTTCCTGGACACCTCTACGTCGTCGTTTCTTCCCTCAGGTAAATTCAAATTTACCTCCGAAGAAGAATTACCGCTCGAACTCTCATCCGTCGAAACAGTAAAATCACTCCCCGACCAGCTGTTACTTTTACTCTCACTCGTCATAAAACCATCCAACGGCTCTGATGAGTCCTCCTTCAACAACTCATCGAACGATTTCCACCCTTGGATCTCCTTGCGATTCGACTTCCGTTTCCAAAAACCACTCTCCAGTAACTTCTTAGAGAAACTCCGCGGTAAAAACGACTTCTTCGATTTCTTCTTTTCCGGCGAACTCACGGCGGCGAAAGGGAGGCGTTTCATGGCCGTGATCACGCTTTGAAAAGCCGAAAGAGGGGATTTCGATTTGTTCTTAACAATTGTGGGTGGGTTTTTTTTGTTGAAATTCAAATATTTCTTCTGCTTGTTTTTTTTCAGGTCGATTTCGAGGAGGAATCGCACGGTGGTGCAGCATTGTCTTCTTGGGAATGATTTGAAGCCGTTGGATGAACATGAGCTAAAATCATCCAACAAGTAATCTTTTAGTAACAATGACTTCGGTTTAATCAATCTAGAATCCATTGGAAAAAGCAAAAAAACAGAGTAGAAAAAAGATGGGATTTTTAATCTTCTTTATTAGAACTTAGAAGATAGTAATATATATTGCTGTTCGGAATAAAGCAAAAGGAAATGAATGATGGGATTTTCAGAAAAAGTGAAGAACAGAGTGCATTTAATAAAAAAGCTGAAGTTCAATTGTTATGAATGTATGACATTTTTGCAGTACAAAAAGGGTAAGAAAAAAACAATAAGTGGAGAGCCAGCCAGGTTTTTGTAATGGAAAAAGAAAAGAGAAAAGAGTGAATGAATGTAAACTGTAAAGAGAGTGATAAAAAGACTGTCTCTTTTAAAGGGTTAAAAATGTGAAAGTGAGAGGTAGCTTCTTCTTCATCTTAAAATGGTGAAGATCTCTAGGTTAATTTTAATTAATTAAATTAATTATGATTACACTTCATTCATATATGTTTAGAAGAAGAAGAAGAAGCAGCAGAAGAAGAAGCATGGATGCTTCTTTTTGAATCTCAAGTTTGATTAAACTAATGGATTTTAAATTTTGTTGGTTTGGGTGTTATGGGTTTGTTTAGTTAATTAATTGCTGCAGTCTTTAATTAAGTTTATTCTATTTTATAGATGTTTAATTTGAATAAATAAGCAATGACATGGGATGGGGTTGTTATGAAATGAGAGCATAGTAGTTGATAAAAGTCTTAACCTACAGGCCTACTTTCTTTAATTTATTTACACATTATCTTTCTTTAATTTTCTTTTAATAGAACATCAACTTACTTAGAAGAATATGATTGATATATATATAATGGAAGATATTAGTTTCCACAAAGTGGCGAACACAAGTTCGAGTCCTCGTCTGAAGAGATTCATATAATATATCTGACGTGAAGTCTAAGATCTGAACCATCGATTTATTGTTTGACACATGATTTTATCGGCACATTAATCATATTGTAAGAAGTGTTATTTAATCGAAGCACCGGCCTAATTGCAAAACAATCGTATTTAGCATACTCTCATAAATATGATTAATTAGGGCTTGTTTCTTCGAATTTTTGATAGAGGTTTTGGAGGTTCCGTCATATGATACAGATGTTCTTAATTTCTAGAAATTTCAAAAATATGTTTGTTTGAGTTTCAGCTTAATAATAATGACACAAACCTTAATAAATGACACGATTCTCAAAGAACTTAAAATATCAGCATATGTTTGAATTGTTAGAAAACATAAATATTACGAACCAAAACAAATAGAGTCTTACATTTTTTGAATATTATTCAACTAATACATGATGAGTATATATTTTATTTTTCAAGTTATAATTTCAGTTAGAATTTACGCATGTACGTTTGCTGCATGTGTGATTTGGTTGGGAATCTAGGCTGTTAGACTGATCAGTGACCATAAGTTGACCTTTCTTTATTAAAGTAATCGTGTTTAATATGATCTTAATTAATGTCACGCGCCTTAAGTTTCTCATACGAGTGACTGACACAGCAATAAATTTTTGGCTGAATTTCTTGTAATTGAATTTATAATTAATTAATTATCCCAAGTCCTTCTCTCCAGAGCAAAACATACGGAGATTAGGCAAAACTACATTTAGTCCTATGGAATTGAGAATTTTTAGCATTTTTAATCCTATCCTAAGCTTAACAAAGTTGCACTTAAGGTCCCAATTTATAAAATATATTTCGTAATGTTTGCCCCACACTATACAAAATTGTATCTTTGGACATAGGCGGAGAAATTATTTAGTACAACCGCTGCACCACGTCATCAAGTACACGTGGTGCAGCCCACCAATCACCCATGTTCTGTCTATGTGAACACAATTTTCTGAATTCCTATTTTTTTGGAAAATGGCTAGAATATGGGGTGATGTGGATTATCAATCCACATGTCCCAAGTGTATTGGTGGGATGCACCACGTGTACTTGATGACGTGGTGCAGCGATTGTACTAAATAATCGGACTGGCGGTGGTCACCCAAGAAAAAAAAATCTGGTTATATAGTTGGGTATATGGATATATACACAAACAAAGTTGATTGCTTCAGTGGTAAAGTGTTTCTTCAAGATGGATGGGGACTTAGGTTCAATTCTTGGAGTGGCACATGTCCTAGTATTTGTTATTTTTGACATATATATTCACATTTATTTCTGGAATTTATTCTTATTTTAATTCAAATTTCTTTTCAACATTATATTCTCTTATTTATTCATAGAATTCAACTTTTTTTTGGACATTATATAGTCATATATTTTCTGGAAACTCAAATTCTTCTAGAATTTTCTTTTGGATGTTATGTTAAATGTATAAATCAAGTAAGCTAATAATTTGTAGGGTTCAAGAAGATATTTTTTTAGTTACTTTGATATGCATTATGTATATATACTAGTATAATCCTTATATTAGACACAATTTTAAGATAATTTGTAGGGTTCAAGAAGATATTTTTTTAGTTACTTTGATATGCATTATGTATATATACTAGTATAATCCTTATATTAGACACAATTTTAAGATAATGTTTTACAATTAAATACTCATCATACATTTTGATTAATTATGTATTTTACATGATAAATATATATTATGGATTATTTCAAAAACACTTGAAACATGTAACTTTGATGCTTTTAGTTTTTATCATCTTATCAAAATTACTATGAAAAATATATCGAATTTGCTATCAAAAAAAACTTTGGCCTCCCCAACAAAAGCCGTCGAGGTCCGCCCCTGTCTTTGGTTTTATTATCTACAAACATATTTTGTAATTTTGGATGAAAATGAGATTCCATATATTCTGGGATCAAGAGTGTTGAAAACCCAATTATGTGGGAGTAAATGTGCAATTTGGCCGGGGAAAAATATAAGAAGGGATTGAAAAGTTCTCGGAAGGATTCTTTCAGTTCCTGTAATGAGTTTAGAAATAGAATACAAATACAAATACATGGACTAAACCCAGTTTAAAATAAGGAAAATTGTACTCCACTCCCACACATTTAGCAATGGATACATTATATGTATTTTAGATGAAAATCTGTACGTGCTTGATCGATCGCAAAACAAAGTAACTCCTTTAGAATAATTTCCTTTAGAAAAATGTTTTATACAGTATATTATTATTGGTCAGGTTTCCAATAAATTTCAAGTATATATAGGTCGAGTTCCTCATTTAATTCCATCACATACATAATTAAATGCTTTACAGAAATCATGTTCCTAGTGTAATTGCCAAACATGGTTGATGTACCGATCAAAACTCTAGCTGATGACAACTAGTAAATAGTAATTGCCACATCTTAATTTGTTTCGAAGAGAAGAGACATTTAAGGAGTTGTTTGCTTAGCTTGCCTTATTATATATGGATGGAAGAATAATTGGCCCATATTGAATGCAGATTGACGTACATGCACATTCAGTTGGGGTCAGTTCAATATTTTGTTGTAAGAAAAAGTTGAGAGAAATGCTCTCAAAAGATGAACAAAAGGGGGGAAAATGCAAGATACTACTCTGTGTTATATGCGAAACTTGCATAAAACTATCATATTGACTTTTTTTTTTGCACCAAACCCCCTTGTCATTACAAGAAAAATGGATTTTAGCGACAAAATATTAAGTGACATTTTTGAAATTGTACTTTTTGCATATACATAGTGACAAAAATATTAGTTTTGTCACAATAACAATAGTGACACGTGCAGTAATGACAAAATATATTTTTAAGTTGTCACTAATGGTTATTAGTGACAAGTCTATGGAACAAAAAGTTGTCACTACTCTTTCAGTGACAACCTAGTAACAGTAAATATTGTCACCACTAAATGTCAATAGTGACAACTTTTTCACATTTCTTGTCACTAGTGTGTCTATTTACATCATTTTAGTGACAATGTTTAAGTTTTTGTCACTTTGTCATTTACTATTTTGTAACTAAAATTTAATTTTTTTTGTAGTGTGTACTGTAACGCCCCCAAAAATTTCGAACGCTTTCGATTGGATTTTTAATCCAAATTTAAGTGCTACATTTCATTTTCAAAGTTAAGCATTAATTTGAACTTAAACAATTTCTGGGGCAAAAATGCACTTTACCAAAACTTCAGGGGGCAAAGTGCAAATTCCGCCCCTACTTGATTTCAGCTGATAGGAGAGCCTTTATAGCTCTCCTAGCCAGCCCTAGGGAGTGGCCAAGCATGCCCCTTGGGTAGAGAAATTTCTCTACCCAAGGTGAACATGCATTGGTTGGTTTTTGAAGACTAATTATGTCTCCCTCTATTTCCAATGTGTATATAATTATTATACACACTTACCATCAGATTTTTATCCTCTCCATAACCTCAATTACATACATATTATAGAGAATAAGAGAGAGAGAGAGAAGAGAGAACACATTAGAAATAGGATTTTCGGATTCTCACTACACAGCCTCGGTTTTCCGATCATTCCGCCTTCGTCCACCGTTGGATCATGCCCAAATTTTGCATGGAGGTTCTACACACACGGATCTACATATTGACCGTTCGGATCGTCGTTTGGATCTCCCAAAGTGAATCTCCAGTCGTTACACATTTAGAAAGATAGTTTTCGGGTATACTCAGCACAGTCTCGGTTTTTCAACCATTCGGCCTTCGTCCACCGTTGGATCGTGCCCAAATTTTTCCTGAAGGTCCTACACACATGGGGCTACATATTGACCGTTCGGATCGTCGATTGGATCTCCCGGAGTGAATCGGCAGTCCTTGGAAGTTGGGGAAAAATAAGGATTTGAGGGCCTTTTTATGAACCACCACCGGAGCCGCCACCACTTCCACCGGAGCTGCCACCACCACCTTCGGAGTTCTGGAAATGAAGAGAGTTTCACCTCCTTCATTGTTTTGGGTAAAAAGACATCCATGCATGTGTTCTTTAGTCTTTGTGATATTACTTTCTTCTCTTCAAAATATATGTTGAAGAAGTTTAGTTTGTCCTTGTGATAAGTTGTTGAGTTCATGTTTAATATTAGATATTTAATGTGACTTGCTTTGGTTTTGTTTAAATATTGCTTATATGTTTGGATCTTGATTTATTTTCGTAAAAAAGTTATTGTTCATAATTTCCGAAACTTTGGGGGTATTTTTGAAAGGTTTTAAAAGTTGAAGGGCTTAGGTTGCGATTCTTGTTGGTATTAAAAAGGGACTGAAAATATAAATTTTTGTTTGATATTTGGTTAGGTTTACTTGAAAAGCATTTGTTTTAAAGTTTGTTCCGATATTTTGCAAAAATGGGAGTTTTTGAAACATTTGGGGTTATTTTTGTAAATCTGAAAATAAGGGGTTAAAGTTGCTTTTTGTTGCTGTTTTTACATGGTTCTTTTATAAACTCTTGATTAATTGATTTGAAGTAGTGGTTCATTCATTTTAGTTTTTAGATTGAATATTTGTAAATTTTTCGAAGAAAGTTCATAATTAAAGAACTTTTTGTTTCGTTTGTGAAAAGTTATTAAAACTTATTTTTAATATTAGTTTTATAGTGAAAATTATGCTTGATTATTTTTAAATATTTCTTAAATGCGTGGATCTTAAATTATTTTTCAAGAAAATTGGTTTGGTTAAGTTTTCCAAACTATGAGGGTGTTTTTGGAAAGTTTTAAACTTGTGGGGTATTTAAAGCTTTGATTTTTGAAGTAAAATGATACTTAATACTTTCATTTGATTTTCGATATGGGTTTAGTTAAAAATCTTTTGATTTAAAGTTTGTTGCAAAAAAATTCGGAAAAATGGATGTTTATAAAAGTTTAGGGGTTGTTTTGTAAATCTGGAAAATAAAAGGAAAATTTTGCTGTTTTGGCGTTGTTTTATGAAATTAGAATTTTGAGTTCTGAAAATAATAACTTTTAAGTGGAGTTGATGTCGTAAATTTTAAACACTTTTGTGCGAGGTGTTAGTTTAGGAAATCCTTGTGTAGGATTTCATTAGTTACGTTTTAGTAAGATTGTTAGATACATTCTAAGTCGTATACGTACTTGCTCAGGTTTCGGATATGCATCATTTGTGGAGTTTTAGTCGCTATACTAAGCGACAAAGGTGAGCGCTATGTGTTTAATTTGTATGTCGGTCCGATGTGCTTGTAGATCGAGTCCAAACATGCACTTAGGCTCTTAATAATCAAAGCATGAATTTTATTCTAACTTTTCTTGCATGTCGTCACGAATAGGTTGACTTATTAGGTCAACATTTCTCGCATGAAATCACTTAGCATTTGAACATGATTATCCAAATACATGCTACATCCGAATCTATTAGTTGCGAATATATTTTTCGAAATTATCATGATACCCAAAATTTCATTTGATAAGTTATTAAATGTTGATAATATGTTTGATATGTTATGTTCCGTTTGTTTCCGACTATATGTTTCCGTTTGTTTTCGATTTTGTGTGGGCCCCCTTTTGATTGGTATATGGACCCGATGCCAACCTGGCCGGCAAGGGCCGGTAGGATTGTCACGGTTACCCGTAGGCCTGTTCTTACAACCCAAGTGGGGAGGAACACTTGGGGAGTAAGGACGAACTCCGGCAAAGACATGTCGATGCATTTTTGATAGTAAGGTCGCTCCTTACTTGGTGAGTTTGGATGGAATTTGATCAGACTGAGGATGGAGGGTAAGTGGAGGACGGCATCAGCAAATTCTTGGTTATGTGAATTTCGTGTTTCTTCCGTCTTGAATATATGTTTATTTGCTTGATAACATGCTTATGTTATATAATATGTTGCATCCACACATCACCATGCAAATTCGCACATAGCCTCACTAAGTTGGACGATCAACTTATGCGTTCTATGTTTCACTCTTTTCAGTTTCAGGTGCTCTGAAAATTTATAGTCGGGTTGCGGTTAGGTCATCACGGTTGCGGTCCCACCCTAGTATTCAGGAGAGTAGTAATATTTTGTGATCGATTTATGCTCTTTTTCAATTTTGATTAAAACCTTGTTTAGAATGTTTGATTTGTTAAAGTTGATTTATTTTTTTGTCAAAGATTCAAGATTTTCATAAATTACTTAATTATCTCTCTCGATTGATTTTGTTCAAATATTTTGATATACTTTGATTAAATGCTTCCGCTTTAAACTCAACTATGAAGATTGATTTTATTTGTTCGTCAAAAACTTAGTAATTTAAATTGTTCTTAATTCGCTTTAAACCGCTTCCGCTGTTAAACTTTTAATTTATCGTTTTCGTTTAAAAAAAAAAAAAAAAAAAAGGCTTCGATGTTTTTAACGCTACTTTTTCAAAATAACAATAATTTTTCGACCGTCATCCGACGGACCCGCGGAGCCGGGCCGTCACATGTACTTTCAAAAATCCTGCATAAAACACTCAATTTAATTTTCGTTAGTTACTAACAACGTTAATTTTTAATTGAATCTCCTAAATTACCCCTATATATATTTAAAAGTACAAGGAGTTTTGTTCAAACATTCAAAAGTACAAGAGAATTTTATGCAAACTTTAAAAAATACAAGGGAGTTTTGCACAAACATTTAAATGAACAAGGGGGTTTTATGCAAACTAAATTATTCAAGGGTAAATTACAAATACCCCCCTCAGGTAAGGTCTAATTACAAAAATCCCCCTCAGGTTTGTCACCTTCTGACAATTAACCCCTTGTCGCTAAAATGTTCCAATTTTACCCTTGGAAGTTATTTGTAATGTTTATAATATGTTATAAATTTTAAAACTTGTGTGTTAATTGTTATATCTTGTAAATTATAAAAATAATATTTATATATTTACCACCAAAATAATTGATATAATTTTTAATTTCCCATAAATTTCAATAAAAATTTCAATTTATAATACACTATAACTTTAATAAATTAAAATATCTTATTTATAATACAACATAATTTATTAAATTTACTAATTTATAAAATAAATTCATTTAACTAATGTGTAAACAATTCATATTTACAAAATATATTATTAAAATTCTATTTAATTTAATATTTTACAATTTAAATTGCTAATAAATATATAAATACCTTATTTTGCAATATTTATTAAAACTTATCGGAAATTATGAATTTTATCAATTATTCTGGTAGTAAATATATAATTATCTCTTTTCTAGTTTATAAGATATAATAATTAGATATTAAGTTTTAATATTTATAAGACATTACAAACAATACAAATAACACACAAGGGCAAAATTAGAATATTTTAGGGACAATGGGCTAATTGTAAGAAGGTGACAAACCTGAGAGGGGGTTTTGTAATATCCAATACGTGAGGGTGATTTTTGTAATAAAGCCTTACCTTAGGGGGATATTTGTAATTTACCCATTATTAAAAAATTAACGGTGTTAGTGAATAACGAAGATTGGGTATTTTATGTAGGATTTTTAAAAATACAAGAGAGTTTAATAAAATAAATTTGCATGATAATTTTATGCAGATTTTACCTAACACATGGTAGTATAATATAATTTAATATAATATAATACATTTATCCCCTGTAAATGTAATCTACCTTTATAATCAACCAGTTACAGCATATTTGTTTACCAAACATTATATATATAATAATAATTATAGCCATGGCAGGATGCATAATGGCTAATTAGACAGGGCTTGTTATAGATCCCTTCCTTTTCATATAAAAGTGGCTTGCCTTGCCTCAAACTGATTTAGCGTCCTCCACTTCATAGAATTAATTGAAGTGTTATATCTTAAATTTCTTTTTTTTAAATAAAAAAAAAAAAAGGTGTTATAAATATCCTCTTGTATTTGAACTCATGCAAGTATAATTTACTTTAAAAACTGAAAGACCAAAGCCCACTACGATTTGATCAACAAAATAATGTATTAAACCCAAGATTCACCCAATCTGACCACAGCATTACTTTCCACACTTAATAATACAAAAATACATGATTGATATATAGTCTATTTATTGGCTGCATTTACCCACTAATATTGTTTCCGTGGAAGTATTATTCAATGAGTATATTAGAAACATTCAATCATTTATTTAACTATAATAAAAATGCCGAATAAAGGATAAAATATTTTTATATATAGCCTGTTTCTGTACATCAACAATATTTTTATTGCAATTGGGACCCAGTAATGAAGGACTCAACCTTATTATTATTATTATTATTATTATTATTATTATTGGGTTTATGCAATTTATAGGATGGATCTAAAAGAGGCCATGATGCTAGATAAAATCATAATATTAGTTCCGAAAATCCTGACTTGAAATATACAAGTATTGCGAAAAGGATTATGAGGTAGCCCATTAATTAAAAGGTCCAGTTATTTGGGCTGCGACTTTAATAAAGTTTAAGTTGTGTGGCTGGCTGTTGAGGGATTAAAATAAAATATATATGAAGCCCATTAATTTGTATTAAGGTTATGGTGCTAGGATTTGGTCAACTCGTGCATTTTGGTGTCTAAGAGCCAATCCCTTCACGTTCCTTTTGACACATGAATTTACCATTTAATTAAGTAGATCTGTGATTATGATTCATTATAGAAATACTGATTTACATTAAAATAAATTGTTAAATAGTTAATACGTTTTAGATAGGAAGTTTATATAATTATTAGGAAAATATAAATAATTCTCAACTAACAAATTCAAAAAATATCCAAATAACAAGACTAGCGTACGTGAAACTAAAAAGATATTCAAATTTCTGGTGAGATTGAAGACCTCTAGAGTGTTGGAGGTTAGATCTATATTTAACTAAATTACATTTAAATGCATATCACAATTAGTTTATTTTAGTCGGGTTCAGGTAGGTATTTACGTTACAAATTGGAAGTATACATATAAAGATTAAGTTATTAATTAGGAAATGTAACAATAGCTTAATGACATCACTACATATATGAGTGTATGTAAATACATTAGAATTAATTACCTAGTGTTCAAATATTTATATTATTACAGTTGGATGTGCAACATAAGGCCTTGAAAACTGTTTTTTTTTTTTTAAATTAAAAAAATTTTGTGTTGATTAATTAATTATATACAGTATACATTAACAATGGGAAAAAAATGGAGAAAAATGGAGAGACAATTATTTGAGTTAGTAAGGGTGGTCATGTGATAGTGGGCCGTCAATGAATCTTGTGTTGACACAACTAATAAGTGGGTAAGCCTTAAATCTATTTATGATATGAAATGAAATATCATGAGTCTAGAGTTGTGCTTTTGTCATAATGTACTAATAAATAATTATTATCAGATAAACATGATTAGTTTTGGCTAGTTCTTGTATTCTATATTTTGGCTCTCTATTTTTTTCGAGGGTATTCAAGTCATAATAATGCGACCCAATCCAGTCAATTATTAGTATAATATTAATTAGAATATTTGTTCTTTTGTAATTGATTATAGCAGCGTTATTTACCCAATCACATTACCATTTTAAATATTATATAGAAGAGTAATTAAGTAATTTTTTCAGTGAGTCCGATTAATTTGAAATAAAGTTTCGGGTACAAAATTTTATATTATCAACTACTAACTGATGATATATATTTTAGCTTTTTCAGAATCATGATGGTCGTCATACATATATTATATATAATATATATTTATAATAATAAAAATGCAGTTGTTAATAATATACTGATCAGTGTGTACTAGATTATTCTCGTGGGCCTCCATGGAGATTTTAGATGATTTTCTTGAGCAGCTGGTAGTTGATAATTAATTAATAATGATGCATGATATTTACACGTCGGCTTCCGGAAATGGAATATTTATTTGCAATAAAACAAAGTTTCCTTGTTTTTATCCATTATTTGGAATCGATTCCATTTCAGTCGTTACTATTATATTACAAATGTGTCCGAAGAAGTCTTCACACACATTATTCAACTAACTGATTAAATCCTACAATATAAATATATAGTCGTGAATTATGTATACCCAAAGCAATATAGTACTGATAATTATTGCATGTACTAATATGTGTCTAATGCATCTAACCACAAAATATTGCATATTGCTATAGGGGTGACAAATTGACGGATCGGGTTAGGTTGGGTTTTAGTCTGGTAAAAAAGGCCGGGTCGGATCCAGGCTTGGTCGAAGCGGGTTGGTTCTAATTGGGTTGTTTTCCAAATAGGTCTGGATCGGGTCAGGGATCCTTATTTTTTTTTTTACAAAAAAATATTTTGACATAAATTCAAAAATTGAGTTCCAAATAATAAAAAATGCAGGTGCAAAACAAGGGAATTTAATTACAAGCCTCTAATTCATTTTCAAATATATTTGAATTTGTTTAATTACATCATAAATTCTTAATTAGTAGAAAGTAGGAACTTCAATAAAAATATAATTTTCAATCAAAAGTATTTTACCAAAATATTTCTAATTATTAAGATGAACACTCTCAGGTTCCGCAACCAAGCTTTCAATATCCCCGGAGAGTAATTTGTCTTCATCTTCTTCATCGGAACTATAACCTAGCTATCATAACTAAGAATATATATAATAAAAATAATAAAAATTTAAAATGAAATATGATATAAAATTCTTAGATAACCTTCGAGCCAATCACGAGTACATAAAGTTGCTTCAGCATTTTTCGGCAGTAACCTACTTAGAAATTTTCCAATAATTCGACCTCCATGACTAAATGCAGATTTGGAAGCAACTTTAGTAATTGAGATACTTAGAATATCACGAGCCATAAGTGAGAGCTCTGGATATCTAATGCAATTTTCTTTCCAATAGTCAAGTATATTTAAACTTGGAACATTATTCCAATCAAATAATTCCTTCTCAAGATACAAATCTAAATGTGACTTTCGTCTGACAACCTTATATATATCGAGTTTTGAAAACATCAAACTCCTATAAGAATATAAAATTTGTTAAAAAAAAATAGGATAAAAGATCTTTTGCTTTATGGGGAAGCCCATACAATGTATAGACCGTATAGTGTTACCTAGCTTGAAGGCTTGAACATTATCAATAAAAGTTCATATGCATAACACCAAATTATCTAATATATAGAATTAGAATATCCACTCCCGGTACATAACTGCTATAATCGTTAATCAATCATCATTTATTGCTTTCACATTAAACTGTCTCCTTTGCAAATAATTTGTTTTTTTGGTTTTATTTAGGATCATACGTATCCTTAATTTGATAATATTAGAAAAATGTACTTGAATATTAAAAAATAATACTCCTTTTAATGAACAATGATGCGGTCAAATTTCCTTTCAAGCTTTTTGTCTTCCATACCAAATATTTGTGACGTTTGAATTAAGGGCCAAGTCTACCCACAGCAAACTGGTAATGGAGTTAGGAGTCCGTTATAATTGCATTCTACAATAATTGTGGAATAAATAAAATATATAAAACTTAGGCCTTGTTTGTCTAGGTTTTCTGAGTGTAATTTCCAAAATAATATGAAAAATTATGAAATAATATTGGTTTTCGTAATATTGTTGGTTTGAGTTATGTGAAAGTTAATTCAAATAAAATTTATGGAAAGAAAAGAAATAGTGTAAGGAATGAGGTTCTTTATGTCAAATCTTGATTATTATGTGAGATAAATCATGTTATAGATATGCTAATTTATGTCAAATCTAAATAAAGATTTTTAGATTTAAATTTAAAAATAAAATAATTGCTATTTGTATGGCTTTAAATATATTTATTTGTGAAAATTAAAAGAAGATAAATTTATAACCTAAAGGAAAAAATATTAATTCAAAGAACATCGAAATACAAATAAAACCTAGACAAATAGGGCCTTAGATTTTTAGACAAAGACATTTTGATCAACACCAATTAGAATCGCAAAGAAAAATACATATTAATATATAGTAAAATATGTCGGCCATAATATACAATTAATTAGTCAAAGATCTAGCTTTAGCAATCTCTCTAATTAATCATCTAAAGTCCAAACAGCTGAAGCAATTTTCGGCTTTCTTCAACTGTAATGAGATTCTGTATATATATGTCAGACCCACAAAATAATAAAACATACATCCTTTTCATTAATTTTTATGTTTCATAATACTAACCAATTATTCAGACAACTGAAAAAACTGTACCACTTTTTAACATTGGATTAATTGGAGGTCCCTTGGCCGCCGGCCTCTACCTACTCTAACCTTTTCAACCGTTGCCTCCATCCTCTTTCCTTTTTTGGCTATATATATATATATATATATATATATATATATATATATATATATATATATATATATATATATATATATATATATATTTTTTTTTTTTCCATAATGAAATTAAAGTCTTAAACATGATTTTTAATTTATTCTGAAATGTTGGACACAATAGCTCTATATGAAATGAAAGTAGTTTGATTGAATTTGAACTCACTCGGTCCAAGGTCAAATTTCATTAGGTAAATAATTTAAAGACGTCTTAGTCTAAATCCCAAGTTTGCCAAATCGAAACATACACAACCCCACTTGAGACCTATAAAATTATTGATTTGACATCTAGCACCTACATTTTCTCTACAAATCCCAACAACCAAACATCAATTCAAATCGTAAATTTTCAAAAGTCATTAATTATTATGTAATACTTCATTTTACTATTCAATGAAACCATCATTCAAATCGAATTTCAAAAGTTTTGTTGAAAGCTCTAAAACCACTTTTTGAGATCAAATTGACACGGGAGCCAGCGAAACTACTTCCGTAATAAGCCATTTTTGAACCTAAATTTCACGACAATGTGAAAGGCAGCTAGTTTTTACAACAAAACCAATCACCTTAAAAATATCGTTAATTCAAACATCAATCGATCCATAAACCATAGCTTATTTCAGAAAGGTAGGTTCCAGTCATACTCTACTCACTCAGTAGCTATACGAAATTTGAAGGAATTTATGTATGTAGGCTAACCTTTTGAATTTTATGTATTCCAAAATACTTTATAGTTAAATTTTCATATTCTTGTTTTCCTAATCTATATTTTCTTCAAGGTAATAAAGTGACAAGTTCACCAATACTTCTTAACTACAAAAAAAAATATAAACTATATTTGTACCGATTTCAATTTTGAAAAAGTTTTTTCAACGAAATTAACCATGCTGAGATATTATTGCAAAAAGTATTTCTCGAATGCATATGTATCCAATAGATCAGCAAGCTTAATTAGGCTCGACATGGATCGGAGCTGCTAGTCCCACCAAGACTGAGCCAACATTCAATTATATCCAGTCCCACCACTTCGAAATAAAATCACAAACTTCATTTTCGAAAACCTAACAGTAAAAAGAAAAGGGAAGTCGTGATTTTAGTAATACAATTTTGGCTACCAATTCCAAACTAATAAAAATTTGGTTTTGGCCAATCCTCAAAATCTAAGAAAAGCATAAAAATTATTGATTACTCTTATTTATATAAAAAAGTTATTTGATAAGTGTATTTTCTTTATTGAAGTTAATATCTCTATTAATTATGCATCGTGGGTATTGGGTTCTCATATCTGTAATGAGAGCAGTACGACAACTTAAGCCTGATGATAAAATTCTACATTTTGAAAACGGAGCAAGGGTTGCTGCAAATACTATATGAGATGTGGAGTTAGTTTTATGGAATATATTTCTCTTTAGTTTTGAAGAAGGATTGTTTATACATACCAACAATTATAAAAAACATTATTTATATTCCTTTGTTAAACAATTATATATTTTATTTTTCCATTTCGAATGGGTCTTTTAGCATAATTAAAAATGGTTTTAGTTATGCTTGTGGTACTTTAGTAGATTGTCTATATTCCCTTGAACCAATTAACTATAACGTAATGCACATTAAATGAAAGCCATATTTTTGCATTCACTTCTCAACACCCAATCACAATTAATTCACATTTCAATATTTTAAATTCACAAAATTTAATGTTCAAATTTATTTTAATTCGTCATTCAAAAGGTTTATGCATCAACGGGTGTGATCTGAACAAATGAAAATTATTATGCGTCGGGGGAAGTCCTTATCCTCATCTGGTCTGGCTAAACACATCCAATCACATAACAGATGTATTGCACTTGCTTTGTGATTGATCAATCTCCTAAGAGTTTTTATCCAAACCAAAAACAAGTGCATTACACTTGAAATATAGTTACTTTGGATTCGATCTAACCCGTTCTGGGTAAGAATTTTATATGCTAAAGCGACTCCAAAAACGATTTGCTTTGACCAAAAAATTCTAAAATCTTTTCCCCCTTTTGTCCCTTTAAATAACTTAATTGATTGTTTGTTTCATGGGAATTCTTCACCCTCCCCATGATGATTTCGATTGAAATTAAAGCACAAATGAAAACTATTATGGAGAACTATTTCAATTGAAAACTTGCCATCAAATTAACATTACTTGGACCATAGAAAAGTGAAAA
Source organism: Penstemon barbatus (assembly GCA_003313485.2). NCBI lineage: Eukaryota > Viridiplantae > Streptophyta > Magnoliopsida > Lamiales > Plantaginaceae > Penstemon > Penstemon barbatus. The sequence goes on along the minus strand of QOIQ02000009.1, from coordinate 2,115,380 downwards.
TAAGTCCGCCATTCAAAAAAACGAAAAGAAAGAAGACGCCTTGATTCAGAAGTCAGAACCCGACATATATACTTTCAATGCTTCAAATTGCATTTAATAAAGACTAGGACAAAATTTTAGGTTCTATGATTAGCGATGTATGACACTTCAACTTCTTTCCTTTTCTTTCAATTTCAATTTTCAATTTTTCATCTTTTACTTGCCATAATTATGATTAGACACTTTCGAAATTCAACCCCAAATTAAAACAAGTTCATAGCACTAGCCATGTAAATAGTTTTATTCATGATCGAATTTCATCCGCACGCGATATTCATGCAGTCGTCAATTACTTAAATCAATCTCAATTCTCCATGACCCCTTCTAGCTATGTCTTTTGTGCTTAATTCAGTTATATATGTATATAAATTAAATCTCTTTTATGTTGCTGTACGATCGATCAAGTAACCTGATGCATGATCCAATAATACACATAAGAAATTTATTTCAAATTAATAATTTACCGCATTCCAAATGATCACGATTGAAATGAGATAGATAGAAACGAGACATTGGAGTCAGCTACTCCATAAATTAAATTAAGAAGAAAAAAACACCATATATATATATAATCATCTCGCGCATGTGTCATCGATCTATGCAGCGGACGCACAAAATAAAATACTCTTTTTTTTTTTTTTTTAATTTTCTTAATTTTTAAGAAAAATAGCTAGAATTGTTTTTCAAAAGTAGTTCCATAAGTTATCAGCATCAGAATTCTCCGGTGAGTCAGCAACGGGCGAGGAGGACTGCAGCCTCGGAGGGCTAACGAGCATTCCCTCGGCCATATCAATCATCAAATTTGGCATATCAAAAAGTGCCTCTTCATCTATAAACTCATTTACATTAATATTTTGATCCATTACTCCGCCGAAGTCATTTGCAGGCTTCATCAAGGACGCTGCTATCGCGGCCGCTTTACGAATATCCTCCGGGGAAGGAGAATCCAGGACCGGATACATATTATCAGGGAAGTTCAATACGGCGTCGTTGCCTCTTAGTGCTAGAGCCGCCACATCATAGGCGGCCGCAGCCATTTCTGGGGAAGGGTAAGTCCCAAGCCATATACGGGTTGTCTTTTTCGGCTCGCGAATTTCAGATACCCATTTGCCGTTTCGACACCTTATGCCCCGATATGTAGGGTCATGTTTTCTGCCCGATGATGAGGTGTTTTTGATTTTCTTGCCCTTCTTGGGAGATGGTAACTTCTCCTTCGACGGCGGTGGCGGTGGCGGCGGCGGTGGCGGTGGCGGTGGCGGTGGTGGTGGCGGTGGTGGAGGAGAGGAAAGCTGATCTTGTTGACTCATGTTGGGATGATGTGGAAACTCATCCATATATATATATATATATATATATATATATATATGTATGAGAAAGAATATGTGTTTGGTTTTGGTACGGTATATATATAAGGGGAAAAGATTATGTGTCCTGAGAAGACAAATTCTTATTATTTATTTTTTACTTGTACAATCATCCAATCACAAAATACAAGACATGAAATCATGAATATATTTTTTTTTTCTTCAAAGGATTTAATTAAACTAAGTTTACGTTTTGAGGTTTCACCCTTAAACTTTTTTCTTGGGGGTTTTGAAATTGGTAGTGTAGATTACGGGCTCATTTAGGGTTTTTTTGCACTTTGCACTTTCGAAATGTGGGAAATAGGCACTTTGCATTCTCAAAATTTAGATTCAGCAATTTGCACCCTCAAAATATGAAAAATACAACACTCTGCACCCTCTTTATTTTGAAGCAAAAACTCAATGGCAAAATAGGTATATTGTAAATCTTTGGCACTTTGTCCCCCAAAAATAAAATTAGAACTTAACACTCCCTAAATAAGAATAGATTAACAACTTCCACCCCCGAAACACAACAAATGGACATTTTGCACCCTAAAATACAAAATTAACACTTAACACCCTCAAATTAAAAAAAAAAAAACTCAAACCCCTCATTTTTTCCGATGACCATTAAGGTGAATTTTTCTTAAGGCAAAGTCTTCGAGAAATTTACTTGTACTTTATTTAGTTATTTATGGTTATATTGTTGAAAAAAAAGATGGAGAGAGAAATGAGTATTCGAGTATTTATAATTATTTTTTTCAAATTTTAAGTAAAAAAATGAATTACCTATTTTGCCTTAGTTTTTTTCACTCTGATTGTCAACTTTGACGAAAAAAACGAGAGGTTTGGGATTTTAAAATTTGAGGGTGTTAAGTGTTAATTCTGTGTTTTGGGGTGCAAAGTGCCAATTTATTATGTTTCGGGGGTAAAAGTTGCTGACTTGTTCTTAATCAGAGGGTGTTAAGTGTTAATTTTATTTTGAGGTTACACAGTGTAAAGTTCTCAAGTTTTGAGGGTACAAAGTGCCAATACTATTGAATTACCTATTTTGCCCTTGATTTTTTGCTTGAAAATAAACGAGGGTGCAAAGTATTACATTTTTCATATTTCGAGGATACAAAGTACCTATTTTCCATGTTTCGGGGGGTGCGAAGTGCAAAAAACCCGCTCATTTATTTTGTTCTATCAGTTATGTTAAAAGTTTACATATGTAAATGTAATACGTACGTATTTGTTGAAGCAATTTGTTTGATAGCCAACTCTTGGTTTGTGAGAGTATAAGAAGTTCTATCAGGTGTTGGTTTAATGGATTGAATATATTTCTTGAACAGGATAAAAAAAAAAATAGAATATAAATATATATTGACAAATGAATTATGAATCACCAAGTTTAAGTTATTAGAGAAATAAATTATATAATATGTATAACTTAACAAATATAGTAGAATAGATAACCCATGGGCCATATTACAATTGAACTTGCATACCAAGCTCGCAAAATACATACCAATATTTGACAGATGTTACAAAAGTGATATTTTCTTTAATTTTGTTGAGAGAATTAAATCATGGAGATTGAAGCCCAAGTCCAATGGAGTAAGAAGACGCAAAAATTTCTGAAAATTGTGGAGAAATAAGATTGTAATCGGGATTTGAAATTTGTTTGGAAAACTGTTTCGCAATTTAGATTTTCAAATGCAATAATTGAACAATTCACTCAACATAATATTTACTATACGTATGTGTTCGCAGTGAAGAGATGAATAAAACCCCCCTTCTATCTCCGACGAACAACTATCGGAGGATGGTGGTATGTTTTTAAAGTTATGATACCGTAACTTTAGAGTAGGGTTACTTGTGGTACCAAAAGTGAAATTCTCTCAATTCAGATTTAACGAGCACGTGAGAATCACGTGTCAATTCCGTCATTAATTTGACGGAAGTATCAAATCTGAAAAATGAAATTGAAATATGGTACCAAATGTGTCGACATAAATAATTGTGGTATCAAATCTCTAAAATAAATATAATTATGGTATCAAAAGTAAAATTCCCTCTCATAAAATGTTAAAACCTGACTATGTAGTTTTACTTAATCTCAAGCTAATTATTGGCACTTGGTTCATTACTATTGAGTTAAGTTTTACTTAATGCAAAGTGTCAATACTATTGAATTACCATATATATTAGTTCGTGTTCATTCTTTAGAAATTTGTTCGAAGGAAGATCCATTTTAGACTACCAAATGAATTTATTAATATAAATAGGGCTAATGTTAATTTATCACCAAATATTCATAATATTCAATTCATCCCATTGTGATTTGAAAAAAAAAAATTTTACACCTTGTACGAATTTAAAGGAGAAATTTAATCAGAGAGTGTAACTCACTCGTCGAAATTGAAAGTGGACATGAAAGTGTTTTGTAATATAGGAGGTATAGTGCAACATTTATTATAATACAGAGAGTAAAGTGCCCACACATATCACACTACAAGAAGGTAAAGTGTCACATATAAAAGGGCTAATTTTGTTAATTCATATTTTCTCAAAGTTTAAAAATGTCATGGAGGCGTGCAAAACTTTTTTAAGATTATGGAAAATAAAGTGTTTTTTTTTTTCAAATCCTAGGAAAATATATTGAACATTATGAATATCACGGGGTAATTTGACATCAACTCACTTTAAACATCATTTATCAGTTGGTAATTATTGCAAATTTCAGCTCGACTCATTATATGAAACGCACTTAAGTTACTCGACTTGGATTTGTGTTCAACTTGATTAAATTATCTTAAGATTAATTAAACAGTCTGTCTAAAACTTAAATAAATTTCATACACAATTTTAAAACCGATATAAAAATCTACAAACAATATGTTGTAGAGCTCATTTTGTATTATTTATAGAGGTGCAAATGGACCAAGTAGTGTCAAATATATAATGACACATTGTTCAAGTTTGTTTGAATTTTCTAACGAGCTTGAAATTATAGGTTTGAGTATGGTTTTGATTGTTAGACGAACAATGTTCAAACGAGCTCAAACCGAGTATCAAGTATCTTGATTCTTACATGTGTTTTGTCAATTTTTAGTTTATCGAGTTGAACTTCAAAAGTTATCAAATGAAAAATGATGCTCAAATTTGTTTGATTTGTATAATGAACCGAGCTCAACGAGCTTTATTGAACGAGATTGAGTCAAACATAAAATAACTTGATTTGATTTTTAGTCCTAATCATTTGCCCATTTGTGGTCCGAAGATTACAGTTTTCCTTTTTTTTTTTTTCCACGTTTTCAATTTATATGATGGTATCTCTACCTGAAATTAGGAGCACATGCATTACCAGCAAGCATTTAGGTCATGGTTCATTGTATAAGAAGTATCATAATCATATATTATACCGTAATTAATGTACGTATGATAATAAGAAGAAAAAAAAACTAATTAAGATTTAGGAGCATTATTGAAAAATGTTAGGTTATATGCTACTACGAAAACATTTGTTAGGATCACATGTTATGGTGCCCACATGCATGTTGAAATTTTTTAATTTCTTTCATTAATATAAACATCTTGAGCTGATGATATTCCTTAATAATGGGGCCAACATTTGATTATTCATAAAATAAGCCCTCATCAGATGTGCAACTAATTTTTGGACGTTTTACATATGCTTTTAATTAATCTTTTTAACCAAATCGCTTAATGCAAGTTTGATTTAGTGGTGAAAGATTTGAAAATCATCATGTTTAATTTGATCTTCGACGTGATTTTAAAGATTATTTTCAGATATATTAGTAATTTTCGTATAAGAATTGTAAATCATTTGATCCTGTAAATGCAAAAAAATCAAGTTTTCTAAAAGCATGTTAATCAGAATATTTTGTGAATCATTTGTAATTTGAAGACTTCGATTGGATGGATATAATATTAATTAAAAAAAATCAAAAAGTGGATCAAATTTGCTTGAAGTCTAAAATGTCAAAAAATAAAAATAAATCTATATATGTCCAACTTTTGTTAACATACATAACAGTCTTGGTCCAATTAATCAATTAATGCTAATTAGTTAAAGCCTAGCTTGGCTTGTCAAATACAATTTTCAAATTTGTTTGAGCTGATTCATTGTATGGTACTATGGTTGGGCTATATATATATAGTGTATTAGGCCTTTATTTGTCTCTTTGCTGTTTGGGTCTTACTCATTGGGTTTTTATTCTTGTTCTTTGCTGCTTCTTTGTTTTACTTATCAAATTCATGTGAATTGGTTGGGCAAATATGAGATTGAGTTCCATTAAATTTGGGTAAACTTCTGAGTACGTACGTAGTTGGATTGTGCAAGATTACTGAATCAGGCTGTACAAATTATATTGTAGTAGAAATTATGTGTATACCAAATATAAAATGTATCCCTAACCAAAAATACAAATTAATTAAGTTGTAGTAGAAATAACGTGAATAAGATGGATGCATAACATGCATTTACCATATTTAATTATTATGTCTTTTATCTAATATAAATTAGTTGTGTTAAGTTAATGTGACTAAAATGTCTTAGCTGGCTGGCTGCATTTTCTTAGCTAGTAAAACTTTTGACAATATAATTATAGTCGTAATTAATTATAACTGATCTCATTTAGATCTGTGAGGGCAAGATTTCGCTCATCAGCAACCAATTACCCAGCCAGATCATGAGTCCCCATAGACCAATAGAAACCGTAGTAGCCAGAAATATATACACAAGGTTTGAATTCATCGGGGTAAATACATAATTTCCCATAAGGCCAATCAAACCAAAAATCATAAGTGAATCTCGTTCTCGAAATACCAACAGTTTTAATAAAAAAGAAATAAGTAGCCCCCAGGGCATATCTCTAACTGGTTGACCAACAATTCATAAGGCTTGCTCCAGCGGCAAGGGTGGGGGTTCGAATCCCATTTGAAACTTGGATGGAAGCATTTATATGGGTCTATCTAAATGGTCATTTGTGGTGAAAACCCCTTTGTGCGCAGAGTGTACAGCAGTATGGTGGGATCCCGAGGCTTGGTGGAGGCACATCCTGCGATTTACATCCTTCAAGGTTCTAGGGCAAGGGTTCTGAGGGTCCAGGATTAATCTAGTGTAAGCTTGTACACCTGGGTTATAAAAATAAAAAATAAAAAAAATAAGTACCTCAAAAACCAAATGTGGTCTATATACTTCCTTTCCAAAAAAGAAATTCCCAAAGGTAATTAGTTATAGACGATTCATTAACCTGTGCATGATCCAACATATATAGTACTATTATATCATACAATTTTTTCAAATTTTTATGGTAAATATATAATTATCAGTTTTTTAATTTATGAGATATTACAATTAACAGCCAAGCTTTAATTTTTTTTTACAAGATATTACAAACATTACAAATGACCCGCTAGGGGCAAAATTGGAACTTTTCAATGGTAAGGGATTAATTATAAGACGGTGACAAACCTTACGGGGGGTTTTGTAATACCCAATACGAGAGGAGACTTTTTGTAATTAGGCCTTACATCAAGGAGGTATTCGTAATTTACCCTCTTTTAAATAACAAAGGCCGACCGGCTTTAGATGATCACCTGATCGGGGAAATTCTTATTCACACCGGGTTGAGCTGAATCCAAAGTAACTACAAGACAAGTGCAATACACTTGCTTTGTGATTGGATGTAACTCACATGGAAGTGACCAATCTGCATTTGCTTGGTGGTTGGATGGATTTGACCAAACCGAACTTGAACAAGAATTTTCCAACTGATCGTAGCCGAAACTTTGGCCACCAATAGCAGCAAATACGCAAGTTTCTTGTGTTAGGTCTGCGGAGTATATATGCCTTTTAATTAGTTACACCACCAGCCAATTTTTATTAGTTGGGGTTTTCCTCTAGTTAGGTCTAGGTTGTGTTATTTTAAAAAGGGTGAAATACAGTTTCCCTCCTTAAAGTATAAGGGTGGTATCAGTTACCCCCCTAAAATATCAATTATAACACTTACCCCCTATGTTACAGTTTTGTAGTCTTTATTCCAAAAATGCCCCTACCCTTTTATAAATAATAAATTTATCTAATAATTTATAAAAATAAAATTGTATCTTTATTAATTATGAATCCATTCATCCACCAAACAACATTATGTTTATTTTCTTCATTTCTTTTTGTTAACTTCCTTTTTTCGATCTCAAATTTTTTTCTACATTTTCATCTCATTTTTTATAACCACAGGAAACAAAAGAAATGAAAAAATTGAAACATAATATTGTTTGGTAGATGGATGGATGGATGAATTCATAATTAATAATTTTTTTATTTTTTTAACAAAGAAATGAAGAAATTAAAACATAATATTATTTGGTGTTAAACTTGAATTTTACGAGAAAGAATTTAAAGGAGAATTACTCAATATTTTGAATAATAATTCATTCCGAAAATAAATGAGATAATTATTACCAAATAAAAACTCAGAAAAATATAAAGAAAAACATTGAGATAGAAATAAAAACAAATTAAAACAATAAAGAAAACAAATTGAAACAGAAATAAAGAAAAAAATTGAGATGAAAATAAAGAAAGATTTGAGACCATAAAACCGAAGGAAACAAAAAATGAAGAAATTAATACTTAATGTTATTTGGTGGATGAATGGATTCATAATTAATAAAGATACAATTTTATTCTAATAAATTAATAGATAAATATATTATTTATAAATGGGTAGGGGTATATTTGGAATAAAACTATAAAACTATAACGGAGGGGAGTAAGTGTTGCCATTAATACTTTAGAGGGTAACTGATACTACCTTCATACTTTAAGGGGGGAATTGTATTTCACCCTTTTAAAAAAGGTTCCCTCTCAAATTAAGCCAAATTGCATAAAATTGACTTCTTACCTATACAAAATGTAATTACTTTAAATATAATATTACTAAAAATTCCTCCTAACTTATTTAACCAAAATAAATTCCCAAAATTCCTTTTACTAAATCAAAAAAAAAAAAAATCCCCAAATCAATTTGAAGGATAAATAGTCGTGAACTCTCAGCCACCGCTGACATTCCCCGGAAACCCTAGCAACCCGTCATATCCTTCGTTCCTTACTCTCCAAAGTAATACTTTGTCTAAATAATGAATTAGTTAAATTGGGATATTCCCTGAAACTCAATTAATTTCATTGCTAACCTAGCTATGTCCTTTCTACATTATAGTTAGTTTCTTGTTATGTTAGCCTAAAGAAACACTTCAACCTGTTCTCTTCAGCTTCTTTCCCAGAAGTATTCAAACCTAAATTGTATCTGTTTTTGTGTTGATCTAAATTGTGTTTGATGCTCTCTAAATTATGGAGAAATTAAACGGGTAAATCACACTGGATTATTGATTTTAATTTTACATATCAGATAAATCTATTAATTTTGACTTTATATATTAATGAAATAAGAATAATAATAGAGGTAGATGCGTTTTCTCTCTTCACTGTATCCTAATCTGTGGATGTTGAGATCGGAAAAAGAATTGATTAAATTTGTTAGAAAAATTGAAATTGAAATCTTGATTACTACTGTGAAGGCCATGGGAAAGAAAAATGAGAGAGATGATGTTTCAATTAAATGGAATGCAAAACTAAAAGATAATGAAAAGGGAAATAAAAAAGGACTTTTTGGGAAAATCACTTCTCAAAACTTAACAAAGATGAATTTGATAAGCCTAGTGCAATAACCTGAAGCACAGGTCATCTTTCAAAAAAATGAATGGTATATGATAAAATAAATTTAATCCAACAGTAATTAAGAGGTAGTTAAAAGGAACCTAATGTAACTTAACAGAAGAGGTACTTATCTTAGAAAAGCCTTAATTAATTTTTTTCCTTTCCTTTTATTTTCTTTTATCTATTGGAGAAGAAAAAAAAGTGAATTGTAAACAATTAATTGGTTGTCTCTATGTTTATCCTTTGAGAGTTTTGTTTTGGAACAACGGCTCATCAGATTATATCATAATATAAGAGGAAGAAATCACTTTCTACTTTGACATAACGTGATTTTGTTCAACCTAGTTTGTGTATATCCTCCTAAATTTTCTTTATAATAGGAGTACATGTTTTATATATTTACACATAATCCATTTGATTTAGTGGGAACGGACTAATTTAAATATTTGAGCTTTTCAAATTTAATAGATTTGGAGAGATTTTCTCGATTTTTGTATTTTTAAAAAATGTTGATTCTTTGAAATTTTTAAAGATGAAATGAATTTTACGTTAAATTTCTTTAAAATTATGGTTTTAAGAAGAGGAGAAGTTGAATAAGAAATGTATCATTTATGTCAAATCAAAGTTTTTATGAGAGTGAAGTTACATAGTATAGCTTATCAAAAATAAATAAAAAAAAGTAACATAGAACATATCATGTTACATTATATATATCAATTATTTCACACTATTCCAATAAAAAAAATTAGAGTATTATACATGTATTGCATTTGCTACATGAATTTATTAATTTAAACATCATCTATCATTCGGTAACTAATGCAATTTAATTTGACCTTGACTCGTGATATTAGGGCCAGTCCTAGACCTTTTGGAGCCCTAGGCGAAATCTAAAATTGGTACCTAATTCATGTAAATATATTTTTCTTGTCTTAGGAGATGTAAAAGTAAAAACCTCATATCCTAGTTTTTTCAACATATCCTTTTAATAGCTATAAAATAGACAATTCATTTGTGAAAATAGTTGATTGTATTTCTATGAATTTTACTTTTGAAGAAAATCTTCTTTAATTTCTGCATAAGCAACCATTACATGCATAGTAAATATTATTTTATTCTATAACAAATACATGTATTTGAATACGAGTCGAATATTTTTATATGATTAAGAATATCAATCGGTTATCTATATGGACATACGCAACAATTGCTAAAACTTATAATTCATAATATAAATCGGAATCACCTATGTCAAATATTAGGATACGTTTAAAGGAATTGGATTTTGTTTTATCATTTAATAGCTTGTTTGCTGGTAAGGAAAGTGAGGAAAAATTGTAGGAAAATAATAAAGAAAGGAAAAGAAAGTCATTTTCCACAACATGTTTGGTTATCAGAAAAATTATTCTATTGCAGATATTTTTTTATTTTGGGGGAAATTTTATTACAGATGTTTGGTTGTCAAGAAAGTTTAAAAAAAGAAAAAGTATATTTTTGATAAATTTCTCCGTTTGGTTATAAATACTTTCAAAATAATAAAATATACTAAAAGTGATTGCAAAATAAAAATTATCACCTTTTCTTTAGAAATATAAAGTATATCTATATAAACGTTTATATAAGATTTATATGCAGACACACACACACACACACACACACACACACACACACACACACACACACACACACACACACACACATATATATATATATATATATATATATATATATATATATATATATATATATATATATATATATATATATATATTCATTAATTTTTATCTATATATATGTTTAAAATCTTTAACTTATTTTTTGTTGAGATTTATGTATAATTTAGTTGATATTATTTTTTGCTATTTGTATTTTTCTAATTTCAAGATGAAAATCACATTTTCTTTGGGTCGTTTGCATCTGAAATTTGTGTTTTTGCGATATTTTGTGGGGGGTATAATTGCTATTATGACTTGAGAGTGCAATTTTTTGATAATAATAAATAAGCACAAAAGGGGTTTTGGTAAAAAAAAATCACAAATGAGAGATTTTAATATCTAGACAAAGTACAAGGAGTGTTTTGAAATTTACTCTAAAATTTTCCCTAGATTTTCTCTGGATTTTCCCATCAAATTGGTGGGAAAATCTTGCAGAAAAGTTGAAGGAAAATAATTCATTTCATGCTATCCAACAACAAATGAAAGAAGAAAAAACTAACTTTCCTTCACTTTTTCTTACAACCAAACAATACATTAATGGTAGGACTGAAAGAAAACAATAGTGATGGAAAGACGATTAATAATTTAATATATGGTAGACTCTTATAGTTCTTCAATGTTTTTCTCTTTTCCTAATAAAAATTAGAAATTGTTTTTTACACTTTCTTTTATTATAAAGGTTTGGCACCAGCAGAATAGGCTGGAGGTGGGAGGCCCATTTATGTTGGAAATACATATTTTCCGGTGTTGGACTGGGCTACGACTAGTTTCTTTTTCTGGACCAATATATGAATGGGCTATGAGTATTATACGTTCGAGGCCCCTAAATCTAGCCGGCCCTGGTTGTAACATAACACACAATAATATGTAAAGTTATTTGGTTTTTCCTATTTTTCCTATCATTTTATTTTTGGCGCGGTGTTTTAATTAAAAATAAAAAAAATTGAAATTTTAAATATCCTTAAAATTAGTGGTTGCGAGTTAATGGTGTTAAATCATTACTTTATGTGAGACTATATTAATTTAAAAAATAATTTGACCGTTTTTAATTTTGTATGGTGTTATCTCTACCGAAAATTTTCCAAACGACGTATCGATCGGAGTTTGTCCATCAGATTTTCGGTTGGAAGAAAAATTTCCGAAGTCGGTTTTTTCATACTGAAATAGGTTAGGAAAAGCTATTTTTGTTGTAGCGAACGTAAGCTTGGTGTGGTTGTTCAATATTTTATATCAATTCCGATGGGAATTTTCCGACCTCCATATCGCTCAGAAATCAATGCATCAGAATTTTGGTTGGTTTTTTTTTTCTTTTCCCAATGCCAGTTTTTTCAACAGACCTATTCAGTGGGGAAATAGGTCGAAAAAAGCTAGTTTTCTTGTAGAGAAGGTAATGCTTGGTGTGGTGGTTAAATATTTTATATGTTTTTCCACTTTAAAGAGTTAGAGAACTTAGAGTTGTTTATGTTAAGTTCTCGATATTTATATAAGAATGGTTTAAAAGTAAGAGACCTAGCAATATTTTTTCCGACGTATGTGGCACAGTTAAAAAAATACCCAGAATACCTTTCCGACTCGTAATAAATTTATTGGTCACGACTTTAAATATAAGGAACTTTGAAAGTTGCAATCTCGTCCAATTATTCAATATCAAAAATTTAAGGGTTAATTACAGGGACCTCCCCTGAGGTTTGGTCAAACTCGCGTCCATTCTCCTCTAAGAATTTCTAATTACTCGGACCTCCCTCGAGGTTTGAAAAATATTACAAAACCCTAACGGAAGTCAACGGACTTGGACGGCACGTGTGTTTTTACCCTTTTACCCTCAAGATTTTTAATTGAAAAAAACATGTGTTTTTACCCTTTTACCCTCGAGATTTTTAATTGAAAAAAAAACATCTTCTTCTCCAACCCACCCCACCCCCGACCCACCTCACCAAACCCCTCCCCCACCTTCCCAGGCCGTCGATGGCCTGGGATCGCCGGTTCCAGGCCGACGATGACCTGGGGAGAAGTTCCGAGGCCGTCGCCGGCCACCATCGCAGGCCTCGGAAATTACACTCCAGGCCGGCGACGGCCTGGGATATTCTCCCCAGGTCGTTGCCGGCCTGGATCCGGTGATCCCAGGCCGTCAGGACGGCCTGGGAAGGTGGTGGCGGCGGGGTTGGGGGTTGGGTCGGGTGGGGTGGGGTGATTTTAGGATATTTTTTTTAAAATAAATTATTTTATATTTATATTTATATTATAAAAATTAAAATATTAATGAATATATATTTTTTCTTTAAAAATTGTTATGTTATATTTATGAATAATTAAAAAAAATTTCCCAACAAAAATATTAATGAATATATATTTTTTCTTTAAAAATTGTTATGTTATATTTATGAATTATTAAAAAAATAATAATTTCCCAACAAATAAGTTCTTTAATTATTTCATATCAATAAAACTTTAGTTGATATATGTGTAATATGTGTAATATTTTTTCTAAAACATTATTGGCTAATATAAAATTTTATAAACACGTGAAATATTTTTTCTAAAACATTATTGACTATTATAAAAATTTATATTTATAGACATAAAAATTAAAGTTGAGTATTTCAAATATTTTTCTATCAAGTAAAATATAAAAACAAATTTGAATGTTTATATTTATTTGAATTTATATACAAACATAAGAGGGACAATGTGGAATCTATACACACATTGAAATAATAATGGATGAAAATTTATTTTTTTGTAAGAGTTATTAGTGTATTTCTCTTTGCATATATTTTACAATAAGTAAGAAATACTTTAGAAATATTTAAAATGTTATTTTAAATATGAATATACATTAATAAAGTCATTACACATTTTATATAAATTTAACAACATTTTAATCCACAAATGTAATTTGACATTGCTATTAGATCCATTCTCATGCAACAACGTAACCTTTGCTGAGATGGGTAATATAGTCCATACAAATTTGCTACAGTAAGTCGGGGGCAAAATTGGCAATTGATCGAAAATTTTATGATGACGTAAGCAAAAATTAACGAAACCCTAACGGTTGTAATGTTTTTCAGACCTCGAGGAAGGTCCGAATAATTAGCATTCTTAGAGGGGAATGAACGCGAGTTTGACCAAACCTCAGGGGAGGTCTCTGTAATTAACCCAAAAATTAATGTCCAGTACTTTCACCGGAGTTATAGGCTTGAAGGACAAAATCGTCCATTTGAGGTTGCAATCATAAACCCTATTTTTAAGGGTGCAATGTGCAAATGATTTTTTAAGAGAGCAATATGCAAATCGATTTTCAATGGTGTAAATCACAGAACCATTTTGTTTTAGAATATATTCTGCAAATCTTCTAAACAAGCCCTGATTCTCTAATATTTTCAGACAAAATCATAATATAAGTAATTTGAGAAAACAAATTAATATATTGTGAAATATCATGATGTTATAAATCCAACTCAGACAAGGTCTCTGCTCCCCACTATCAAGTAACACCGCCCAAATATCCCGCTAGAAAAAGAAGTAAAAGCAAAAAACTCACGTTCAGATAAAATAAAAATAATAACCTAAACTGCTGTCTAATTTTAGGTGGTTACTCCAAACATTTACCCTACACCTTAAGGCACCAAATCCCACCTCCTAAAAGCGAAAAACCCATCTCCCCCCTCTAATTTGCACTTTGCAGTCTTCTTCTCTCGGAACAGAGCCTCCAATTACGTCTTCGGCTCTGCTTCTGTTCTTTCTCTCTCGAAATTATTGTTGAAAAATTACTACTAAAGAAAATAATATATTACTTCGATCGGTCATCTATTCTATAATCAATTCATACAAATTAAAATTCGGATTGATTTATTTTGTGTTTTTAGAGAAAGAGAATAATGGCGTCCAGTGCTGGTGTCGTCGAGGTATCTACGTGGCAACCACAGGATGAAGGTCTCCGGGAGATCTGTGGGCTGCTGGAGCAACAGATGGCTCCCACCTCCGATGACAAGACGGTGATTTGGCAGAGGCTACAGCAATACTCTCAGTTCCCCGATTTCAACAATTATCTCGCCTTCATTTTCGCGCGCGGAGAGGTCTTCTTTTGGAAAACCCTAGATATTTTATACTATTAGCTTAATTTTGAATTTTTGTGGTGATTGGAGTTTAATTTAATTACGATGATTGGTTGAATTAGTTGTTTAATGATTTTAATTACTTATGGTGTAGTTGGACTGAAGAAGTATAGAACTAGGAGAAAATATAGTCCTGATTGAGTTGACTGTTGGAGTGCACGTGAGTTGTTTTTCAAATTTCTGGGTGTTATATCGTGCTAACTTTATCATTTAAATTGAAGGAATGCAGAAAGTTTAACTGAGTATGAGGGTTATTGATTACGACTTTAGAACATAATATTTGGTTTTACTACCTTGGTTTGAAATAGTAGGGGATGGGTCAAATTTCATGGCACAAGAAGCTGAAATAATTTATACTATTAACTTGAGCTTTCAGTTCTTTTGTAGTCAGTTCTGGTATTGTAAAGCTAGTTGCTCTAGTAGGATAGGATATTCCTAGTTGATTAAGAGTACTGAGAACTAAATTTTTGATTACTACATATTGTCAGTAAATACTATACTTCAAAATATGAGGCCAGCTAGCCCTTAGAGTGGAATTCTGTGCTATTATGAAGCAGGGGAAATCTGTGGAGGTTAGGCAAACAGCAGGGTTGCTTCTGAAAAATAACCTCAGAAGTGCATTCAAAACCATGCCAGCTGCAAATAATCAATATATAAAGTCAGTGTTGTTACCTTGTCTGGGAGCTGCAGATCGGCATATCAGATCTACTGCTGGGACCATCATCAGTACGTTTGTTCAAATTGGGGGAGTTGTAGGATGGCCGGAATTGCTGCATACCCTTGTGAAGTGCTTAGACAGTAATGATGTCAATCACATGGAAGGTGCTATGGATGCTTTGTCTAAGGTACACATCTATTTCTTTTCTGGGTTATATTTAGAGTCACAATATCTCAGCATTGGTATGTTCTTTTGGGTGTTGTTTCATTGACTAATGACATGACAATCACATCATGCCCTATTTTAGGTTATCTGGAAAGCCAAGAGTTTACTTTTACTAACTTCACTGACCTAAATCTGGTTGAGGCATGATCATGTGACTGCAATTGTTTATTCCGCGGTTATCTTTTAAAACGTCAATAACGGTTTTCTAACTAATCCTTTAAACAGAAAGCTGTATATGTCCTTTTGATATGGGTCCATGATCCTATTTATGGAGTATAGTTGCTCTTATTCTTAGAAGAAAAAAAGATGCTTTTGTAAGTCAAAACACAGTTATATTTATCTTATTTTTATATAGTGTCCTTTACTATGTCAGTCTGTCAACTATAACTAACTTTACTCGAGAAAAATAAATTTTGAAGCTAAATATGTTGTTTGTACATTAGCATAATGCCATAATTCACATTTAAATGATGTCTGTCAATACAGATTTGTGAAGATGTGCCCCAAGTGCTTGATTCTGATGTTCCTGGATTATCTGAACGACCCATTAATGCTTTTCTTCCAAGATTCCTCCAGGTTCTCATGACCCCCATCCCTCCGGCTGCGCTTGTTAGTGAGAAGGACAAATCTTACTTAATAATATATTTTTTCTCTGTTGTATATGCAAACAGCTTTTCCAGTCGCCACATACTACACTTAAAAAGCTTTCCTTGGGTTCAGTGAATCAATACATTATGTTGATGCCTTCAGTGAGTAAAACTTAATTAGACTTGGAATCATTATTACCGGTCTTCCATTTGAGCCAGTTCTTTAAATTGAAAAAAAATAATTATTTGTGATAAACTTGCAGGTTCTACAGTTGTCTATGGATAAATATTTGCAAGGTTTGTTTGTTCTCGCCAATGACCCTGCTCCGGAAGTGCGGAAGTTGGTAAGCATACCTTCCCACTTTCTGCTATTAATCGGTAAAACTTCAAGAGAGATGCCATTTCTATAAATCTATTTAGCAGTCATATTACCGTAATGATGCCAGTTTTATTGACCTAACTCTATTGTTTCTAATGCAACTATTAGGCGATCTCTACATATAGGTTTTCTGTTTTAACTTTTAGCTTAATTAAAAAAACCTTATCCATGTTAGCATTTCCTTATATCTTAGATGATGCGTAGATAAACCATTATCTATATTTCACTATCCAAGTATCCAGCTTTCTTGCTTAATATAGCTGGTTGTTTAGGAGTTGCGATTTGAATCACCACCACTTTCTAAACCTAACATGGAATGATTATTACCACCACTTGCTAAACCTAAAGATAGACTGGCTGTGTAATTTGTTTGTTAGTTAGTGAAGAGGAAGAGGGAGCCTTTCATCTTATTGAGCATGGATCTGGGGAATGATTATGGAGCATTTAGGATATGAAAAGTTCCTCCCAACAAAGGCTGGATCAACACATGTTAAGAGTCTTGCTTTTGAAGCTTCTTCACATTTCCCATGTTTGTGTGCTTAATTATTTTTGGTCCTGTCTGTTTTTTAATGGAATACTTGTGAGCTTTATCTGTCCTGTTTTGGGGTGTTACATTATTCAGAATCTGTTTATAAATGCTTTTTTTTTTCCTAGATATAGGGATGTATTGTGAGGTTGTGTTTTGTAGAAAGGTATCTCTTTCTCCTCTTCTTGTTACTGCTGCCTCTTATTTATTTTCTTTGATTTTCTTGTGTTATACAATATTAAATTCCATGACTGATTGTTCTCAAAAATCATTAAATTAATACCTTTCTTAACGTTGCTGTGTGTAGTGTTAATGGGCCTGAAAATATTCAATGTGTACTCATCTCTTTCTTTTTCTTGTAGGCCCTTGATGTCTTCCGATAAGGAAATATCTTTTGTAGCTTATATATCATTCTATAACTTTTCAAGGCCTTTCTTTATTCTAACTTCACTTACATCAAACTCATTAGAGATACTCATGACTTTTTTATGTTTTGTCCTGGCTGGACAGGTATGTGCTGCATTTGTTCAGCTAATTGAAGTCCGTTCTGCTGTTTTGGAGGTAAGTAATTACTTATAGCCTCCCACAATTTACAAATGTTTGTAGTGTCACTGCCACCACCCCCCACAGTTTTGATACTCGTTATTCAGCCGTTAATGATCTATTATCACTACCATCTTGAAAGAATCATTTTTTTTGGTGCTGTTCCTGATATCTTTTCGATGTCATACTGCAGCCACATCTAAGGAACGTAATCGATTATATGTTGATAGTCAACAAGGACTCTGATGACGAAGTGGCTCTAGAAGCTTGTGAATTTTGGTGAAGTTGTTGATCTCTTTTTTTTTTTTTTTTTAATGTCTGTATAAGTATTACATCTTGAAGGTCGGTTGAAAATCCAAAGTTTTTTGTTCTCGTTGAGCTTGTATATATTGGTCTGCTAAATGATGTGATTGGTCATAGTGGAAGGAACTAGTCACTACAAATTAGCAAACTCAGGTTCGAATCCCCGTTGGGAGAGGTTCCCACTTAATGTGTCCGATGCGCCTCGAAAGGGATAAAACCCTTGGGAAACCAAAAAAGATGATGTGACGACTATAAAAGAAATTAAAAGTTTCGTGTTCTCGTAAATGCATGAGATGCGATCTCTTATAAGCTTATTTTTGCTTTATTAACATATCATTTATTTAATACTTGATGTCTTGATTTATCAATTAAATCTCTCTTTATACTTATAAAAAATCTGCTTGGTGATTTTCCAGCTGTGACTATGAAATATTAAATTTTGGGCATATGATAATGTTGATAAAGTTTCTTAAGAATGAAAAGATAATTTTTTCATTGAACATTTTAATAATTAGATTGTGAAACTCTTAAAAACGTTGAGTTACTAAGGTTTTTTTTTTTTCCCACGTGATGAAGAAGATTGTCTTTATATGATATTGCAATCTTCAACAATTTGTCTACAAGTTCATTATGTGATTTTTATTTCCTAATATACCTTGTTTTTAATTCGATATATTAGGTGGAACAGAATTATGAATATCACGATAATCCTTTCATCAAAATTCTGATGGGTGAGACGAAACAGCCTCTACAGGAGTACCTAGTCACCGTAGACTGATAAACTTTGAACCTCTAGTGTTAGCTAAAGAGTTTTCTTAGGTGTTGTGAAGTTATAATGGACTGTTTGACAAATATATGGTTACTATATGACATACTTTAAAATTGGATATTGAGTCAATTCCTACAGTTAGACCCTGAAAAGTTTTTTCTAAGCATTTTTTTTTGTCTTAATCAGAAGCTGATCTTTTCTTTGCCCATCTGTTTTACTTCTAGCTTGCTTTTTTTTTGAAAAGATGTTTATTGCCTCATTTTCTGCTCTTTAGTTTTGAGTTTCACTTGTGTAATTATGTAGCTGATTTTGGATTGACAGGTCTGCCTATTGTGAAGCCGAATTGCCACCTGAAAACTTGAGAGAATTTTTACCTCGTCTTATACCAGTATGATTCATGCTGTGATCACGATTCTAGCTAATCACGTAGCATTTCAGTTCTTTTTTACATATAATGAATTAATACAACTTCTGCAATCTGCAGATTTTGCTATCAAACATGGCATATTCTGACGATGATGAGTCTCTTGTGGAAGCTGAGGTTTATTTCCTGTCTCATCTTCTGAACCTAATCAAAACCGTTTATAGTATTTAATGATGTTTGTTCCTTATTCAATGTGATTGCAGGAGGATGGGTCTATTCCAGATCGAGATCAGGTTCAGTTGCAATTCTTGCTGCTGCTTTGGATTTACTGTGCTGATTTACTTTATTAATAATCCTCTCATGTTTTATGCAGGATTTGAAGCCTCGTTTTCATGCGTCACGTTTCCATGGATCGGAGGATGTAGAGGAGGAGGTATGTGCTTATACAACAACATTTTCCCATAGTCTGTTGGACAGGAAGACCCGAACTCATACTAGCTGTATAATAAAATCATATCTAGTCTATTGCATGTTGCCTTGTATTCTTTAGGTTAGTATTATTATCAAATCTATATTGCAATATTTTGATGTAGCTGCCGTAATTGCAGGATGATGACATAGTAAACGTTTGGAATTTACGGAAATGCAGTGCAGCTGCTCTGGATTTTATCTCTAATGTGTTTGGGGATGAGATTTTGCCCACCTTGATGCCCATTGTTCAGGTGTTTCATAAGTATATGCGATTTGGTTTTCCTTTCTACCTTCTCCCTTTTATATGGTTTTTTTTATCCAGAAGGGGTGTTTCCGATTGAAGCTTGGTTGATAAATTTGGAAATTTTCCTTTAATCCTGATTGGAGTTTGCTAAATATAATCCTGTATTGCATACATATTGGATTTGTGAGAAGTGTTGTATTGCCCTGATTTCTGAAATATCCATGTGGGTTTCATGTGTGGTTATGGACCTCAATTTGTCATTCTTCTTTGACATATTGACGGAAATATCATCCCAGATATTCAGGAATAGAATATTTGAGTAGCGAATCTTAATGTATCCAAACACACTCTTCATTAAATTGCTTTATGAAGTGTATGCATTACTGTGACAATTTTCTGTAATTTATAATATTGATATGTTATAATATGTTTTCAAAAGTATAAAAAGCTTAGTTTGTTTGTGTTTCTCTTTTTGTACAGTAGATATATAATGTGGCTTATGTGAGTGACTTGAGATGTTAAAAGTTAAATACCGTATATGATTAGGTTAGTTTAGAATAGTCCACACATTGACTCTGACATTTGTCTCCATTGTGCCCTTTGAAAAATATTTACCAGAAAAGGCCAAAACAAGGGTCATACTCAGTGATACACTAGCTAGTAATGAAGAAGCTGTTGAAAATATGATGTGACAGGATAACCATGGAAAGAAGGATGCTTGTTCTAGTTGGTTTTTTTATTGATCCAAGCATTATTATGTTTTTTGTAAGTGTCTCATACTTATAGAACTTACTGCTTTTACTTCTCGTTGCAGGCAAAGTTGTCTGCTACAGGTGATGAAGCATGGAAAGATAGAGAAGCTGCAGTTTTAGCGCTTGGTGCTATAGGCGAGGGTTGCATTAATGGCCTCTATCCCTATCTGTCTGAGGTAGCATATTTTTAGTAATATTAATCGGAGATAATTAATGCTATATATAGGTATTGGTAATTGAAGAATGAAGTTGGTAAATGATGTTAATAAAATAGGGGTGCATATTTTGTGATTTCAAGGTAGTGCACTTCCATCTATTCTGTTTTCCATGGTTCTTTGTGCTTGTGAAATTTATCATTGACATCATACTCCTACGTTGCAGTGTCACTTTGTGTCTGCAAGTACTAGCTCGAGTCAGATGCTCCCAAAACACAGAACCATGGAGACCTCTCTTTAGACTATAACGTGTTCTTAGTTACTATCCATGCTTTTAACTTTAGGCTTCCATAGTGGATGTGATCATTTTAATGCCCACTCTATCACTTTATCTGATTAATTTTCAGAATAAGCCTCCACGTGGGACCTTGGCCATGTACCTTAGCACTTGGAGGCTGGGGTTACAATAAATACTTGTTCAGACGATGAGTGCTAGTGCCGATAATGATCTGTATAAACTTCTTCGGTTTGTAAATTGTCATGTTAAAGGCCAAGCGCCCACATTGCCAATCTCAAAACTTGCCATGTGTGCCTCTTTCTTGTCTAACGCTTAACGGCTCTTGAGTGTGCATTGTTATCCTAGTTTCGCGTAATTTAACTAGACTTTATCCTAATTGATAATTTATTCTGTCATTATTTTATTTATTCATTTTCTTATAGTATTTGCAATTTGAACTTTATATGACAAGTATAATGTTATCTTTTTAACCTAACCTATTTGTCTGTTAGACTTATATTATTTGGTTATGCAGATTATTGCATTTCTTATTCCACTCTTGGATGATAAGTTTCCTCTGATACGAAGCATCTCCTGTTGGACACTTTCTCGTTTTAGCAAATATATTGTTCAGGTAACCTATCATATCTGTCTTCTTGTTTATGTTTAAAATTCACGATTTCAACTCTCTCATAATTTTTTTTTTTTTTGTAATAACTCTCTCATAATGCTATAAAGAACCATTGCAAAACAGCTTGTTGCATTTCTGAATAGAACTTGTTATTTGTTTGTTTATAGTTGATTGTTACATGGCATTTGATCAATATATTTGAAATTAATGCTGATGATGAAGTTAAGAGTCGGAACTAATCAAATGTGTTAATGTCAACGTTTGAAAGCTTAATGCAGGAGGGAAAGGATCCCATGTCTAATGTGGATTTAAATTTTTAACTCTTGTAATTAACTTGTATAGTTCAGCCTACCTCCTGTTATGCTTCAAAGAAATGTCTTCCATAGCTGAATATATGGAATTAAATTCTGTTTTGTCCCCTCCTACTTAGATCCTTCTAGATCCTGATCAGAGTAAAATGTCCTCCTGAACTAGAATATGAGTCAACATTTACCTTCTTTTGCTTATGTTATCTAAGTCTCTCAAGTAACCCGTGATTTCATTTGTTCAGCAGAATGTCTTATCAATACTATATAGGTAGTTTAAGCTAGGAAAAACACTATACAAGTGTGTATATTTCACTGTAATCGTTGGGAGTGGACAACATTGGAAACATGTAGTCATGGTTTATTGATATAATTTTGAAGACTATAATAAAAAGATCATTCTTAAACATGAAAGACTTGAATTGCAAATTTTTCTAAGATAACAAGTTCTCCATAACAGCTACTGATGTTTGGAACAAGTGCTGTCTAGTTGTATTGCTTAAATTTGGGCACTGTGATAACATAGCAAGGTCATGGTACTTTGTAGAGATAAGTCGATGAAGAGTCTCCCATTTTCGTTTCTCCCTTCTTATTGTTTGTATAATAATTTGCTTTCACTCCGAGCTGGTATATACTTGACAAAATGAACCTTAATAGTCTCCTTAATGTGTGATAGTGGCTGGACTTCCAATGGCATCTTCTTACACCCTCAGTGGATGCAGCTTTATTTTGTATATGTTTGTAAACAGATATTGAAATTGAAGTCTGAGAGTCTCACACTGATGAACCATTGAACTGATTAAAAAAATAGCGCCAATTGAAACTGTTGCACTTCTAAGTTTCAGTTATATCTGACAAAATTGACTCATTTGACTAAACTTTTGTTGGATTCCCCTATATTTCATTTGATTGGGATTATATGATCACTTGTCAGATGATTATGTCTGTATACACTTTTCTGGGACCCCCCTATCTTTTTCTTGTAAGAATAGCTCTATCTAGATTCTCATGGTGTAACATATAACAGAAATTAACATATTTTTCCAATGGTTTATTGAGTTTGGTTCTTGTGCCTCACATTGTGGTTTCTTAGTAGCTCAGTTTCCAATTCTTTTGTGGCTTTACGCAATTTCTTTTTTTAACCGTTGTGAAAGGGTCATTTCTGAACTGACAGCACGTCCTCTGCATATTTTAGGGTACTGCTCATCAGGAAGGTCATGAGAAATTTGACAAAATTCTTATGGGGCTATTACGAAGAATATTGGATGATAATAAGCGGGTGCAGGAGGCTGCTTGTTCAGCTTTTGCAACGCTTGAAGAGGTCTTTTTAAGCTTCTCTCTCTCTCTCCCTAGAAGCTTGATATATATTTTAGTGACAACTGATCCCAAACTTTTTGTTAACTCGCAGGATGCTGCAGACGAGTTGGCACCACGGTTGGGTGTCATTTTGCAGCACTTAATGTGTGCCTTCGGAAAATACCAGGTTGACTTGTGTTCCTTATATTCAATTTTCTCTTCGTGCTACCATGTTAGGAATTTAGAGGCTTCACTAGGCCTAAATAGTGTTCAAACAGTACTCTGATCCCTCTTTCCTTCTTTGTTTTAAAAAGTATACGCTTATGCTTTTGTCTTGTTCCGCAGAGGCGAAACCTTAGGATTGTCTATGATGCAATTGGAACATTAGCAGATGCAGTTGGAGCGGAGCTGAATCAGGTAAAAAAAATTGCTTAGTTGGGCTTGCATGTGTCAGCCTTTGTTTTATTAAGCATGATTCCTTCATGACTTTTGGAGGAATGACTTCTCTTTACCCTCGTTCACATTATACTTATGCTAATTTCATTACGGATAATTGCAGCCTTCATATCTGGAAATCTTGATGCCCCCATTGATTGCAAAGTGGCAGCAACTTTCAAACGCTGACAAAGATCTTTTCCCACTCTTGGAATGTTTTACGTCAATAGCACAGGTATTTCTAGTTGTCTTCAAAGTTCAGACATGTTCAGTTCATTAGATATAACTATTCTGACCTAGAGCATATGATAGTTGATTTCTTGTATAAATTTTTGTTATGTAGGGTTAGATGATAAATAGAGTACTTCGTGCCATTTTTAGTAGAAGTAAAATTATGATTTTTTTTCATGATTTGTTGAATGATATTATGATATGAGCTTTCTCAAAAGAATGACGTGCTGTAGACTAGAGGTGTTGTACATTTTCCATGGTCTTAAAATGGAAAGACAGCCATTCACAACAAATAATTACGTGGCGTGTCCACCATTCTTCATTTTTGTCCAAGGAGCCATAGTTAAACTTTGTTGAGCTGTAGATGATAGATAAGATGCTTGCCTACATTATTGCCACCTGTGCCACTTTTTGCAAGTTTAAAAATTGTTTTTTTTCCTCTTAATTGTTGAACTTGATCCATTTCATGTTATGATATCGAGCTGTTTCAAAAGACTGACATGTGCTTCGGACTAGAGTATCAGTGAAAATCTTATGATATGATATTGTGTTCACATGAACATGTACTAAGACCTTCTAGTGTTATACAATCTTAGCCTATGTTAAGATGGGAAAACTGCTTTCTTAACAAATAAGAGTAGTTTAGAGGTATGTCCACCATTCTTCATTCATGTTATGAAAATGTCTTTGGAGCCAAAGTTAAGTTTCGTTGAGTTGTAGAGTCCAGTGATGTCTTTGCAAATATAAATCTGAATATTATGTTTATGGAAGACACTTGTCATGCATGTGATGCAACAGTATATTTCTCCTTATAAGACCATCAAGTGGTTGTACTATGGATTTTAGAGAAGGTGATCTATGTAGTGTAAATATGTGAGATGCGATAGTAGATTAAAAGTGAATAATGATGCTTTTCTTTCAGGCATTGGGTACTGGATTTTCGCAGTTTGCTCAACCAGTGTTTCAGAGGTGCATAAACATAATCCAGACTCAACAATTGGCAAAGGTTTAATGACATGATATTGTTCAAATAGGCATTAGCTTAACTATTTGCCACTTAGATATTACTTCTAACAGTTACTTTTGATCGTGCAGACGCGTTTCTAGTATCATTACATGTCTTTGCATATATTGTTTCTTTTATTAAAGACATTCCCAGTTGCTCGTCTCTATACCTCACTAGTTCACCAACTTGCAAATTGTGAACATAGAACTATATTACTACTAGATGTCATTTTATTTAAATGTTACGTTAGACGTTGGTTCTGGTCTTATTGTTTTCTTACTCTATTTAAGCAACTGAGCAAACTGTATTCATTGATTTGTTTAGTAACTTGGCTGAGTAACTGAACATGCACTTTTAGGTTGATCCTGTTTCAGCTGGGGCACCTTATGATAAAGAGTTCATTGTTTGCTCTTTGGATCTTCTCTCTGGACTTACGGAGGGTCTTGGTCCTGGGATTGAGAGTTTGGTACTTCCTTTTCCCATGCTGTCTTATAGCAAGATACTGCATCGTATTTTTATGTTTACAACTTTGCTTAGTAGTGCTCTTTTCACTATCTGCTAGTTATTGACAAGTGATTTATATTAATGTATTATGAATAACTGATCATATAAAGAATGCTTATAGTATACTAAGAGGAACACTGAAAAAAGTAATGTGCATATGGAAAAGCCTTATTGTTGGATACTATTGGGTGCTGACCTTCCAAATAGTATTCCGTGTTTTAGTGCATGTTTGTCAACATGGTATTGCTGAATGGTGTGATTTGGGCTTCGCGTAGTTCTTCCTTGAAGTCTGAAATATACTGGACGAGGCGATGTTCTTTCTACTTTCTGAATTTCGTAGGAATCACATAAACAGTAGCTTAAACATCAATTGAGTTCATAAAATGTTTTATATTATTTTACTTGTCAAAACAAACTTGTTTCCTTATTTAATTATATTCTAGGTCTGATAAGTTTCATGTTTCACAGTGTTTATTTTTCCGCAATATACTATTGTGTTTCAGGTTTCACAAAGTAATTTAAGGGACTTGCTGCTGCAATGTTGTATGGATGATGCCTATGATGTCCGACAAAGTGCTTTTGCACTGCTTGGGGATCTTGCTAGAGTAAGTTGAGAATTACTATATTTGAGCTTGAGTCCAAATAAGCCACGCAGCTGTGTACCATGACCTGATTTTGCTTTTGTGAGCTATTAAAATCCCCTCCCAGAGGCATCTTAACAGTTCAAAATAATATTCCCTATTTTAGCTTCGCGTATACTCTTTCATGGCTATATATCAGTGAAATCAGTTTTTCATGTTTTTTATTGTCTTAATTAGGTCTGTCCAGTACATTTGCATTCTCGTTTACCTGAATTCCTTGATGTTGCTGCTAAGCAATTGGTAAGTGGACAAACACTCTCAAATTTATGTATTAGCATTTGCCATCATTTATTTAATATTTGCTCTTATCAGAGCTCTCCGAAGCTGAAGGAAACTGTGTCTGTTGCCAACAATGCATGTTGGGCTATTGGAGAACTAGCTATAAAGGTATGAACCCTTGTTTCGAACAGCACGACCTATCACAAATAGAGCTAAATATCTAGCATGATTGTCAATGTCATTACTACTCAGTTATCCCATAGTTGATAGGATATCAGCAAATCATGATACTGTTATATTCATATGTCTGTAGAGCTGACGATATATGGACTCCATAAAACCCAATACGAATCTGGATAACTTGAATTTAGTTGCATGTTTGTGAAAGTTCTTCCTCAGTTTTGCTTAATAATATATGAGTACTTTCCCCATTGAAGTTGAAAGTCTTGTATACTATCCATGAGAAGATCTCAGTGGCATGCTGATACTTTGTTCTAATGCCATTTTCTCTTCCACTATGGTTTTTTTGGGACTGTACCATGATACCTCTTAAACAGAAAACTGCCCTGATTTATGTGCTCTCATGGACCTTAACCATGAAGTTTTCTGTTTCTGGAAGTTGGACAAAGCCATTGCTTGTATATTCGTGCTCCTTTTAGTCTACTGTGCATTGCAGAGGGCTTAACTACTTCCAAAGTTGGAAAAGTTGTTGGAATTACAAAAAAAAAAAAAAAAGAGAATAAATTCCCATGGTATCATCAAACATTACCTTCACTGGAATATGATTATGAAGGTATTCAAAAGGAAGTAATTTTCACATTCACACCGCAATACCATAATGTGCACAATCACTAGTTTCTTACATTGGATCTTTTGCCGTTCAGATAATATTGTATTAAAACGCTTCTCTCTCATTTCATGATTTGTTTGCAGTTGTAGCCATGTCAAAGTATGTCATGACATACTTTTCATCAATTGTTTTGCTCTGTTGTTTGAATGCTGATTATTTTTTTCTTTGGGTATTTATTGAACATATTGTTTCCTTATGTTGTTGAACAAATATTTTGCTGAACTTCTGTATCCTGCTATTTTTCAACATTAAGTGTGAGGTAGGCATTTTTTTTCCCCACTTGTATCTTGTTGGTTAGGCCAAGGCTTGACACTTATGGTTTGATGTTCAGGTTCACAAGGAGATGACTCCTGTAGTTCTGACTGTAATCTCATCCTTGGTTCCCATACTTCAACGTCCTGAGGTGATCACTCATCCTTGGTGTTTAATTGCTAATTTACATATGTTATTACTCGTGCCTACAATTGCAAGCTACATGTGGCTGGCTATGTGGGTGCCTTACTGTCTATTCCTTTGTTTACGAAGACTCGATCCTAGGCTATATAGAGAGAAAGAAACGCGTAAAAGTGTACAAGCCCTAAAATATGACTAAAAGGACACGAAGATAAAGAAAAAGAAAATACAAAATGCTAATAACAATAATAACTAAAATTTGAATCTTCTATTCTTCATCTTGTTGCTGCTCTTTTCCTTCACAATCTCCATCTTCCGTACTAAGAAAGGGTTTGACTAACCCTATGTCAAGCATCTTATGAGCTCCTTGACATTATAATATGGTTTTCTAAGCTAACAAAATATGATGTCAATATCAGCTTTCCAATTGTTTGGACAATCAAAGAGCTTATTAATGGTAGTTTTGTATTTTACATAGTTAAAACTGGGTACATGGGTTAATGATAATTAATATGGGTGTTCTGTAATAGAATAACTCAGATTGAGGCAGCCTATAAGATACTTTTTGAGCATCTGCTAAAATATTTTCTACAAGATTTTATTTGAACATTGTTCTTGAAACAATAATAGGATATGATACTGGACATCTTGCTCAACATATTTAATCATACAGGGATTCATTAAGAAAGTATCAAGATGCACATGGCTCGTTATTCACAATTTAACTTATATCAGGAATTCAGGATCTCTAAATTTCTCAAAGAAAGTTTACTATGGATTACGATGTTGACCATTATCAAGAAAGATTTCTCTCATAACTGCAAAACTGATAAGGGTGACAAATCTATTTCACAAAGAGATGGCAAATATACTTGTCTCCCTGGAAATGCTTGTGTTGTATAATACTCCCTCCGTTTTTCTTATTTGTGGCAAAAAAGAATTGTTTACATTTATTTGTCGTTTTAGGAGTTCGATGTAAAATTAATTATTTTCTACCAATATTACCCATCTTGTTAATGGTTGTAATTAATGCTGTGATTATTTGGTTAAATGGTGTTTTGGGGTTTTTCCTTAAAAAAATGGCTATTAATTACAGTTCTTAATCTGTGTGCAATCCTTCAAAACGATAAATAAATAAAAAATGGAGGGAGTAATGATCATAGCTGTGCATAAGACATGCATGATATGTCAATGGGAGAATCAAGAGTAACATCAAATAGTTGCTTGCTCGATCTGATTAATTTCCCTACCATATAACTCATCTTGTAGAAAACTTTGGAGAAAATAAAGTGTATTTGCGGTGTTCTTATATTGTTGGTTTTCACTGTTAAGGGCCTGAACAACTCACTCATAGAAAATAGTGCCATTACGCTCGGAAGACTTGCGTGGGTTTGCCCAGAGCTTGTCTCACCACACATGGAGCATTTCATGCAGCCATGGTGTATTGCTTTGTCCATGTAAGTTCTTGCTTGCTTATAACTCACAATAAGTGGTATTTCAGTAGCAAACAAATGCTAATTTTCAAACCGACTGCATGATATTGAAAAAGAAATAATAAAGTGCAGACTTGTGTTTCATTTAGTCCAACTAACAAATGCCAAGTGAAGTTAAACGTGATTGTAAAAAGTCTGGAAAATGTGTCTGCTTTGTTATTAAATGCAATTTTTTAGCAGAAAAAGCAATGTCACATGTTTCCTTTTAATTCAGCATGTCATATTGTCCCCCTTGGCATACTGCCAAAGTTTGTCATAGTAAGATGAAACAAATTTCTTCTCCGTAGGTTAGGATATACCTTCTCTGGGTTATTCAAATTTATCGCTTCATCTTTTTAATTGTCCATCTACATGTGATAGGATACGTGATGATATAGAGAAGGAAGATGCATTCAGAGGTTTATGTGCGATGGTAAGTTTTATTTTCCCAACTAATTTCACACCATCTAAACCTTGTATCTTCGACTCACTTTTTGGTAATTATTGCCTGCAGGTTAGAGCAAATCCATCTGGCGCCTTAAATTCTCTTGTTTTCATGTGCAAGGCTATTGCAAGTTGGCATGTGAGTAATGTGTTATCAAATATCAAATTAGTGGCTAGTTGTTATAGTACAAAAGAAATAAAGTTCAATTTTCTCAATTTGTGTTTTCTTCTCAGGAAATTAGGAGCGAGGACCTACACAATGAAGTCGGCCAAGTCTTGCATGGCTATAAACAAGTAAGCTTACTCCAAGATAACAAAATTTTCCTTGATTGATTGTCCATTTTTTGGAAAATTATTGATCAATGACTGAAATGTGGGCCATTTTTACTATGTAAAATATGTTCTTCTACTTTAACCAAAAGAAGAAGACGTAACAGAGCGCAATGCAAATATCCACAAGTTCCAATATAACCCAGAATATAAAATTCTCCAGAAATGAGAAATTTATTTGGCTAAAAAAGGAAAATATTGGGGGAGGATAAACATGGGTGCATTTAAATACTGATTTGATTACCATTGAGCATGTTGAAAGACTAATTCTTTGTTAATTCACTTTGAAAACACACCTATGAAATTGCAGATGCTTCAGAATGGGGCATGGGAACAATGCATGTCGGCATTGGAGCCACCTGTGAAGGAAAAGCTGTCTAAGTATCAAGTATTATAGTCCGTTCTTTGTTTCTTTTATTGCAAGTGAGGCCATCTTCGATGAATTGCTCGAGAGGGGTACATCCAGTCTGCATCTACATTTGTCAGTTTGACCATATAATTTGATAGTTGTGGAGCCATGTTTCAGCCTAGGAACTGTTTTCGGTCTTGTTTGCCAACAAAATATTCTCATTGAAGCTCGAAGTTTACATGGTGTGTGATTTCATGTATAGGCCTGTGATCATGCATTTCTATACAAGCCTGTGCAATTTGAAAGTTTGTGCTATTTTCTCCGTAGGCTAATAGAGAAGAACATGTGTTAGATTCATATTTCGAGTAGTTCTCGTATTCTTTAAGGTTCTGGTGGGCACAATTAATTCCACAAGTTCCACAGAGTTTTGTTAGAGATGTGTCAAACACTACATTAGAGTCTTGTAATTTTATTTCAAGGCAGATAGAAGTCGATGTTGTTGCCCATTTGGGGTTTAATAGTGAGAAAAATAATTGTGCCATGTATCTTTGAGTGACGATTTAATTGGGAATTTCGTTGTATGCATAAAGATTTGAAATTTGATTTGTTGTTGACATGGCCAATTTTGTGATCATTTTAGTTACATGGCGATAATATAATCGTGTAAGTTATTGATTTGTTTGATTTGAAGTTCTTGTTAGATTTAATTTTTTCTGCTTATAGTGTTGAGTGAATTTTTTTTGGGATAATAATAACTTTTGGGGCAGGTCCAATGATTTTTTCGTTTTAATGTTTGTTAATAATATGTACTTAGTTCAATTAGGATTGAGAAAACACGATAAGAACAGCTCTTTAAAGGTATATAAACAATAAAATTGCATCAAATATTAACATTCTCATACATGTCTGTTAATGTTTAGAACCATTAAAACGCAAGGTTATAATTTACATAGATGTTGATCAATACTGGGTCGCGTTAAGTCAAATTAAGTCGGAATATGTGTGGTGATATCAGAGTTCAGTTGGATTAATGTGTTGAATGTTAAAGCTGATTCGTCTTGATGGATATGTTTTATTTACTTGATTCCGTTTTTCACCAAATAAACCAATTTTAGTCAATCTAAATATAATCCAATCCAATCCAATCAAAAAAAAGGAAAAAGGATTAGGTTAACCACCAATTGGGTCAAAATAATATTTCTGCCTTAAACCTTAAAGTTTATATATGTTTAGGTAGCCTTTGGTGCCCCAAATAATTTCACAAGGAATTAGAACTCGTATATTCGCCGACTTGCACCTGTTATTCAGTTTTCATTTGATATTATTATAAATTGGGATGTATTGATAAAATAAATCTAAGTTGATATTGAGTTTGACCGTGTCAATGACAAATCAAAAGTGAATTTAACATGGTTATTCAGCTAAATATTTAAGGGCCTGTTTGTCTCGCCTTTCGGAGAGTGGTTTGGGAAAGTGGTAGAGGTTTGAGAAATAATTTCGATTTGCGTAATGTTGTTTGTTTGGGTTTTGGGAGAGTTGTTTGGGAAATTAGCCGCAATTTTTTACTTTTCTAATATAGAGAGAAATAGAAATAGAGTAGAAAAGTGGCATGTTTGTTTGGCCTTTCGGAGAGTGGTTTGAGAAAAAAATTTCTGTAGCTAATTAATTGGGAAAGTGGTTGGATTGTTTGTTTGGCCTTTCCGAAAACCGAATTTTTTTTCGGAAAAGCGAGACAAACAGGCTCTAATTTTCCGGCCTAACTTAACTAATATGATCCAACTATTTTCCGCCTCAATTCATTTGTTCCTACAATCTTCAAAACCTGCATATAGCAAGTGTTGCCAAAATCATCTATCATCCCACCAAAGTAATAATATGTTGTTATACTCGCATTTTTTTTAATGATGAAAAATTCATTAAATTAAGTACTATATCAAATTCTAATGCATGTTTCTGTTCATAATCTTTTTAGTCTTAGTCCAAATAAAATAAATAATACCAAGATCATAATAAGTTCGCCAAGATTATGTATCATCCCACCAAATATGTTGTTGACTCTATTATTAAAACATATATATATATATATATATATATATATATATATATATATATATATATATATATATCAGTATTAAATATGGCATAGGAGTAGTATTTTAGTCTTATATATCTTCCCATGAACTTAAGTTTTCTTTTGTTTTGCACCTGTCAATGAACATGGTTTTTTCTTAATTAGGTGGTCACAACTCACAAGCATGAATAATAAATAACAAAGCAAGTGACGTCTAAACAATGATTAAATCAACAAACTAAGATTACTTATGTGCTTAAAAGTCAAACACTATTTATCATTTTGGCTCAAGAAGTAACTTAAATATGCAAATATTGTTTATCTAGTTGGGCGGTCACTAAATTTATCTTCAAGTGCACCTCACAAGAAACAAAGGAATCTTTCTACATTAGATTAGGTAATAATTATGTCTTCATTATTTGTATATGAAAATAAGAATTACACGCACTATACAAAAAGGTGCAATTTGTTTAGCCTGGTAAATACAAAATTATCTTTAAATTTCTATTCAGAACAACATCCTAATTAGTATTAAAGTCTCACTATTCAAATTGCGACATTTTATTTTATTTCTTAACTTGTAATGTAGTTTGCAAAATTTAACTTTTCACAATTTTTACATGTAACGTATATATTGATATTTTTGGGAAAAGTTCTAAATCTCGAAGTAATATTGAAAAAACCCTGCAATGATCCCTTAAGCTTAAACATGATTTCATTCAATTTCAAGTCCACATTCCTCTCAATGCAAATCTAGCTTGTCTTTTTTTTTTTTAAATGAAATTTATCATTTGCATTGTACCATGTTTAAGAATATGTAGGTTTGTTTAGAGCTGAAAATTAAACCAAGTTATTCGATTCGAACTCGTTTGAACTCGATTCGTCACACTAATCAAACAAGTTAGAACATTATTTCGTTTGATTTTGAGGCTCGGCACGGTCCCGGCTCGATAAGTTAAAAATTGATAATATATGTAAAATATCAAGATATTCGATACTCGGCTCGAGCTCGTTTGCGTTCGGCCCGTTTAACAATCAACCAAGCTCAAGCACAAAATTTCAAGCTGAATAAAATTCAAACCAAACTTGAACAGTGTGTCGTTCGACACTACTCGGGTCGATTACACCCCTAAATTTAATCATGTAGTTACTGAGAAATACATCTTGCATTTTGCATTTTACAATAATTTGTTTCAAAGCAATCGTGTGTTGTATTAAGTTAAAACAAATACAATACGTGCTTTCAATAAAATAAAAAAAGTAAAAATTGTATTGACACTTGCCTTGAAGTGCCATGAAAAGAAAAGAATTTGCATAAAAAAAAACCTAAGTTCTTACATATTTCAATTTAAGAATGGAAAATTATTATAATATAAATAAAGACCATTTCTATATACGCCCTTCACTTTACATACGTTGATATATGTACAAAATGGAAGGAAAACCTCCAAAAATAACTAACCATAAAAACGACAAAAAAAAATATGTATATATTGATATTATATAAAAAATCTAGTTTTACCAGGGACACATCCCTAGAACAATTACACATAGATAAAAGAAAAATATATGTGCATATTTTATACCATTTCCATCACATTTGTACTCAAATAACTCCTAAAATAAATATTGGATTCTCTTGAATTGAGAAATAATTTTGACTAAATCAAAATGTCTCCCATTTTGTTGTCACCACTACTGGTCCTGAATTTACCCTCTCGGTAAAATTCCCCTGCTTCCTCTGTTCTTTAGGGCAATGACAATTTATTGGCACCTGCCCAGTAAAAATTTTGTGCTGTTGCTGTAAATGCACTTTGCCAAGGCCAGAATTTTTTGTCTTCAAGATATCAAGAGTTTCTATGTACTTTTGCACTCTTTTCACCTTCAAATTAAAAAAGAAATAAAATAAAATTACTTAAAAAATAATATATAAATCAAGAAAGAAAACGAAATTTCATCATCTGTAGTAGCTACCTGTGTCCTTCTCTGTAGTTTTACATCTCCATCAGCATCAATTCCATCTAATTTTATTAGCTGTGTCATCAACAATTCAATTAAGTTTAATAGGACTGTCTCCACAACTTTCTTGCCTCCATTAATTTCCATTTCGGCAGATGCCACCTAACAAGAAGAGGCAAGAGGAGTAGATTGTTTATATCTGATTTGATCTTTATGAGTTGAAATTGTATTTGAAATTGATATATCTTTTAATAAATTGGACTTGAACGAATTGTTATTGAACCAAACCAAATACAGGCGAAAGAAACTCAAAATACTGGCATATATATAATGTAACTTTTAACTTGTTGAATCAAGAATTAAAACTATATAAAAATTAAGATTTGAACTGTAT
The DNA here is from genome assembly GCA_003313485.2 of Penstemon barbatus. NCBI lineage: Eukaryota > Viridiplantae > Streptophyta > Magnoliopsida > Lamiales > Plantaginaceae > Penstemon > Penstemon barbatus. Next base: position 2,080,653 of record QOIQ02000009.1, on the reverse strand, counting down.
AAAAATTAAATTTCGATGCATTTTTATCAATCAAACTCGAACAATATTTTTCGGTTTGGTTAACTTAACTTGATTTATAGCCTAAGTTGCGGAGAATGACAAATCAAGAAAGGTAAGTGATCAATGTTGGTCCATTGAAAACGAAAAACTCGTGTCAAGCTAGCAGTCCAAAATATTATCGTTCTAAAGCATAATCTCAATCATTACACGCTATAATATATATCATGAGTTTGTCATAAACTTAGAAATCATAATGTGAATTTCTTTTACCTTAACTCGAAACACCAGCATTTAAATTTTGCAAATATTGTAAAAGGGCTCACCTGTTTTGCAAGTTTGTCAACTTCAATTCTAATTGCTGCAATTTCTTTAGACGCCTTCTCCATTTTTGCATTATTTCGCAATTCAAGACCCCTCTTTTCTCTGCTCAATTCATCTTCAATCAAAACAAGTTTTGACCCATCTTTAACACCAACAATATCAAGAAATACTTTTGAATCTCTCTCTCTTTCCTTGAATATCAATTTCTGATCCTGATGATTTAATCCAGTCAACCCTGCCAGTAGTTTCTTCAATTCCCCTGCACCCAAAAAGGAAATTAAATATATACACAATTACTGTATAAGAAATTTTTTTTTTAAAATAATAATAATAGTTGGGTATTTAAATTTACCAAAACTTGCTTGAGAACTGATGATAACTTGATGATAAATTGAACCATATTTCACTTTAACTTTAATATTCGGAACAGAGTTCAAATTTTTATTAGAATCTGAATTTCTTTTTTGAACTAACATTCCACCTGGCCTTACTTCCCAGGCGGCAGCCGCCTCAAAACCACCGCCGGAGCTGCCCTTTACTGGCGAAGAAACAACATTAACTTTAGGCTTCATCCTCAACATGTAATCTTTATTCATGATGATATGAAGGTACACAATTATATAATCTCTATATTATTATATATAGTAGTAGTATACAAGGAAAGAAAGATTTGACTTTTTTTTTTTTTTGTTGTCTTTCTTTATCACCAAGAATTCAAAGTGCTTGTTTGCTAAGCTAAGAACATATATATCTATGTATGAAGAAAGAACCAAATTCTGACCCACAATGTCAGAACAACAACAACAATGTGGTCTTTAATTATACATACATATCCCTATATCTACGAAAAAAGAAATCAAGTTTTTTATGCGAAAATTAATTGTGTTTTGATTTGAGTAGTATTTCATGGAAGTTTCATATATATAAGAATATATATATAATGATACTAGCTAATGGAACTAATTTGTGCATATATATATAAAGAAGAGATCGAAGAGGGAGTGGGGAAGAAAAAGGGGTGGTGGTTAAGGCCTAAGGGTGGAGAATATGTTTTGGTTGGGTTTTCTTTTCTTTTTTTTTTCCTTTTGTTTTGTGTGTTTGGTACTACTACTAGCCTAGCTAGTATTTAATTAATAGGTGATGAATATATATCGTCATATTGTGTGAACATATTAATTAGAGTAAATTTTAGCATAAATTAATAAATACCTTCAATTCATATTTTTCCAATGTTTGCATTAAATAGAATAGGTTAAATGGAGGGAGACTAAGAAGGAATATGCTTACCCTTTTGGCAATGTCATTATTGGATTCTTGACTTGGATGCTCTATCTTTATCCACATTATTATTAATGGAGTATTTATTTAGTAGGTTGATTTACGTACTAGTACAGTTAATTACTATTACTATTTTCATAGGTAAATATTGATAATATTCTATTCTCTCCTAATTATAAGAATAAGAATATCTATATAATACATACTATAATAGTACAACAAAATTAAATATTATTTTTAACTAGATCTGGTCCAAATTAAATATGGAAACTTTATTTATTTATTTATGACCAACCTTTTGCGCATAAGAATATTGTTACATGAAATTTATATATTAAAAGTCTAGCTAGTAACAAGTAATTTGTATATTAAAATCCATATTGATATTATATAATCTCATCATATAAAGTACTGCATGCTTAATTTACCATTTCTTTTTACCAAAATAAATAATTTACCCATTTCTTTACATTTCTCCAATACTATTTAATTTTAACTATTCACTTTCGTGGGCCTCCTTACTCGCTCATTTATCCAAATTCATCGCCTTATATATATTCCCTTTATTGCCATCGGCCATCAACCTAGGCGAAAAACAACTTACCCTTTTTTTTTTTTTTTTTTTTTAATTTCACTATGTAACGATGACTCTTACAAAGTCAAGCAAACGAGTTCAAAATATTAATTAGTACAAAACAATAAAACAAAATTAAAATTAAGGAGTAAATTAAGTAATATTTTTTTCCTGTAATTATTATTATTCAATTAAGTAATATAACAATGTAGCATTACCATATGTTAGTGATATTGTCAGAGCAACAAATGTTGTTGCCACAACCATTTTAAAAAAATCCTAAGTTACCCTTCATGGTCAAAACACATTGATTGCATAGTCATTTATAAAGGAAATATGTTATTCTTCATAAATGTCCCTATTTCTGTAATTATGTTTTTTAAATTCTACCATACAGTTTCATAAAGACATTGAATTCAAATTTTTTTTATAACTCAGGTGTCCAAGCTTACGCTAGACTAGTCATGGACCCTCAGAAACCAATATATTACATTCCCTCGTGATGAAGTTTTTATGTCATCCAAAGAAAATATAGATAAATGGTCTATATAATTGTTAAGAAATTACACGAATTTGCAATTTTGCAGAAGTTTTTTTCTTCTCGTTCAGCTTATTAATAGAAGACAAAGAAATCAAGATGTAAAGTATAATTAATTTAATGATTGTATGATTAAGGTAAGAGTGCAAAATGAAATAAAGTAAGGTGATATTTATGTAGAATATTCGAGATATTTTACCATAAAAAGTATATAATGATGAAGTTTTTTAACTTATGTGAAAAGAAGAAATGTACCAATTAATATGAAACAGAGAGAATGGTAATATGTTTGGTGATTCTCAGCCCACCCATATATTACATTCCCTCATGCGCAATCATTGTCAAATAAATTAGTATATTCAAGCCACATGCATTTCAATTATTTTGCCATCGAGAATACTAGAAAAATTATAACATCCAACCAAAATCTAAAACACTTAAACCAAGCCAAAATATTAGCACAATTAATCCAAATTAGCATATACCTTTACAAAACAAGATTAGAACCTAATTTATTTGCTTGAATTTTGACACAACATCCATCCTCACATATATAGTTACCGAATTTCATTAAAAGAAAAGAAGGGAAAAAAAATTAATTTGCCACATTAGCTAGATCCTAGATGTGAGTGTTTTCTATTTCTATTTTTCTGTCATCTAATTAACTGACTGCATGTTAGGGGGGCCTATCCACAAACCAGGCCTCAGCCGCCACAGGCCACAACTTCTCCTTGCCTTAATTAAAATGAGTTCAATCACTAATCTTCACAACTTAGTACGATCAAATCTTTTATAGATCATAAACAAAATTAGTGCATTCATGCACATAAAGTAGTGTATAGCTAATTTGACTATGCATCAATTATAGGACCAGTGTACGTATAGTCAACTATACGTTGCAACCCACATCAAGAAACTACGGGTGTGTTTGCAATCTCTATTAAAAAAGCTGAAACTGGATATTGTGAGTTAAGTTCAAGATAATCACTAATAAAAATAAGTTGGAAGTATTTGCAAATTCACTATAAGAGACTTAAAGCACTATGAGTAGTGTTTGAGACATAAGAAATGTTTTCAACTTATTTTTATGATTTCCTATGAAATGTTTTATTTACCCTCATTAACGTAACAACTTTTCGCTTATTTTAAAATCTTATATGTATTGAAAATTCGATATTTACAATATATCTAGATTATTATTATATAGCTGTTATTAAACTATTATCTTTTATTATTGTGCTATGTGTTTCTAGCACACCTCAAGATTAACAAGAAAACTTGTTAATGACAATTAAAAAGTCATTGTTGTACACTAAAAAGAAAAATGAGAAAGAAGACGTTTTATTATGTTATAAAATTGGCCAGGGCTATTTCATAATACTGAATAATTTATGAGGACAAATTTGTCTCAAACTTTAGAAATCAGCTTTTCACTAATTACAAATGTGCCATCTAACTGGAGAAGTTGCTCAAACCATGCTTCTAGCTTATGTGGTCAAACCAACTTATATTATGAAAAGTTTAAGCAAAAGTTAATTTTACAAACACCTAATCACAATTTTCGAGGAGAGAAAAACTCAGAATCAGTTTGGAGTAGAGTTTGCAAACACGCCCTACATATATAACAACTCAATTGCATCACCCACATTCTATATATAGAATGTTATATATATATCGGAGTGGAGTATAGTTTTCATTTCATTTCATTTTGTAATATATATGATCATAAATTAGGCATGCCTCTACCTCTAGTCTCTAGATATAATAATAAAGGACAAAATATAGAGAGTACGTACGTAAAGTAATGGATGAATTAAATCCAGGAAATTAAAACTTGACTATATATTTAATTGATCAACCTTTTGGTTGGTTGGGCTTGGCAGGGTCATGAGAAATAAGAATTGCCTTGCCTCCACTTCTTATTAGTTACTACAGTCAACATCTAAAATAAAACTAATTACATTATAAAAGCAAAATTACCATTTTACCCCTATTCAACAATTTCTTCCGTCTACTACTTATATAATTAATTAGCTAGCTAGGTACCGTTTGATCTTCACTTAATTAATTAATCTCCAAATAGTTGAAATTATTTTTTACTAAAATCTCTTGATTATGTAGTTTAAACAATATCTATTCCAATAGATAATACCAAGTTACTAACTCTAATAACTGTACATGCAGTGCAGGTTCATTCCATTTCCACCTACTAATTCCCTAATTAAATAAGCAATCACATTCAAATAGGTTTCAATGATTAATGTCACTTTCCAAAATGCCATGCCATTTGCCATTTGGTTTTATTATTATTATGCAACACTTACCCGCTTAATCAGATCCAATCCGCTAAACATGTCTAGTGCCAAAAGCGTGCTAGCTCTGTCTAGAATAAATTAAACAACAAATTCCAACTATAAAATGAGAATCAATAATATCCATATCTTTAAATTGAAATGACATGCATCTTCCGACGTGATGTAACCATTTGGGCCATGGGACATTCGTCAATAGGTTATTGATAAGTTGAACACAATTAATACATTCAAATTAATTTTTTCTCTTTTATTAAACTTATACGTTTGAATTTGTGTTGATTTTTAAAACAAACTGATTGGATGAGACGAACACAAATTAAACTTGAGTAGTTTGATATTATATAAATTTTATTATCTAATTAAATTTAAATAAAATTTCAAAAGCTATCGACCAATAAATAATATTTAAACATAGATTAATTATATATAACTATATATGCTCAAACGAGCTTGATGTGAAATTTGAATAGGTACGTTAATTTTTTCTATTGGTTGGGCTGAAATTATTAGTGAGTACGTAAAAGTATGACTGAATTAACAAGTCAACTAAATAGAAGCACTAAATAACCCCCATCATTTTCAAACTCTATACCCGCGATATGTATTCGACTGATATGATATTGTTTCTCTAACTCGCTATATCATCGACCCGTTCAGATCCGATCCAAACCTACATGATTGTCACCCTGCCTTAATAACATTTTTAATTTCTAGTATATATCTCAATAATAATGATGCATAAGAAAGAAAGAACATTTGGTAGTTTTCAGCTTATTTGGAGTACATTATGAAGGGGAGGGGGAGGGGTGGGGTTGTGGCCAGTTCATAGCTGAAAATTTAGAGAAGAACTACACAATAATAGGGGACTCTTGCACATGCATGAATAGTGTATAACTTCGCATACAAACAGGGTTTTGCTATACAAAAGTGGTCCAAATCCAAAATAGATGATTACTTACAATTATGTATGTCCCTATGCCATTGCTTCTGTCCAATTGAGAAAAATTGGCTTCAAAAGTCAGCCATCCATCCAGCTGCCTTTGTTTAAAGGCACCACAAACAACATATTGGGGAATATAGGTCCTACATGGGCAACCCCATTCCACATTTACACATTAATTTTGGCCAAATAGCTTGGTTCATTTTTCTTCATGTAAGGTTGTTAAAGAAAATATAAATTGTATTGATTACGTACGTCGGAATTTTTTGGTCCTTCGTTCTTGTATCAGAGGAACCATTCAGTAGCACATTCGTGAAAAATAACATAAATTATTATCGATGTACGTTGTTTGGTTTAGCGAGGGAACTATTAGTTTCATTTGTATGTACCATTGCTTGTTGGATCGTGCCATGGTTTTGTTATTATTATAATTTGAGAATTTAATTGTGAAGTTTTGGATAAACTATTTATTAGGGGGAAGAAACAATAAATTTGTTACATGATCGTGAGGAACAATCTCTATAGGAGAGCTCTATCGAAAAGCACCCCCCATAAGGCGCAAAACATGCATGAATTGTACTATACAGTAGATCTGACAGCTTCGCGTGTGACTTTGAAATTTTCATAGTGAGAAATGGTTGTTAATTGTATAAATTACTTAACTAAAAAATATTTGTAATAACATAAATTTCTCCAGAATTTAATAATATTTAATCTGTATAAGGTAGCTCAAAAGCAAATGTTTTACCTTCGACTACACATTTTGTCTTCATTGTATTGTTCATCTTAAACACTCCAACAACCTTAACTTTTTTACTTTACATTGTTTACCTTCTAAAATTTTCAACTAAACAATCCAAATTATATTTCAAATATTTTACATAAATGAGAAATGAATCATGAAATTACCCAAGAATGAAATCAAGCTAACTCATACTAGCCGTTGATCGCATGTTGGACTCATAATTATTGTTTCATTGAAAAAAAATAACTACCACCATACACATTATTATTATGACAATATTTTAAAGAAAAAAATTATTTAAATTATTTTCAGCGATGGGAAGCTCAACATCTTTATTATCAAATAAGATGTTACAAGTTACAACCAAACGAAAAGTTGCAGATAAAATCAGAATTCTATTCTTTCACTAATTTAATCACATTTTCAAATGAAAGTTTAAATATGCTTTAAATAGAAATCTCACTGATCCTTCCGTGCTTTGGTTCTGGCCGGCCTTGCCGGCTTAATGATATTTCCGAGCAGAATTAAGACAATTGGAAGAATGGTTCCAATGTAGTATACACTCCCATATGCAGCTATCGTTTCATGAAGGCTTAATACCTGTGTATGTTTAAATTTAACATCATAAGCATTAACATTGTTAATGATGTTCTAAACCAACATGTGAAAGTTTGAGAACTAACCATGAAACCAACACTGGAGTAGTTCAGAACCAGAATTGTGTAAGTAAAGTTCAACAATAGAAACAGTTTCTTAAACAGAGTTGTTTGGCTGGCTTGCTGCCATCTATAAAGAACTGCTCGTATTAAAAAATAAGTTAGAGTATAGAAAGGAAGATAATCGAGATAATGATTTAACAGTAAATTGAAGTGATCTTAGCTTATTTACGATTGTTACCTCTTGAACCGGCAATCATTGTAGCAGATTGAACAAAGAATATGAGATATCCAGGATATAATCCCTGTGAAAAAATGAAATGATTTTAAATCGTTATATACACTTCTATTCTTGGTTTGTTCACCTATACTAATTGGTAAGCAAAAGAGCAGCTGTGGGTCAATTAGAGAAACATTCTAGACAACATAACTTTGTGAAGAGAAGAATAGAGTAGTTTATACTTACATGCCACACGGCACTGACAGTTTGAGTAGCCAGCAACTGGAAGAAGCCTGGTTTCTTACCTTTCTGAACCAGCCTATCATAAACATCTAAAACAAAAAGGAAAGTATTAGATATTTATGCTTAAGATTATGAATCATAATTTACAGCTATAACATAGGCAATTTAAACAAATAGCAAACATTCTTAGTGCGAGCTAAACTCCAAATGGCTTGTAGTATAACTTGTACCCAATCCAAAAGACTTTAATTGCACATCTGACAACTACTTGCTTTGCATTTTTTTTAAGAAATCAAATTACAAATAGTTTTATACACAAGCTAAATTTACTAATGACTGAAGAAAATCAAGAAATCAACCCTTATATGCAATACTAATATTTCGAACAACATCCTGGACCCGTGTTTTGAAATTGGTCTCAGATTCAAGTTCCTTTCTAACTTGACTTGTATATGCATCATGTGTGTTGGTCTTATCATGATTCTTTCTATGACAAGCTGAGAGAGAAAGAATGGTAGTTTGGTAGAATTATATCTATACTGTGCTGCTATATGTTTACAGAAGAACAAAATCATGATAAGAATGCTTTACCATGATAGGTACTAAAGTGTAACCCAACAAAAAACAAAAAATTGATAGGTACTAATATGAACTAGATAAATACGGAATCTATTGACTATTCTGGTGCGCCATTACCAGGTATGGATTCACAAAACAAGTCCAATTCTTTAGACTTGGGAAGTGGCTTAAGTTTCTTACAGTTATTTAAACCAGGTAATTATACTTGATTTAAGCAAACAAATATGAACTACGTACACAAAAAGCAAAAAACAAAAGAGATTAATTATCTTGAAGATACTTCAGAAGTTGAGATACCTCAAACCTATGACTAAATTTTGGTTTCTTTAACAGAAACATAATAGCAATATAAACTTATTAGATAATACATTTACAATGTACCACATACTTATCTTCAAAAATATAAAATATCTATGTAACAAAATGAAAATCTAAGTTGCATTAAGAAAGAGGAGTTTTGATTCTTAAATCTAAACTACACATAGTTTCTCATTCTTCTAAAGTCACAAACGATCCAGTTGCATCCTAGTAGCTAAAAATGCCAGTCAGCAATATAACCTCATTAACTAGTTTCACATCTACAATGATCTCCACAAAAATTACTTTGTATAAGCAGGTCAAATTAGTCCTTTTGTAAGCATAACTCAATCATCATTATTTTCTAGATAGCATAAGATATGCATTATTTAGGTGGGATGCATCTAGTTGTCATCAAGAGGCTTAAAAGTAGCTTATCTTGTGGGCAAGGAAAAAAATGCACTTTTGAAGGAAACAACTTACAATGTCTAAGCCAGGTGCTGACTTGAATATTCCACACAAATGGTATTCTCACTGCACTCGTGGTCAACTCAAGACCTAATATATCAACATTTTTGGCACGGTCCCATAGAGCTTTGCTTGGATTAGAATCACTCCAGCCACTGAATCCCAGGCCAGAAATAATTATTGAAGCTTCCGAGATAGACCAAATGAAATAATACTTCCAACGAGCAGTGAAGCTTGCCATGTACTGGTAACTTAACCGTTTCCAGAACCCATATTCTTGGAATACTGGTTCCGTGAATCGAGAAAGTGGATAATTTGGTACAAGATACAGATACAAGCCCATACAGAAGGCAGCTTGTAGAATAGCCTTCAAAGTTGCCCAATAAGGAGATGGGGTCAATCCTTTCTTTGTAGGCTCCCAGATCTGCCAAAGGTAATACAGAGTTCAATTGATAGCAGTCAGTGTAAGAAATGAATCTTGCAAAATATAGAATACATGCGCAAAAATACTTTACCCCTTTTCTCTCAGTCCATTCAAGATAATCTTTCATTTCATACACTGGACCAGCAAAGTGGCTTCCACAACACAAACAGTAACCAACATATTCAAGTAATGATGGCAACTTGAGCAAACGGTTTTTCTTTTGTGGCTCACGTAGATCTTCCTCTTTAAGCAATCCATCGTTGTAATTAACGACACATGATATGATTTTCAGTGTTATCACCATCAGGGCTCCTGTCATATTGGGAGTACTAAGAACATGAATAAAGTCTCAACTAAATGACTTGTTTTTCTTACGAAAAATAACCTTTTTTATATTTATTTTAAAGTTTTATTTTGAATATACAATGAAGATACTTACAAAATAATATGCATTCTTTATATGCTCAATTCTTTTGCAAACAGAAGATAACATGAGGAAAAAGGTAATTTGATGTTACCAGTTGTCAAAGAGATGTATACCATTCATGTACATAGAGCAGAATTCAAACACTACAACTAATTAACAAGTCATGTGAATATGCTTTTAGTGACTTCTTAGTATTAAATAACAATAAGAGGCAAAAAAATCATTGATGGGAAAATACATGTATCCCCACAAAAGATATATTCACACATAAAATTCTCGTGTTGTTCAATAGATCCTAATGCATATCATAGCTACCCACCTCAATTCAACTTTCTTATTATAAATTAAACCATCATAAGATGAACAAACTTAAGTTGGGCGCCTCATACATATGTAATTTTCTACTACATGCATAATTGTCTGCATCCATGCATTCTAACACTAACTTTGTCCTCGATAACAGCTTGCTCATAATAACACAAAGCAGATTAATGCCAATAAATGAACAAACCAAATGAAGAAAGGCAAAAGGAAGTAAGATGGTGCTGACCTGTAGCATCTATACCTCCTTCCTTCCATGCATCCCCACTCATGTAGTATACATGGCTACACAGGTATACCAGAAGTCAGAATATTGAATGTTTTCCAATATAAATTCTTAATCTTCCAGTACACATCAAGCATCATATATATTTTTGATTGAAACAAATAAAAGTTGTGACTCTGACATAATCTAGGAAACAAATAATCCAAAGATAAATTTTAGAAAATAAAATAAGTGAATGTAGGTTTCAATGGAAGGCAGCAAATTTAAGGATTTCTAAGAAATCTAATGGCCCAGAAAAAGGTACGGAGTCTAATTTTAAATTATTGCATCTTAATTGGGGCCAGGAAATTTAAGGATTTAACATCTGAAATTCAAGAACAAATTTCCAAAATCTGTAGGCACCCCCATATCTCCGCTTGTAAATGCATATAACCTAAACAGATTCAGGTCCCTTAAACTCTTTTTCCTATCATAAAGATTAACAAAAAGGCTAAAGTAGGAGTCAACACTCAACATTCAATATTATATAATAGCGTCTAGCAAGTATGGTGACTTTGCACCCTTCTAACTGGTGAGGTGCTTCTAGTTAATCTCAGTGATCTATTCAATGTAAGTGGTTCAGAACCCAAACTGAAGCAACTTACTTAAACCTCACAGCAACACTGTTAAGTAGATAAACCCCTCAATGCTCGGAACCATCATTGTGGATGTCTAGATACAAAAATGTCAAGTCTTCTCATGGAAAATAGGCTTACTAACCAGTTATTTTCTTTTTAATGATTATGCAGAGCCATAAATGGATACTAACTCATAATTCATCTTATTGAAATAAAACCTGATCTTAAATGTCAGTTTCCTGCATTTATTGTGAGATGCTGTATTGCTCCCATCATCTGAGCTCACACGCTGCTGGGTATGCAATGATATAATATCCACATATTACGAGACACCTCAAGGCTCAAAATTTGTGATAAATTGAAATTGAAATAGAAAGACAACTCGGTATATGTGAAAATCTAAAAGTTGGAAGCTCATTCAACTTCATTTTATAAATCAAGTTTTGCATCATTTCAATTTCTTGAAATTGTACAATAGGCGATTTCTATTTTCCCTTTTCAAACTACGAATTAGAAACAATTGGCATATCTTTAATCTAGATGCACTTTAGCCGATGGAGAAAATTCATGTGAGATTATTGAGACAAACAAAAGATAGAATGCACATTAAAGTTATATACAGTGTGTGATTACACGGGTAGATTATAAACTCTCATAGAGGCATATGAAGATATACAATAAGTACATAGTAATTAAGTTTCATGCAAGCACATTTCCCAATTCAAAAACAAAATCCATAAGGTACAACACTTCCGAGCGAAAGCAACACCAGATCGGAAAAAAATTAAAGTCAAACGTACCATCCAATAAGGTAACCAAACGCGAGGAAAAACGTAATAATCCCACAGTACTTTCGGCAAATCACCATCGACGCGTAACCTAATAGCATCGGCACGAGAAAATGCAAATTCGAAGAGAATCCAAACGACAGGTATGATAGGATCGCCCCCGTGGCAGCAGCGTAGAGGTGGCGCGCCGCCGCGCCGCCGGGGACGAAGCGGTGGAAGAAGCTAACCGGGATAGTAGCCGCGAAACAGAGCAGGAATCGGAGGACCGGAACGGATACTCCGATTGCCGATGCCATCTCCGGTAACTCCATATTCGGGTCGGGTCAATTTTAGGTTGGTGTTCTGTGGTTTAACTGCTACTGTTATATTAGTAGTTGTGTCTGTTATTTATGGAAAAAGACAATTTATTTTTATTTTGAAATTTTTTTCATGTAAATTTGGGTATGGATTTTATTATGAATGAGTTTAGGAAAAGGACAGAGAAAATAAAATAAAATAAGGAGAGATGCGGTTCAGTCGTTTACGTTAGAATCTAGAGTGGTTGGATAGGATTAATTACTCACGCCGTCCTAATATCGGTAGGAGTTCATTCGAACAATAATTATTTAATTTTAATTCTTAAATTGCGTTTGATATTGTTTTTTGATTTGGTTTTTATAATTAAGCAAAATGAATTTATACACATTTTTATCCAGACGATTATACCTAATGTTAATTTGAGCTCGTGGGATATGTTCAACTACAACATTTTAATTGTTTTGAAATACTAATTTAATATTGATTAGTAGTCCTATAAAATTAAAAACGGAGTTTTGTTGGTATTGTCTTTGGGGAACAAAAAATAAAATAAAAAAATTTAAATTTAGATAGATTGATTTGATTGCTATGTATGTAGTTATATAATTACGAATGAATGAATGAACAAATCAATTCTAGAAAGAAAAAAAGGTTCCTCGTTTGATTTATCATAAAACTAAACATAACAAATAAATTAATAAATTAAAGTTGATTTTGTCATGATAACTCTTGGCAAGTTAGTCTCGGCAAGGTCAAGTTTAACCATCCGGTTATTTAGATTATTATATTGTGTTGAGGCTAAATATATATCATTGATGATTAACTCAAGTCATATACTAAGTATCGCAATCTAAAAAGCAACTTTAAATGTATTGCATTAAAACGTATTTATCATCTTCTAGTTAACTCTTTTCATTTGTAAAAAGCACCATTCTGTTGGTCCTTAATTTGGCCTCAAAATTTCATGAGGATTTACGTTCAAGTAATGCTCTTTTATTTTCCTTTTTTCTTAATAAAAGTCGACATAAAAATATTTTTTGCCAGTAAAATTACAAGAAATTATGTGTTACAGATTAACATATGGTTTTCACTTTCAACAAATCTGATTTTATGTAGGCTTTAAACTCTCTTTTTTTTTTCCTTTTTTTTTTCTATTTTAGATTTTGTTGTATTGTTAATTTGAAGTTTTTTGGAATAAATTATTAAAAAGAAAAAACTGATAAATGAGATACATTGTTATGATGAAATAAAGAGATCAAATTGTCCATCGTTACACATTGAGAAATTAATAATTTTCATTTCACATTACAATATAAATCACTGGTCTAAAAGAGAAGGCTTACGGCGACGAACTGAGCAAATCTCAATCCTCCTGCAGAAGCGATATGAGCTTCTTAATATGTCATGAACTATACCACCAATGAGTACATATCCAAATTTCAACACAATTTTACAGAAAGAGTAAAAAAAATATGTTTTTAGTTAATTCGTATAAAAATAGAGTAATTTTCTATTTCAACGTGTTTTTTTTATTTATATAAGTTTCCAAAATTTTCTAAAAAATTATCGAAACATTCTTGAAAAACTTTTAATATTTAACTTGCTGAAACATTCTATGAATCTGAAATTATAATTCATGCCAACGACTAAAGAAAATAAAAATATTCATAACAAACAATAAATAGAAAGAAAAATATGGTGTACGAACAAAATCACAACATTCTCATAATTTGTTAATTGTTACTTAAAAATATTTTTTAGACTAGATACTACGGACTATATATCATCTCTAATTTAATTCAAGAGCTAGCTCCTAAGAGACGAAACTTTCAAATATTTTTGAATTACTTAGGAATGATAATTTAGTAATGATTGGTGATAGCTATTTTATTTGTCACACTAGGAGAAGTCCACTTTAAGATTTTTTTTACTATAAATCATTCGTTTATTCAAAAGAAATTAACTAACTTATTGTTGCTTGTGATTTTAGTCATCTCCACGTTTAAATAAATTTTTGAGTGAAAATAAAAATAGAAATATGGAGTCCTAAATATGTACTTGCGGCTCTTGTTTGGTTAGCGAGGTAGAATTCAATTGGAAGAAGATGTAGAAAATGAAATAAGATAAGAGTAACTTTTGAGATTGGTCAATATTGAAACATATTTGAAGAACAAACTTAATTTTTCAAATATTTTCATGTGTATAAAACATTATTTAATAATTTCCAAAAATAGCTTACCTATTTCTAAATTGTACTAATGCCATTTATGTGACAACGCTGCCAATACACTACAGACGGGACATTAGTGATATGGTACTGCTACGCAATACATCTATGGGCCATCATGGCAGCTATCTCACATTAATTATGTGTTCCTGTACAAAATTTTTATCGTGTTATATATATATATATATATATATATATATATATATATATATAAAGGGTTTCTAACCATGATTTAATACATAATTGCACATTTCATATCATTGTTAATATTTGGATAAAATTGGCCACATGATTAGCTAGGTATCTTTTTTTTTAGATGGTAAATACGTTGTTACATCAAACACTATATCGAATCGAAACTATTACAATGATATCAAAGTGAACTAATTACTAGTATTAAACTAGAGAAAACTTAATATGAAACTAGAGAAAATACCAACATTCGTAGAAGTTGAACCCATGACCTTCTGTTCATGAAGCCTCATCCTTAACCACTTGGTTAAAGCCTCATCGGTGATTAGCTTGGTATCTTAGATTAGAGGGAAAAGTCACGTTGTTCTGGTGTTATATCGAAATGCAAATTTTTTATGGAGTTTAATTAGGTTAGACACAAATATAAACTAGTCTAAAGCATAATCTATATTTGTAAAACCCCAAAATTTTTACTTATAAAAATTT
Organism: Penstemon barbatus; assembly: GCA_003313485.2. Lineage (NCBI taxonomy): Eukaryota > Viridiplantae > Streptophyta > Magnoliopsida > Lamiales > Plantaginaceae > Penstemon > Penstemon barbatus. The sequence goes on along the minus strand of QOIQ02000009.1, from coordinate 2,065,474 downwards.
AACCCAAAGCCTTATAAAATTTAATTAAGTATTGAAATTTTAATTCGGACCTGATTGTATAATTCTTGAAATTTTGGGGTCGAAATGAAAACTTGAAAATTTGCAAGGGTCTTCTTGCAATTTCACCACAAATTAGCAATGTGGTTAATTCTAATGAAGACAACTCATGGGACACTTGTTTATAAATTTTCTTTCTAATTACATTTAGTGAAAACATGCAATCCCCCACATGTATATATTTTTGGACAAATTTGATTGGCTAAACACCTCTATAAATACTTCTATTCTCTCATTCTTGAACTTGATTTAGATCATCACATTTCATCCTATAGTAGTGTACGAGAGAAAGAGAGAGTTACAAGAAATTAAAAAGAAAGGAAAAAGAAAGAGAGGAAAGAAAATTGTGAGAAAGAAATTGAAGAAATAGGAAGCTTTGGGATAAAGTGAAGGTGATCATTTAGAGTAAATCAAGCTTTTGATAATCCGAGTTTTTGGTGAAAAAGGTGAGCATGGGAGTTTAAATAACGAGGACTTAATCTCGACTCATCGTTATTTAAGTGCGTCAAAGTTTAGTTATATTCGTTAAGTGTAGTAATAATTCTCTTAAACTTTAAGAATTCAACAAATAAAATTACTACTTTGATAAACTTTTAATCAAGTAATTGATAATTTCATAACTTTTAAAAAGGGTTGGTATAAAATGTCCATAACTAAAATGATAGTAAATTGCTATTACATGTAAATTTTTGGTGGTTTGATGCATGGTAATTGACATGTGATTTTAAAGGGGCTGATTTTGCAATTTAATTTGGAATGTGATAATGTGTTATTTGTTGATTGTTATTGGAATAATTCTATGTTGAATTGATATTTATCCGGGTGTAGTGCTTTATCACATCCGGATAAAAAGTTGATTATGTTAATTATTTATCTGTTGCTGTTTTGGGCCCATTTAGCTTGTGCGGTTATGTGATTAAGTTGAATAGTACGGGCTATTAACTCGATCTTGAGCCCGTGGCCTGGCTCGTATATTCGAGAGAACAGGGTCTCTCAGATATACGAAGTCGTTTTTGGATGCATTGACTAGTCATGTGTATGGGGGGATATCAAAATGTGTGATTGGAGGAAATTATAAGGTGTGTTTGGGGAGCAAGCTTTGGAAGTTGACAGACACTGAGACGTATCATTTTATACTGTACATTAATACTTGTTTTGTTTACTTTATTTGGCAATTGTTGCTCTTTTTTGAAATTATTTGATTCACACACACCCACCTCACTAAGTTGCAAGTCAACTTACGTCATGTGTTTTACTTATTTTTAGATTTTTTGATATAGCATAGAAGCCAGGAGGATTCTCGTTGGCGTTAAACCAGAATTTTGAAGTTTATATATATATATGTAAAATAGCTACTATTAACTTATATTTTGTTAAAAACCAAAATAACTACTATTAACTTATAATTTGTAAAAAAATCAACTTAGGTAAATTTACTAGGTTTATATGTAAATATTAGTTAAATAATTTTTAGTCAGGGCGTTACAATATTTGAGACCTGAAAATGCTATTATTTATATATGGGACCTGATTATGTTATAATTTTGGACGTTTTATTCCAAAAGTATCCCTGTCCATTTTTTAACTAATAAATTATATCTTTATTAATTTATTAAAAAAATGTTATTTATTTAATTATGAATCTCTCATCCAAAAAAAAAAAATATGTTTTAATTTATTTATTTATTTATTTTGTTTCCTTCCATTTTTTTGGTCTCAATTGCAGGGACGGACCTTGACAGTGTTTGTTGGGGTGGTTGAAATTTTTTCTGGTAGCAGATTCGATATTTTTTGGATGTTTTAATAAAATAATAAAATTAAATTACGATAAAGTATTACTAAATATAATCATCTAACAAAAGGTGAAAATTAAAATAATAAGGATTCTTAAATAGTCAATATGAAAGTTTGTGATGTAATACAATTCAGTTGAACTGAAAGGAAACTAATGTTTCTTAGAGAAGATATGAAAAAGGCCAATGGACCATTAATCTGTGTAATATAAAGGCAAAATTGTAACATTACTATAAAGGTAAAAGGTCAAAGAAGAGATCATGAAAAACATTGATTAACGATACAACATAAATGAGGAGTTTAATGATCCTGAGGGTACGTGAAATAGAGAAAATAAATTAAATAACCTCTGCTTTTTAACTCGAGAATGAACTTTAAAATAAACTCCAATTGTTTGTAGTAAATCATACGTGATGATCTAACTACACAATTTATGATTTAAGAAATTGAGGAACTCAGAAAGCACAATGTAGAGTTTAGTTATTATAAAGTTGTATATAACACAAGGTAATATATGTTAGTAGGAGTATATAACATTAAAATATAATTAAATTTTCAAAGGAAAAAAAAATAGAAACTAATCCTGATTTGGCGCATAAGGAAAAAAATAAAAACAGTGCATGAGGAAAAAATTAAATAATAAAAATACCAAACAGAAGAAAATTAAATACTAAAAAACCAAAACATACATATATCGAGCTTATCAAGATACGAACATGGGACATGAAACCCCTCTCAGCATTGGTGGGAACTCTACCACTAGGCCACTTCAGAGACTACGAGTATTAATAGGGGCATCCGTCGACAAAATGATCACCCGAAGATGATCATTTCATGACTATCGAGAACGAATTTAATCAGATGGTTCTATTTCTCAATTTTTCTCAGTGTTTGTAAACATATACACATATATGGTATTTATGGATTTTATTCTGGGAACCATCCCCCCTCCCCCCAATACCCAATGAGGTCCACCCCTGCTCCATTGTTTTATTTGTTTCCATCTCATTTTTTTTCTTTATTTTCATTTCAATTTTTTTTCTTTGATTTTTTTTTCTTTTCCAAATTTCTATCTCAATTTTTTCTTTGTATTTTTTCAGTTATTATTTGGTGATAATTATTTCATTTATTTTCTTAACAAGTTATTATTTCAAGGGTAGAGTAATTCTCGTTCAAATTTTACTCACAAAATTAAAGTTTGGCTTAAGCTCATACTATTGGTAATGATTTGTGTTTGCATTGAATGTACTTTTGATTAGTAATAGATGAATATTGGGTAAATGTAGATTGAGGAATTGACGATAAGAGTTTTGTCAAGTTTGAATTTTTCGAGTAAGAATTTGAAGGAGAATTACTCAACATTTAGAGTAATAGTTTGCAACAACACCGAATAAAAACTGAGATAAATTGTAAAGAAAAAATTGAGATAGGAATAAAGAGAAAAAAAATTAAACAAAAAATAAAGAAAAACAAATTGTAACATAAATAAAGAAAAAAATGAAACTACGAGTATTAATAGGGGCATCCGTCGACAAAATGATCACCCGAAGATGATCATTTCATGACTATCGAGAACGAATTTAATCAGATGGTTCTATTTCTCAATTTTTCTCAGTGTTTGTAAACATATACACATATATGGTATTTATGGATTTTATTCTGGGAACCATCCCCCCTCCCCCCAATACCCAATGAGGTCCACCCCTGCTCCATTGTTTTATTTGTTTCCATCTCATTTTTTTTCTTTATTTTCATTTCAATTTTTTTTCTTTGATTTTTTTTTCTTTTCCAAATTTCTATCTCAATTTTTTCTTTGTATTTTTTCAGTTATTATTTGGTGATAATTATTTCATTTATTTTCTTAACAAGTTATTATTTCAAGGGTAGAGTAATTCTCGTTCAAATTTTACTCACAAAATTAAAGTTTGGCTTAAGCTCATACTATTGGTAATGATTTGTGTTTGCATTGAATGTACTTTTGATTAGTAATAGATGAATATTGGGTAAATGTAGATTGAGGAATTGACGATAAGAGTTTTGTCAAGTTTGAATTTTTCGAGTAAGAATTTGAAGGAGAATTACTCAACATTTAGAGTAATAGTTTGCAACAACACCGAATAAAAACTGAGATAAATTGTAAAGAAAAAATTGAGATAGGAATAAAGAGAAAAAAAATTAAACAAAAAATAAAGAAAAACAAATTGTAACATAAATAAAGAAAAAAATGAAACTACGAGTATTAATAGGGGCATCCGTCGACAAAATGATCACCCGAAGATGATCATTTCATGACTATCGAGAACGAATTTAATCAGATGGTTCTATTTCTCAATTTTTCTCAGTGTTTGTAAACATATACACATATATGGTATTTATGGATTTTATTCTGGGAACCATCCCCCCTCCCCCCAATACCCAATGAGGTCCACCCCTGCTCCATTGTTTTATTTGTTTCCATCTCATTTTTTTTCTTTATTTTCATTTCAATTTTTTTTCTTTGATTTTTTTTTCTTTTCCAAATTTCTATCTCAATTTTTTCTTTGTATTTTTTCAGTTATTATTTGGTGATAATTATTTCATTTATTTTCTTAACAAGTTATTATTTCAAGGGTAGAGTAATTCTCGTTCAAATTTTACTCACAAAATTAAAGTTTGGCTTAAGCTCATACTATTGGTAATGATTTGTGTTTGCATTGAATGTACTTTTGATTAGTAATAGATGAATATTGGGTAAATGTAGATTGAGGAATTGACGATAAGAGTTTTGTCAAGTTTGAATTTTTCGAGTAAGAATTTGAAGGAGAATTACTCAACATTTAGAGTAATAGTTTGCAACAACACCGAATAAAAACTGAGATAAATTGTAAAGAAAAAATTGAGATAGGAATAAAGAGAAAAAAAATTAAACAAAAAATAAAGAAAAACAAATTGTAACATAAATAAAGAAAAAAATGAGATGGAAATAAAAAGAAAATTGAGACCGAAAAAGGGAAGAAAACAAAAGAAATGAATAAATTGAAATATAATGTTTTTGGTGGGGTTAATCCTACTTTGCACCCTATAAAAAAAAATTATCCCACTTTGCACCCTACAAATCACTATTTCATCTTAAATTGCACCCTCAACCACTTTCAGCCCATTTAAGTCGCCCGAGTAAGGGTAAATCCGTCCATTCACATTTTTAACCACCCCTATTTCCCTTAAAAAATAATATATGGGAAAAATTGACATATCACCATAATAACTTAAAAAAAGGCTGAAAAATAGAAATCAAGTTTTATGGGTACCATATTCTCAATTTTTCCTCTTTCTTCTTCAAATCCAGACCAATGCCATCCTTTTTTTTTTTTTTTTTTATGTTTGAAGAAAAATGTGTTGGGTGCTAAGAAAAGATAATGATTTGTGTTTACCTTATTCTCAATTTCTCATATTATTTACGTTTTGATTCTCATTTTCGTTAACAGCTCTATTATACTTGTTTGTAGAATTAGTAATTAATTAGGGATAATTAGGAATAACTACATGTACATCCCCAGAATTACTCTAGGTTAGTTTAAATAATTATATGTAAAGTGAAAAAGAAAAAGGCAGCACTGTAATCGACTTGAAGAAGAAAGATGAGAAAATTGAGTAAACCCTAAGTTCCCGTAAGACTTGTTTTCTATTTTTTAGCCTTTTTTTTAATTTATTATGGAGATATGTCAATTTTGCTCATATATATTGATTTTGGGATAAATTTGGGTGGTTAATAATGTGAATGGACGAATTTACCCTTACTCCGGCAACTAAAATAGGCTGAAAATGGTTGAGGGTGCAATCTGAAATGAAATAGTGGTTTGTAGGGTACAAAGTGGGATAAATTTTTTTGTAGGGTGCAAAGTGAAAAATGCTTCTATTTGTAGGGTGCAAAATATGATTAAACCGTTTTTGGTGGATGGGGGAATTCATAATTAATAAATAAATAATAATTTTATAATTTTATAATTTTATAATAAATAAATAATTTATTAGTTATAAAATGGTCGGGGTAATTTTGGAATAAAAGGCCCAAACCAATAACACAAAAGTAGGAGTTCTATGTGATATACTAGAGGGTAATTGATACTCCATACTTAAAGACAAATTGTATATTATCCTAATCAATAATCTAGTAAATAACAAATCACCAAAACTCAAGAAGAAGAAAAGACAAATGTAAAAACTAAGAATGTTGTCTTTAAAGTAGGTATTTTATTATATATTGCGTTAATATTGTAGGCTTAAGATAATTTTGATCTAGAGACAATATTTGAAGCAAGGAACGGTGAAGAAAATATCCAACAAAGTCAAGTAATGCAAAAACAAAGAAGGAAAAAGTTGTCAAGAATGTTGTTGTGCACTCCAAGAACCATAACACTTTCAAGGAGGCTCCAATTAAGCTGAAATCGGAGGATGTTATAAAGGAAGAATATAGCTACACCACGAAATTTACGGATCTCAATTTAGAGTTCGGAGCTGAAAGTTATGTTACTCACAAAATAGTCCCGCAAAGGTGGATGTGATTTTCAGCGGGAATTTAATACAAAACTTAGGCCCAAATTGTCTCGACTTGGTAGATCTATTTAAGGGCTGTTAAGTCACAAAATTACGCATCTTTGATCATCTTTGAACATGCTTTTATCATAGAAGATGAAACCTCATTTGGTTAAGATTTGAATGGGAAAATTCTTACTCACACCGGGTTTGGTCAAATTCAAAGTAACTACATGGCAAACCAATTTAAATGTTGGGTTTTTTTATTTTGAAAAAGTAAAAATCACATTTGGATTGAGTTTGAATGTTGGGGTTTGAGAAAAAATAGTTGGTAGGTGTGTAATCATTATTTTGTTGATGGAAAAAAGTCAGGGCCGGCCCTGAGCGTAAGCCGCGTATGCGGCCGCTTAGGGCCACCGATCCGGGAGGGCCTCCGAATTTTTTACTATTATATATATATATATATATATATATATATATATATATATATATTTAAAAAATTATGAAGAAACATGTTAATAATGTTGTATAAGAGGCTGATTTTCGAATTAATGTTGTGAAAAAAGAATTATAATTAATGAATTATGAAGAAAGCTCGTACAATATTAATGGAGGAATAGAGTTGCAGGTCCGCAAAATTGAGGAAGAAGAAGAGGTGCTATATGGGCCTAAATTGTAATTATACTTGATTGGGTTTCTTGTAGGAGTAAAGTTAAGTGGGCCTATTTTATTTTAAATTGACTAGGTTAGGAAAAGATAAGACATTGCTGCCAGCTACCGTGTACAAATATATATGAAAATTTGACTAAGTAATTGCAAAAAAAGCCCTTCTACTTAAAAGTAAGAAGAAAAATTAGTGGATTGTAGAAATAAATCTAAGCATACAAATTGCAAAAATTGGGGATAAATCTAAACAAGCATATTGCAAATTCTAATTGCAAAAATATTGAAACATAAGACGGGCATAAGGCATCTTCAAGCTTAATCTTCACTATTTATAGTCTTCGGGTAAGAGATTAAGTCTTACCTCCAATCAACCATGTCACAAGAGAGGTTGAATGGGTTAGTCATGTTGTCGATTGAAAATAATATGGTAAAGAAGATTGATTATGCAAGCGTAAATTTAAGTAATAATATTTTATTAAGAGTTTAATTGTTTATATTGTATACGCGAACGCAATTAATTCTTATTTAATATAATTATGTCTCGTATTATCAATGTATTTTACATAGCAAGATTTTTTTAAATGAAGGGCCACAAATTCAAAGTTGGCTTAGGGCCACTGAAAACTCAGGGCCGGCCCTAAAAAAAAGTAGATGGTATACGTTAAATCAAAGTTTTATAAGTTTCAAGAGTTTGGTGCAGGTTTCTAAATAAGTTTTTGATGATTTTCATGGGTCAAACTATATTGGGTCTTTCTAAAATAAGATTCCATGGAACATAAGTGTATATGAGATACCTCATTTCAACCACTAAAAAAAGTCAACAACAAATATAAACCACAATTTTTGGTCAAAATGTTCAATGATGATGTGGCATCGGACATTTATAAAAAATAAACATATGTTAAATTACATACTAACCCTTTTAATTAATTTGTTTAAATAAATCTCTCTAATTAATTTCATATCTCTTTTCCAAAAAAAAAAAATTTGAGAAAATTGCATTTTTCATACCAAAATTTTGCCTACTTTATACATTGAGGGGCACATGTATATTCTTGGAAAATATACATATTGCCCTCTAAAATAAAAACTTTACCTTCTCATTTCTCTGTTGTAATTTGTGAACAACTTAATTATTAGTACACAAACACAATGTTCTCTCTTTACAAATAAAATATTTTTCTACTTCACTTCGGATTTTTGGTTCTTTCACATGAGCGAAGTATTTGGACTTGTAAGAAGTGTTGTAACTAACTTTGAAAATTCATGCAAGGGGCACATGTATATTTTTCGTTGAACAAAAATTAAATAAAATTATTTGAGGCAGTAAAGTGCTTATTTTGTACATATGTGTGGTAAAGTGCCACAATATGTAACTTTGGGGGAATAAGATTTTTTTCAAATCTTTAAAGTGGACTTCAATAATCAAGTGGAAGTTTTTGTCGATGTATATTAAAAGAAAAACATGGAGGTTATTGAAAAATTTTAAAGTTACCAGGGGCTATTGGTAATCTTATAAGTTAAGCAAATATTTTTTCATCATTTGATGGAGTAAAATTGATAATTCGACTTGAGAGGGATATTTTTTGCTACTAAAAAAAATACATGGATATTTTACTAATAAAAATAATACATAGTTTTTAGTTAGGCAAAACATAAGGGGTGTTGTTGAATTTCACGCATTAAAAAAGGGTAAATTTGTCTTTAAGAAATAAATTATTTTAACTTAAATTTTAAGAGGACACGCGTCACCAAGATAAATGTTATCTCATGTGCTCCCCATCCCTCAAAATCTTATTTTAGACGGACCCAACTATATTTAGAAAAGTTCTGACCCAATTTCGCGAGATTGGATCAAAACTCATGCAAATAAACCCTTAAATCCGCACCAACTTATTACCCGAGTAATAAATATCTAATTACATAAAATCAAAAATAGCAAAAAGCAAAAAGCAAAAAGCAAAAGCAAAAGCAAAAATACATTGACTCTACGGATAAAAAAATATAAAAAAAAAAATACAAAAAAGCAAGAATCTAATAAATAGTAATTTCCCAAATCAACCAAACAATTCCTTTGTTAAGCCATTATAATTTTTTTTTTTTTTTTTTTGAAAAAACAACTTTAAAGTTGAACTGCTGAACTTAAAGCTAGTTTCCATAAAGCTAGTTTCCATAACATCAAAAATCCTACAAAAACTAATTTCAATAAAATTGGCATTCTACCATAAGTATTTATAATAAAATTTTATGAAATCAAGCGGTCGTCTAAAGCTATATTAGTTTGTATATTTACTCTTTTAAAATGATTATAACTTTTGGAGGTCAAACGCCACCAAAAGTCTTAGGCGAAACTGCTTTTCACATAAATTTATGAAGGTCTAAACTTTGATTTTGAGAATTCTATTAGTTAAGCCAAATTCCATATTATATACTACTATTCATCAAACACTAACAAATATTTTACAATTAAACCTATACTGGAATTTCAAATAACACAACTCCCAAATAAATATATATAAATAAATACCAACATAAAGTACATTCCAACGTATAATTAATCTTAAAAAATAAAAAGAAAAAAGAGAAAATAGATCTCAAACTTATTACAAGAATCAGATTACAAATGAAAAAAGAATCAAAATTATTGAAGAAAAAAATACTAGCAAAATAACAATAATGGGGCACTGACATCATTACAAATAGAACAAAACAGAGCGTTACGTTAATTTGTCCTCACCCACCGCAAACCCGAGCCGTTACAAATTTGGTGACTCCGACCCGTATGACGCGTGTCCATATTCTCAACAACAGGCACTGTCCTGTGAAATGGGTCCCACTCACCGGCACCAACCGGTCACCCCCTCACACACTATTTCGTTCCCGCGAACTCACTATAAAAAAGAGAAAAACAGAACCGATTCATATACCCTCACTCCACTGTATACACTGTACTGTACCAAATGGCAAATGCTTTTCCCCTTCAGATCTTCAAATTTTTCTAAGGTATAATAATAATACTAGTAAAATTATAATGACTTATGAATGTTTACTTCTGCATTTTAATTTTTCGATTAGGAGTATGGTTTTGATTTTATTTTGCTTGTTGAGTTGATTTGTGTGGTTTTTTTTCTTTTCTTTTGTTCTTTTTTTCTTTTTTGTATAAAATATAAGCCCAAAAGGAAAATGAGAAGAGTTCCATTTTTGTTTTTCCTTCTCATAGTGTTTCATTTAATTGAAAAAATGAGGATTTTTCCTGGATTGAGTTTTTAGGTTGTGAGAAATACTAAACTGTTGATTTTTAGGTGGGTTTAGGAAAAGTGAATGTATATATACGGTTGCATGCATATGTTTTGATATTGATAAGTAAGTTTAGTGAGTAAATATTTATTGATTCATATTTTTTTGCTTTTATTTATATGTATTTCATTTTTTACTCTTATTAGTATACCTGACATGTGGTATGACTATTAGATATAGGTAGCTTTGATTTTTGCTAGTCTTATCTTTGAAAAAGCTTTGAATGCTATTTGGTGATTTTTGAATGCTTGCTTTTTTATTAATTTTCTGTATTTCGTGATGATTGATTTATTTAGGGAATTTTACTAGTTTATTTGAGTGGTAGGGACTTTTTTTTTTTGGTAAAGAATCATTAAATTATGTTATGTATTGTTAACTATCAATTTGCATAAGAACATTGTCAGCTAACTTTTATGTTGCATGGACTCATCAAGATTTTGTTCTCATTTTCAGGTAAGAGATGGCTTTGGAGGCTTTCTTGGATTCCAATAGCCGATTGGCGATGCCGCTAAGGTTGCCTGTTAATGGGGCTGGAGGAATTTTAGAGGCCTTAAGCTCTGGCAGCTCACTAAAAAAGGATGAGCATGTGGATTCTATTCTCAGGATGGCACAACTGAATTCAAACTTGACTTCAGAGCATATTCATTCGACAATTCTGGGGAAATCTTCAACCTCTGGATTTTCTGTAGGCCATGATACTGTTGTCGGTGGATTTAACTTGACTCTACCAAATGGTGTTTATTTGCAGAATCATGGCAGCACTAATATGGATCCTTACATAGGCCTACACGCATCGCCCATGTCAATCTCAAGCAACAATCCTATGAATGGTTATTCCACAGCTGAAATATTTTCTAATTCAAGTCAAGGCGGACAACAAGGGAGGAAAAGGCAACAAATGGAGAAGGCTACTGCTTCTACAGATTTATCCAAATCAAAATCGCAAACTTCTAAAGATTTGCTTCCTGTAAGAATAAAACAGGAGCCTGGCACTGTCACTCCGGTTCTGAAAAAACCAAGATTTGAGGTCAACCAAGAGAACATCCAAAATCATCAGCTGCTGCAGCAGCAGATCATTCCTGAATTATTCTTGAGAGAGTTACAAGACCACAATCCACAACTGAAGGCAATGATCAAACATAATATGCAGCAAAATCAGAAGCAGCAATCAATATTGAACTCAGTTCCTCAGCTTAGGGGGCTTCACCCTCAGCTACCAGAGAAGCAGATTCGAAATCTTGTGCAAGATCAGGGTAATCAACAAATGTGTTTTCCACCTCTGCTTGATGGTGGTATTTGTTCCCGACGATTCATGCAGTATCTATATCATCTCAAGAACCGGCCACATGTTAGTTTTTTTTCACTTACTTTTGTGTTTTCGACTTCCAAATTGCATCTTTTATGTGTAGGTGAATCTTAGCATCACATTCTCTTTCATTGGATTCCCTTTCCTGCAGGACAACAGCATTACCTATTGGAAGAAATTTGTTTCCGAATATTATGCACCTGGCTCAAGGAAAAGATGGTGTTTCTCTCTGAATGAAAAGATCAAGCGACATTCTGCTGGTGTCTTCTGCCCAAAATCTATGGTCAGTCACACACTGAATGCGACCTGGCATTCCTGCATTGGCTTCCCCTAAGTTCTTTTTATTAACAGTTTTGCTTTTATTTTGTATGTTTGAGAGCAGGTGATACCGGTTCATCTTATATTTCACGACTTCATTTACATTTTTCTGTTCATTTGTCTAAAAGAAAAAATATATATTCTATTTCAGGAGACATGGTGTTGTGAGATATGTGGATCTAGATCAGGGAAGGGTCTGGGTAAGCACAAAATGAACCCTTCTATATTGTATTCCCGAGTATACTCTCTCTTATACTGTTTGCTCCTAACTAATTTTCTATTTGTTTATTCCTCTTTTTTTTACACTGCTTATTTTTTGATGTACCCTTCAATATTGTTACATTGTTCTCTTTATCCATCAGTTTATTTTTTTCTTGATGATATACACACAACTTCCGTCAAAAATTATGTATTGTTCTTTTCTTCATGTGGCCACTGAAATTTATGATAACTTGCAATTACTAATCTTTTATCGTGTGCTTTGGTAGAGGCAAATTTCGAACTATTTCCTAGGCTGTTCAAGATGAAATTTGAGAGTGGTATGCTCGATGAGATTTTGTTTCTGGATTTGCCTCTAGCCTGTAGAGTTCCATCTGGATTACTGGTGCTGGAGTACAGGAAAGCTATTCAAGAGAGCATTTATGAAAAATTTCGTGTTGTTCATGAGGGTAAACTACGTATCATATTCAGACAAGACTTGAAGGTACTAAGATTTGATGTTTTAAAACTGCACATTTGATTTAACTTGGTGCCGAGGCTTGTGGCCCATGTGAATTAAGTTGTATATAATACCACTTCTCGTTTCCGTTTCCTTTTCCTAGATCTTATCCTGGGAATTTTGTGCACAAAATCATGAGGAATTCCTGCTTCGTAGATTGGTTGCTCCACAGGTATATAATTCTACTTTGAGTTATAGTAAATGTAACTCTAGATCTATGACAACTTCATACCTCGAAGGCTCATCGTAGATGAACAAAGGACAAAATTCTTGTCATTGAACAAAAGAATCTTTGTTTCTCAAAACCATTTTTAGATGCTCTGCTGTTCTCTGATATGCACAGATAAAATTGTCTAAAATTAATGCAAAGGGAGGTACAATACTTGTAGACCAGAGAACGGCGCACAGATCATGCTTGCATCTATAAACATGGTTTCATTTAACTCCCGTAAAGGTTTTGAACCTTAAAATCTCCATTTCCTGACAAATAATTAAGGAGCATGATGAAACTTGTTCTCTGTTTCTTCGACATTCTTGTACTGCATTGTTTGTATTATTTATTATAGATACAAAAAAAGACAAAGATTATGTTAGTATGAGCACTTTGATAAATTTACTACATCTTTGTAGTAATATCGAACTGGTCTACCCCTATGCTGTGTCTTAATGTGAATTAGCATGGCTATCCTAGCTCCTCCTTGTATAAGGAGATAGCAGCGCACACAAACACTTATTTGCTGCAGTTTGACTTCTTTTCTTTATTCATTTTATCCTGTTTTCCCTGAGTAAATGTTTAAATTGTTGAGTGTTATTTGGATTGTGAGCATGATGATTAAACATAAAAGACTAATATCATTGATGATGAGCCATAGCCAATTTTAATTAAACTGAAAAAAAAAAAAAAAAAAAAAACTTTTCCCTAGAAAGTGGTATTATTGGCTGGTAAAGCATCTAGATATTAATTCCTAAAGAAAATAAATGAAATAATTTGATCAAATCATTTTAATTTGCAGGTTAATCAATTGGTTCAGGCTGCAGAAAAATATGAGAGTGACATTCGCAATGGTGTACCTGCTAGGGTCTCATCCGAGATCTTGCGAAAAAACTGCAATACGTAAGCTTTTCCTTGTTTTATATCTTCCATCACTGTGGGGTTGATAAATTTTGAGGATAGGCTTTTAAGAGACCTAGAAGTTACTATTATTCCAGAAGCAGGTAACATTTCGTGTTTTTATAAAACTCAAACTCAGACGAACTTATTTGTCCCAAAAAAATGCCAACTTCAAATAATATAAGAAACCATGAGAGAATAGTGTATAAATGTCACTTAAGTTTAGAATATATTGAATTTATTCGACAAGCTTTGTAGTTTTCTTTCAAAATCGGAGAGATAGTGTATAGTCATTATCATTATCCTTTATCAAATTCTCTCTGAATTGAAAGAATTCTCTTGATAGTGCAGGCAACTATATAGTTAGGAGTAGACTAGGAATTTTAGGTTGAACTTGAAATACTTGGCTGTATTTGGTAATAACCTAAGTTGACATTTCATTTATTCGCTAAATTACTCTCGGACCAGGTTCGTCACGGCAGGGTATGAACTTTCAAAGGATGTGGAATTACCTCTGGTGAATGACTTGGGATATCCCAAAAGATTTATTAGATGCTTGCAGGTAAATCTCAAACTTAGTAAAACTGAGATTTATTTTTGCAGTATTCATACTTTTTTATAGTTTGATGTTTCGATTCCATTGCTAACAGATAGCTGAAGTTGTCAATACCATGAAAGATCTCATAGCATTCAGTCAAAACACAAAAATCGGACCTATCGGTATGTCTGTAGAAAACTATTTCAAATGTAATTTTAGTTTTCGTACTCTCTTATTGTGGTTAGTACTCCTAATACAAATTAAGTTTAACGTTCTTTGTAGAGAGCTTGAACATTTACTCCCAAGTAAGCAAGACTGGTACCCAGATGAAGGAGAAACAAGGCATGCAACAATTTGTGGGCTCTCAAAATTTTCATTCAATCCCTGAGCAGCTTAGTCCTCGATATCATGCCAATGGCCAGAAGATGGCTGACAATGTTCTAGTGTCTGTCTCAGGAAAGTCGAGCCTGGCTTTGCCCAATTTCAACAATCAGTTTTTTGGACAAAACTCTAATATTGCCTCCCCAAGAGGAACTGGGCAGGAGCCCTTCTCAATGGATCGTTTCAATCAGGCAAAGGGTTTCAATCCTCAATCTTTCGAATCCCATCTACACAATAATGCTTCCCCAAATAATTATCCAAAGTCCCAATCTTCTCGAAATAGTAAAGATCTTCATGAAGCCTTGATTGATAAATTGCTCCAGGAAATGGTGGCTTCTAACAGAGGCATGAGTGCACCCCAACAATCCCACCAAAATACTTTTAGCATCTTGCTTGGTGGTCCAGTGGAAAACCGTAAAACGAGCAATGGGCTGCGTATAGGAGAAAGCTCTAATACATCAAGGACTGAAGACAATTTCACCAGAGAGGCTGCCTCTCCTGGAAACTTTTCAGCTGTAAATCATGATATTACTGTAAAAAAGGAACCACATTCTTCACCAGATCTGCCTGAAGATTTCCGGAGTTTGACAACTGGGTTCCTAAAAAATGAGGATTTAGAGTGGTGATTTAATAGTTAGTTATTTGCTAACAGTTGCAAAACTCTTTTTTGATACTGAACAGTGAAAAGTGATGTTAGCATTTTGTTAACTTTTAAAGAGAATTTTATCAATATGCATCTATATGAAGTTAAAATGTGGGATTTTGTTTATAAAAATATAATTTTGAAAAACAGTCAATTTAGATATGATTGTGAAGATTTTCTCTTACAGGTACTTTTGGTAATGCCATTACGGCCCCCATTTGATTCTTCTTTACATTTATATAACAATATTTTTTGAATATGTTAAATAATATAGAGAAGTATATAGAATGTCGATATTTTGTTTGTTTACTTTTTTTTTTCTCTGAATCTTTCATGTTGCTTTAAGATAGAACTTTGGGAACTTTGAAGGGGAAAAGACCTTCAAATCTTCTCAGCACCTCAAGTCAAAATATGTTGACCCTTACAAGGTCCTGTTTTGCAGGTCTCGAATCGATCTGCGGTTGGTCCTATATAACTGGTCTCAAACAGGACCTAATCCGGGTCACAATCTGTCCTATATTTGATCAGTCCCAGAAAGATAGGTCCATTGAGAGAGGGAGGGATTATATGTATCTATATATATATATATGCCTATGCCACATCTTGATACAAAAAAACTCAAGTCTTAATGTGCATTCCCTCTACAGCTCATTGTTTTTCTTTTTTTTTTTCCTAACTTTTCTACAAAGAGATTGGTCACATTTAAAAACGCTGCAACCTCTCTCTACATTCAGTAGGATATACAAGTACAGAATCTACACAAAGCCCACCTTTCGTGTGAGTGCAATCAATTTGTGTCATTGAAAATTTGACTTTGATTGATTTGCAATTCTTATTTGTCACAACAAAATCTCCAGCATGATAACGAATCCATCTTCCATGTTCTTTCAAGTAACATTGCTTTGTTGCTTTCTGACCATCTGAAGTTGAAATCTGGAATTGGACAGGCTTTTTATCCCACCCGTGAACGTGCTCGGAATTACAAACCCGACGCCCAAATCTTTTGTGTGCACGTCCTAATTGTAATCTGAAAAACAGGCTATATGACCCGGCTGGAAACGGGAACTCGATCTCACCATCAACTTCAAACCACCAGATTTGTTGAAGATATGCAACTGATCGGAACCTATATGGAATAAAAGAATTCTTAGATTAGCACAAGTTCAAGTGCCGTATGTATTGTAAGTCACGAAACCAGATAATATGCACAGTTTAACAGGGTTGGAAATCAGACCTAGTTAGTGGAAATATGGAGTTAAACCAAACTTGAACAGAATATATCAACATCAATTCATTTCCTTAATCTCAGAAGGTAAAGAGAAAAACCGCACCAATTCCTTATCACAACTTATCATATAAAGATTAAACCCAAAAAAGCATGTACAAAATGAATTGACAGCACAATTAAATGACCAAAACTCGATGACATCATAAGAATCAAAGCATCAGAAGCTATAGAACAGAAATGAACAGCAGAAAATCGTAAATATGGAAAACAAAGAAATGCCCCAAAATGTGAAAATACTAGAACAGGATCAGCCAATCTATATACAAAGATATGCATCACAACACAAAAGTCCAATCTCAATTCAACTTTTGAAGGTAGAAGAGAAAAGGCAACACACAATAGTTTGAAACCCTCACTCACCTCGACTCTTCAGTTGGAATGCGACTCCAATATCGTCTGTCATCAATCCCTGTTATGGACAACCCATTTGATGATATCAACATACATGTCTTTCCTGTGGTTTTATTTAACCACACTTTCTGCACATAATCCAAAAGGAACAAAGCTCCGTTATTAATTACATAAATCTCAATTTAACTATTCTTTTCACTATCACCATTCATCACATAAAACCTTAATAAGAGATTACGTGCGTGTAGTAAATTTCAGAATAATCAAAAAGCCAATAATACTATGCTTAGTTCATTTCATGAAAACCCAATATGTTAAGACCTTTGCAAAGAACAAGAAAATCTAAAGTTGGATAATTTGGGCAATGCCTAGAAAAATCATTAGCGCTAAAACAAACAAACACAGGGTTCCTTCGAAAAATGTCATTTTCTACACAAAACCCCTTAAGAGGATTATGTTGTTCCTACTTTTGGTTTGATTTTAACCAAAAGAGAGAACTGAATTACAAAACCCCTTTATGGAGCACACAATTACCATCATTATATAACCAAAAATCAGAAAAAAATTATTAAAACTACAACCACCACATAAACAAACAAGAACAGGGTTCATGAATAAGAGAAAGATAACCAAAAAAAACCTTGGTGCCGGCATCAAAAGAATTAAGCCTACAAAGTCTTGAATAAACATCCCTTTTGCAAAAATCCTTTGGAAAAACATCATTTTTCCCAAAAACCCTTCGAATAATGTCTTCATAATTCAACGGAAGCTTCGATTCCCAAATAAAATCCGCGGACGAAGCCCGACTTAAAGCCCGGTTCAACATCGCAAGCCTGCAGATCTGCGGCGGGTCTAGGTACACCAGCACCGACGCTACGCAACTCTCCGGCAAGTCACCCAAACCCGGCACCGGTGGCGGTCCGGCGGTGGGGATTTCTTCTGAACCCAAGAACGAAAATGATAAACCCATTTCATGAAAAAATAAAAACAAAAGATTTTAGTTTTTTTGGCTCTGGTTTAGGGATTTGGGAGAAATGGAAGATGTAGGGTGGTTTTGTATGTATAGAGGGTGGGCGAGGGCGGGTGTGTGTCCTATGTATGTATGTATAGGTGTTAGATATAGAGAGAAAAGGGGCAGTTGGAATTGGGAAATGTGAGCTGGACGTGTACGGTGTGCGTGTACTTGGGATTTCCATGTTTTCTTTTCGGGAAAATTGCTTTTTTGGTACCATAGGATAGGCTGACTTGCACTTTTGGTACCATTGGATATGAAAATGCAAATTTGGTACCATAGGATAGGTTTTCATTGCACTTTTGGTACCATTGGATATGAAAATGCAAATTTGGTACCATAAGATAGGTTTTCATTGCACTTTTGGTACCATTGGATATGCAAATCCAAATTTGGTACCATAGGATAGGTTTTCATTGCAATTTTGGTACCAAACCCAATTTTTCTACAAAATTAATGGCAATTTACCCCCTATTAAATGCATAATGTTCAATTTATCACTCTATAATTTGAAAGAAATCAATTTACCCCCTGTAAAATTTTAATGAAGTAATTTACCCCCTTTAGCCGGAGATTGTAACTCACTTGCCGAAATTGAGAGTATGCATGCAAACTATTTTATTTAACATAGGGGGTAAATTGCCACATTTATCATAACACAATTGGTAAAATATCACATTATCATAATAAAAGTGGATTAAGTGCCGCCTATAAAAATATCAGGGAGGCGATGTGAAATTTTTACAAAATTTCAGGGGGTAAAATGCTCTTTTTTAAACCACGAGGGGTTAAATTGAACATTATGCATTTAATAGGGGGTAAATTGCCATTAATTTTGTAGAAAAATTGGGTTTGGTACCAAAATTGCAATGAAAACATATCCTATGGTACCAAATTTGCATTTTCATATCCAATGGTACCAAAAGTGCAATGAGAACCTATCCTATGGTACCAAATTTGCATTTTCATATCCAATGGTACCAAAAGTGCAATAAAAACCTATCCTATGGTACCAAATTTGCATTTTCATATCCAATGGTACCAAAAGTGCAAGTCAGCCTATCCTATGGTACCAAAAAAGCAATTTTCCCTTTCTTTTCTTTTTATCCCATTGGAAGGTTGTTTTAAATTGGAATTAAATTGCATTGACTATGGTGTGATGTACTCCATAAAATGACATCCCTATCCTCGTTGATTGAAATAAGGAATAACTTTTTTTAGGTAATCGGTCATTACAACTAAATCAGAAAATTGAATTACAGTTAAATTACAATGAAAATCAATCACTAAACACTAGTATTAAATTAGAGTGAAATTTACATTAGTGGGTTTTAGTTACCAACGGGACTATGAATCTCATTGACTTCGAACTCATTGAGCTCGAATTCCGATGACTTTGGGTTTGTTTGGAAAAATATTCAATCTAGTTTGAGCTCAAAATATATATAAAAGTCTTTAATTTTTTTAAAATTAAATTTATAATTATTTATTATTTTAATAAATATTAAATAGTTTTTAATTATGTAATTTATTATTTTAATAAATATTAAATACATTAATACTATTATATAAATCTTATATTTAAAAAGAATATGTTTTCTTAATTTTGGTGATATTTATGTGAAATTATTATTTAATTTATTAATATTATTTATAAATCAAATTAGTTATTTAAATAAAATAAGTAAAATAATCAAATTGGTCCGCACGTGGTCTTATTCGAGTCAATTTATAAATTTGGCAACAATGTAGAAAAAAATTCGTCATTAAAGTTGGAGATGTGGGGCTTTTTTGGTAACCTGAAATACTATGGGGTTAGAATATCAGTCAACATAAGTAATATCATCAACTTTGCAATTAGACTTAACTAACACGTCATCACTTAACAACAATTTTTAACGGTCACAGTTTGTTAAAGCTCTATACCAAATGTGTTAGACACATAAAACTTAATATCAAAAGTGGGAATTGACATATAGCTTTGTATCAAAAATGTAATGCTCTCTTTTTCATTTACAACCTAGTGAATATATATATATATATTAAGAATTTTTATAAGTTATTTGGCAAGAGATTATTGATGATGATGATGATGATGAAATATACTTAAATTAAGGTGAATCAATTAATTAAAGCCAAATATTACCAAATATATATTCCAAAATAAGTCATATCACATGCAATCACGTCAAAAGATCACAATCTTTTTTTCCCCCAATGATTTAATCTCTTTAGAGACACTTCAAATACATTAAGTAAAAATACCTCCCAGCATGAATTTGAATACAAGTTCGTTATTTTGTAATGACTAATCTTTTTCAGTAGATCAATCATATGTTGGTAAAAACATAATCTCATAAATTAAATCTCATAAATTAAAACTAGTACTTCTCATAAAATAAAAAGTTAAAATAACAATATCTTAAATCACATCTCAAAATATTGAAAAATCAATTTTGTAAGAGATCTTATAAACAATCATCATTTATAAAAGTGAGAAATCAAAAGAACAAATCACGAGTCTTTCGGTATAACTTGCGACTGTAATGTAGAATTAAATCATACTATATTCTACAAAAGAACAAGAAGATACGTACTTACGTAGAACAAGCATATATATAGGTATTGGAACAAGCATATATATATATAGGTATACTCACTTTTCCTTTTGTTCATTTTTTTTAATTGGAACTTTCGGTTTGAATTGACAAGTCTTCTAAAATAAAAACCAACCGAGGTACTGAAAACCACATGCTGACAATATATGTACACCAGCTGTACCCCATTTTAAAATACATTTTATGTGCACCTATATTCTTTTTTGTCGTAATTCTTGCATAAAAGAACGTCACGCATCAATAATTTGAATTAAATTAAAAGCTAAATTATTGTTCTAGAATAAAGGTTTATGTTTTCTTTTGATGAAACAGTTGAAATCTCACTTGAATGCTGAGTTTTGTGATTTTGAAAAAATTAATAGTAGGTGTTAAATCAATATTTTATGGAATTTCAAGAGTTAAGGCATGAGTTTGTAAATATGTTTGAGAGTTAAATTTCATAAGTTTTACTAACTTCATTTGAAAGAGTTTTACTCAACTCCGCAAAACTCCCAAAATCTGGCCAGACTTTTTCAAATGGGGCCTAAATTAAATTTCATTTAAAATAAAGAGAAAAAAACCAAACAAAAAATAATACCACATCCTTAATCCTATAAACCTGTGGTCGGAGAGGAGGCATATGGAAACCGCTAAAATATTTTATACACGTTATGATAGCTAAACCATAATTTGTGAATAAAAAAAAAGATTTTACAAAAATTTTATTTAGTGGAAGGTAAGGGTAAAGACAAGACAAGTCATTTTAGAGCCCACCTCAACGTGTGTATGAGTCAGCAAAACATGTAAACCACTTATCGTGATAACTGGAAAACGTAGGTAGCACATGGTCTGCGTATATTTCATGAGTGGTTTAAGGCATGATAACAACATTAATAACTCATATTAGTTGTTTAATATTATAATCCTTAATTAATTAAAACAGAGGTTTAATGAGATAATATAAAATGCCTAAAATTGAGGGAGGTGAGAATTTATAGAATAATAGAAGTATAAGGGTATGAACTAATCAAGTCACAATGATAAGCTATAGAACAATCTAGACTAGGTAAGTTCTAAAGTTCAAGCATCTATGATAAGTTTAGATACATAGCATCTATATATATCTTTTATTTATCCGCAAACATAATTACATTGACCAAGTGAAAGAGATTAGTCACTACAAAGTAGCGAATTCATGTTCAAATTCTTATTTGAAGAAATTCTCACTTAATATGCTCGACGTGCCTAGAAAGAGATTAAACCCTTGGGAAACTAAAAAATATAGTTCTTCTGTCTAGAGTGTATTTGGATGGAGCAAATTAAAGAAAAAAATAGTGATAGATGAATTTGGAGTCATTTGAATATTGTGATTGTTTTTTACCCTTAAATTATATTATGTAGTAAGGAAACAAGACGAGATAATCTGTAAAAAAGTTAATTAATTCGTAATTTTAACTTGTACATTATTCATTGTCGATAAAAGACTTGTCAAAGGAAGCAAAGGAAGCAGTGACTATTTCCTATCATTGGACTAGAGTTTGGTTATAAATATTGTAAAAATTTACATATAATTTGTGAAATTCAGCATCTAAAATTTTCCAACTGTCTCTCTCATAAAAATTGGTAAACTCATGTCCCATTCGGATGTAGTTTGTCTCACAATATATCATTTTCTTATTGTCGTGTATCATATGTAAATTAAATCTTCATTAGCAGCCGAACATTTACTTAATTCGGTATATACCATGGTTATGTATTAGTGTAATTTGATACTTCCGTTGGTGGATAAAATGAAAAATATTCAAGGGTTGAAAGGAAATAAAATAAAAAAAAATTATTTATGAATCATTTAACTAAAAACACATCCTACATACCATAGCCACAATTAATCATTTATTCCTTCAAGTGAACAAAAAAAATGCAAACAATAAACGTGTACCTTGTTTTTGTGAATTTGTCTGCTGGTGATTTCCTATAGTAAAATTCTAATTTGATCCCTAATCATTATTATGTTTTTTGTTAGAATACATAGGAATGAAATGTCAAACTTATTTAAAATTACTAGAAAGAAAAGTAAATGTCAAATTAAATACATGTCTTATCGCTGAGTTGTGCTATCATGCCTAACCAAAAAATCTTTTGGTTTAGGAAGAGTAGGGACCAAAACTATCTTGGTGGCTCTATAATTTCCTTTCCTCAAATTTTTTCTTTTTTTTTTTTTTAGTAAAGTTCAATATCAATTTTTTTAATTGTTGTTGATTTACTACTAAGATTATTCCATGCGAGGAATTTTGCTGCGTTTTTAAACTGGTCATTTTATTGATGTAACTTGACAATATACGTTATTTATTGTGTCGTCATCATCAATTTAAGTCCTATTTGACCGAAAAATCATCCATCTATGTCTTATTTGATAGAAAAATTTAATTTTTGCCAAAAATATCATGTACAGAGCCCATGACACTAAAAAATTGAGAATTTCATATTCAAATTCCAATATTTGCACTTTAATTTTGGATGAAAAAAAGTTAAACTTCCCCCCATAAAATGAAATACCTACTTTTATTTGTAAAAAAAAATGACCAAATTCACAGTCACAATTCTCTCAAATTTTCTTTATACATAAAAAATTGTCATCCTCTTCAACGAAACATACTATAACTACACGCCCAATACTCTAAAATTTCAATCCAAGTGCAAATATCCATTTTGGAATTTTATAATAATGTCAATGATATGAATAATCCAAAATTCGCACTTGGAATTAGTGACATTTTAAGAGACTTGGGTATATAGTATAGTATATTTCGTTGAAGAATATGACATTTTTTAGGGTATAGAGAAAATATAAAATAGGTATTTTGTTATTTGGGGGATCTTTCATCGTTTTTCATCCAACATTATAGTTCAAATTTTGGAGTCAAATTTGAAATCCCTATTTTTTAAGTGTCACGAACACGTTACATGATATTTATGGTGAAAAATAAATGCTCCGGTCAATAAGACATAAATTATAATTTTCCAGCCAAACTTAAATATTCTGGTGGAATTGGACTTAAATTGATGGCGGTGACACAATAAATGACGTATATTGTCAATGTACCACAATAAATGACAAATTTTGAAATGCAGCTACTTTAAAGGGCAAAAAATTAAATTATACCAAGAAATATTGTGTATTTTTTTTTTTGTTTCTCAAGGGTTTAAATCCCTTTTGAAACGCGTCGGACACATTAAGTGGGAGCTTATTCCAACAGATATTAGAACCTAGATTCATTACGTTGTAGTGAATAATCTCTTCCACTAAACCAATCACATATTGGTTTATATTGTGTTTAATTTTGTTGATTTAGACTAAATATAATGAGGATCAAACTCAAATTTGATTGGATTAACAACGTATTAAGTAAATAAATATATTTAATTATGTTATAATATCAATTAAAATACATTATGTTTTTAGGCGAAAATACATGAATTGTCCCATCCGAAATGTCACTTGCCCCTTTTTTGAGTCGCATGACTTAATCCAATGTCCTTTTGACCCTAAGAGTTTGTTAAAATTTATATAAATTTTAAATATATAGTAGCATTTGATTTGATGTTCTAAATTATATGACAGATGCGAAAAGTCTGTCTATTTGTTAATCAAATTGTAAAAATTCATAGACTAGTCAGATCATCATTATTAAATTACTTGGAAATATATAATTTTAGTACTTTATAATAATACATGTATATACATTATTAATAATTAAGTAAAGAAATAAAAATTTCATGGATCAATTGATCAGTCCAATCTTGACTCACAGGTCCGTCCAGCACATTTTTGACACAGCCAACTCAACTGATCATACCGCTTCCATTTATATGAAGGGCAATACTAAATTCTGTTGTTTATGGGTTGGACCAATTTGATTGGGCTTCGTTGGACTCAAATATAATATGAATAAAAAAATAAGTTAATTTTTTTTTGTGGCCCATTGTAGTCCTATTGAAGTTATTTTTGGACTGGTCTATTCCTGGTGGAAATGAATGATCCTAGTGAGCTGAACCTGAAGGAGATATTTGGAGTTTTGAAGAAGCAGACATATATATATTAGCATATGGAACATCCGTTATCGTTGATAATAATATTAATATTTAGAATTTCTGGTTGTTTTGAAGTTTTTTTGTTATGATAATATATATATGTATTCTGTTCCTGAATCTTAATATTTTTGACTGCCTATTGGTGATCATTTTAGAATGAAAAAAAGATAATGAATATTAATATTATGATTGGTTCAATCATGAGTGAATAGAACTTCTAAAATACTCCTATATATATATATAGATCTAGTTTTTGGTTGTTCCATTCCATCCAATATCCATGTTTTTTGAATTATCGATATATATATAGGGTATGGGACCAATAGAACTGCAGTGCAGGCCGAGGGTATATATATATATATATATGTTATAATGTATTCAAAAC
Source organism: Penstemon barbatus (assembly GCA_003313485.2). Taxonomy (NCBI): domain Eukaryota; kingdom Viridiplantae; phylum Streptophyta; class Magnoliopsida; order Lamiales; family Plantaginaceae; genus Penstemon; species Penstemon barbatus. Next base: position 2,040,408 of record QOIQ02000009.1, on the reverse strand, counting down.
AACAAAATTATTTTTTTATAGTTCAGTCCACAAGACCAAACAAGCCACTTGAGAAGGTTTTTGCTGCCTCTTCAACTTACTCATTTGTCAAGAATGGAAAATACTTACATAGACCAGGTCTACAAACTTAGTGGTAGACCTTGTGGTCTAGATTTTACCACATCATTTAAGATTTAAGAAAAACTCAATATGGTTAAATTTAACTAAATCAACCTAACTATACTAAACTAGAGTTAAGGAAAAATAAAACATTATTTTGTGAGTCCCATCAAAACCTTAGCAGATTTTGCAAATTTTTTTAACTAGCCCAATTAAATTAAACTAAAGTTAAAGTAGAAATAAATAATTAAGGATGAGCTAATTTTTTCAATATACACTAAAGGCCTTGGGCGTTTTGTAGCGGGATTAAAACCCTTTTTATATTTTAAAACTGTTTTTATAGCATTTTTAAAACACCCTTAACTGTATAATTAACCAAGGAATTTTAATAGGGTTCAATTATAGAAACAAAACGTACTCTTGAAGAGTTTTGAAGTCCCCTCCTAAAAACAAAACCAAACGAGTATATTGAAAATTTATTTCTGTTAATAAAACCGTTTTTGCTTAAATAAATAACTTTGAGGTAAGGGGTAACTTTAAGATCTACTTCAAAATATATTCTTCTACTTCTAAAGTAAGGCTTTACCATAACTGTATATTTAAGTTTTGTGTGAAAAACCAAGGAATTTTAATCTTAATTATTAATATTAATTAATATTAATTAAACCAAGGAATTTTAAATTCTAATTAATATTAATTTTACCAAGGAATTTTAAATTCTAATTAATATTAATTTTATGATAATTAAAAAAATGGCTCACACTTAATTATTTATTTCTATTTAACTCTAGTTTAATCTAGTTGGGTTAGTTAAATCTAATGATTAAATTTTAAGTAATTATAAATGATGTGGCAAAATCTAGACCACAAGGTCTACCACTAAGCTTATAGACCTGGTCTATGTAAGTATTTTCCGTCAAGACTCACCTGCTACCTAGATTAATTCCACTCACATGCAATTTCAGTAGATCCTGACAGATATATATGTCAAAACAAACATAAGACTATGTCAAAACAAACATTAAAAAAAAAAAAAAAAAAAAAAAATGGACTTGAATAAGATGTTATGAGTTGAATCTCATAATTCTCTGAAGGAAGCAAATTACTTCTTCTCTGTACTCATGGCTCAGTTCTTTGAAGGAACTTTGTTTCTACTTGTGGCATTACTCTTTATCTTCATCAATCATTTAAAAACATATTTTGTTTCAAACTCTTCACCACTTCCACCAGGTCCTACTCCATGGCCAGTTCTTGGAAACATCCCACATATGGTTTCATCAATGCCTCTTCATATAACTCTGACCAATTTTGCCAAAACATATGGCCCTTTAATCTCACTAAAACTCGGGACTCAACGCCTAGTCGTGGCATCATCACCAGATGCAGCTAGGGAAATCCTAAAGACAAATGATCGAATTTTATCCGGTAGATATGTTCCTCAATCTATGCCATACACTAAGTCAGAACTTAACCAATCATCTCTTGGATGGACAGAAGAATGCAACGATAATTGGAAAAATTTACGTATCATATGCAAAACCGGGCTTTTCTCAAACAAAGCTATGGACTCTCAAGCAATACTAAGAGAGAAACATATATCTACTTTGGTAAATTTTCTGAGGGCCAAAGAAGGTGAAGTGATGAAGATATCAGAGCTAGTTTTCACAACTGTTTTTAATATACTGGGTAATGCTCTCATGTCGAAAGATTTTATTGGTTTAGAGGAGAAGAATGAAGATGGTGGGCTGAAATGTGTTATATGGGAAGCTATGAAAGTGGGTGCAGCTCCAAATTTGGCTGATTTTTATCCGATTTTAAGCACATTAGATCTTCAAGGTTTGAGGCAAAAGACTTCTGGATTTGCACAAAGAATGCATGCTGTGTGGAGACCTACAATCGAAGAACGAAGGACTATAATGGGTGATTTTTGCAGCCACAATGATTTCTTGGACGCACTTCTTCGCAAAGATTTTACCAATAAACAGATCAATCAATTATTTACGGTATGATCTATCTACATACCTTTTATATCAGCAAAACAATAACAATTTTAACACTGATCTTCTCGTTTACCATATAATAGGAACTATTTTCGGCTGGGACAGACACAACTACCGCAACTATTGAATGGACAATGGCAGAAATAATGAAGAATCAAGAATGTATGGAGAAAGTTCGAGCAGAGATTGAAAGTGAAATCAAAGATGATTTTCCGAGAAATGTTCATTTAATGGAGTTACCTTATCTTCAAGCTTGTATTAAAGAAGCACTGAGGCTGCACCCTCCTGCACCATTTTTGCTTCCTCATCGGGCTATTGAGATGTGCCGAGTGATGAATTATACGGTCCCTAAGAATGCTCGAGTTCTTGTCAATATATGGGCCATCGGGCGAGATCCATCTACATGGGAAGAACCATTTAAGTTCAAACCAGAAAGGTTTTTAAACTCTAATATTGACTATAAAGGAAATGATTTCGAGTTTTTACCTTTTAGCGCTGGAAGGAGAATATGCCCTGGCCTTCCCATGGCCGCAAAGAGTGTTCCAGTGATTCTTGTTTCGTTAATTCATTTTTTCGACTGGTCGATTCCGGACGGCATTGAGCTAAACTTGAAGGAGAAATTTGGAATCACCATGCAGATGGAACATCCGTTGTCGCTGATCTTCAAAGCTAGAAATGACTACAAATCATGTGCCAAATGAATATGAATTTCTGGTTGGTTTGAAGTTTTATTGAATTGAGATGATCTTCAAAGCCACTTAGAGTGGGTAACTAGGGTAGACCAACATGAGCTAGCGTTTGCGGCTATGTAATGATTCTAGTTATCAAATAAGATGGATGTTATGAATTGAATGGAAGCAAATTAAACCTCTTCATTCTAGTAGTTAGTCATGTCTCACTTCACTAGATTATTGGAGAAGAAAGGAAACTATTTTCTGATTTTTCCTAAACTATTTATCATCATCAAGCATTTCAAAATCATATTTAACATCAAATTCTCCACCACTTCTACCATGGCCAATTCTACTCATGGGATCAATGCCTAATAATCGGACTCCGATCATCACCGTACCTCAAGCTGTTATATATGGAAATCTTAAAGACAAAATATCACATTCCTCATGCAATGCCATTTACAAAATATATATATGTAATGTCTAATCCAACAAAATATATACATCATTAGCTAATTAACAATCTGCTTGTTAAAAACACAAGAGGAATTAAGCTCGTCTCGACTCGAACCTTATTTTCAAATCGATCTGTTTCTTGCTAGACCAGTTTAGACCCACTAAAAATGAAACCATTTCTAGTTTGATCAGTATTAAAGCTCCCGAATCGTTAACAACCTGCCTAATTACTACTCTTAAAATGAAATCTCCTTTGTTAAGATTAAATTTTTTAATGACTAATAAGGGGAAAGCTGGCGGCCGCGTGTGAATTCTTTCAAGGCAAGGGGCGGCCTGATTCGACATTGTTGTTTACTCTGATCCGGTCGAGCTGGTTTTCGTTTACAAGCACGTAGGTGGTCTAAATTCCTATGACCGAGTCGTTCTGGCCCCTGTGAACATCTTTTCTTAATGTATTAAAGAGGGCCTCTCTAACCGTGAAAAGTGGTGGGTGCCCACTAACGGCCTCTGGAGGTAGTAACTGAGCTGGCTGAAGCTGAACCAGAGCCTACTGAGGAGGGAAAGTCAAACCCTTCGCACGCCCTATCTAGCCCAACAGCTAGTTTCAGGAAGCCAGCCCATGGATATGATTTGTTCATATTTTATTGGATAAAAATACAATGTTGCATTATTCTCGTCTAGTTGCATTTTATCACAATATAAAAAAATTATCGAGTTCGTTATTTGAAAAAATCTCGCTCCCATACCAAAACACTCTACTTCCACCTCTGTCAACAATGTCGTTATCAATCTTCACAAATAAGATCAATCGCATTTCATAAATAAATAAATAAATAAGTCCCCCCCAACAAGAAGTAGACCAAAAAAAAAAAAGAAAAGAAGGGAAAAATAAAGTCTAGGTGCCAATTGGACTCTAATTCATTAATTTAAACCAACTTTTTTCTGAAATTGAAATTCGTGCATTTATACTTCGGTTATTAATAAGATATATTTTTTTTCATTTAAATGTATTAAGAATATTTTTTTTCCTGCATATTATTAATATTATGATTATATGGATCAACATATAGACCAATACACATTAATATGGTCATATAGATGATTATTGCATTTTTGGTGCAACAATTGTAGCAACTTAACGTTTCTATCCAATAATATTTCGACCTGATATATTTGGTGCCAAAACTTCAACATTAGTGACAATTTTGATGCTAAATTTAAAATTGTGCATCAATTGACACCAATGCACCCCAACTCAACCTGCCCCAAGTTTTATTTTTTAATCGATTTATGAATTATGAGTCCCGTCCAAGTTGCAATAAAATTATAAAATCAAATGTCTGAAGGGTATTATAGTAATTAACATCACACTCCTAAGTTAAATATCTCTCTTCTCTTTGTGGTTTGGGAGTCATTCAATGAAATATCTTAAATAAATAAATAAATAAATATCGCCTTTCTTTGAAAAGTTGAGTATTATGTTCCTGTCATAATCAGCAGCATGCCACTTCATAACTCGCTAATTATATTATCCCCTATGATTTTTTTATCTTTCTTTCTTAATACATCCATCCATCAACAAATATGAAATATCATACTATTTAAACTATATATAATAATGTATATATTCTCAAAAATATCCATTTCGATTTGTCGTACAACTTTAAAATTTGAATTGAATTCTTGATTTAAATACATACTTTAGTACAAAGACAAACGAAATAATGGGAGGTATTTATTCCGATTATATATCCAGTGTAATAATAAAATAAAAAGGTCTTAGCTTCTAGTACCATTAATGGAGTGAGTATTTCTATTTTAATACTCATGTATTAGTCTTGATTATACTTTTTTTTTATTTTTTAAGGGTTTAATTCCTTTCGAGACGCATCAGACACATTAAAAGAAAATCTCACTCGATTCGAACATGAGTTTGCTACTTTGTAGTGACTGGTCCTTTCCACTAAATAAATCATTTGTTGGTTTGTATTAGTCTTGATAGTTGGCTTGTATTTATATTTTGTTAATAAATAAATAGATTTCTAATACAATGACTTATATATTATCATTTCACTTAAAAAACAATGCAGGAAATAACATCGTCGCATTGCCAGTGTAATGAAAAAGTTGGGTGACATTTAATAATACTACTATATAAATTATTTCATGTAATAACAATTATGATTACTAATTTTTTATTGAAAAAATACAAGAAATATGATTTCTTGAAAATAATAGAAACACTAGTTTTAAATAAATTTACTACAACAAATTTCCGGTAATGATCGCGTGTGGGCGTTGCATTTGTATATATAGATAGATAAATGTTGTGTCACTACACTGTAGGAGGGGAGTATGTTAACTTATTTCCGTTGACAAGAATAATATTACACGCGTCAAGCATTCACCTAAGATTCATCAGAAAGATAGTGCACACGTCGCAGGGAATCGGAAACGTTCTCGGCAGTTGCTTGCTTGCCTTTCGTTTTGAGCCCACACTCAAAAATAAAATAAAATAAAATATGACGCGTCATTTAATTTAACAGCGCGTGTTTTCTTTCTTTCTCCCCAGTCCACTCCCCCTGCCAAAAAGTATATAAATACAGAGTACTTACTCTTCACTAATATCTATCCATCTATCTATCTATCACTTAAAAAGAAAGAAAGAAAGAAACTACAGCAGAGGATTGAAAACTCAAATCAAATTAATCTATTCGAAAATCTAGTAGTATAGTATTATCTAAATAAATGGATATGTGCTACACCCAATTTTTAACATCAAATGCGCCAAACGAAGATCAGTTCATGAACTTGTTGGCCTCCAGCAACCCAAAGAAACCAGCCGGGAGAAAGAAGTTCAAGGAGACGCGCCACCCGATTTACCGCGGCGTGAGGCAGCGGAACTCGAGCAAGTGGGTTTGCGAGCTCCGGGACCCGACAAACCAAAAGAGGATATGGCTGGGGACTTATCCCACAGCCGAAATGGCGGCGCGTGCACACGACGTGGCGGCATTGGCGTTTAGGGGACACAAGGCATGCCTCAATTTCGCGGACTCGGTGTGGAGGCTTCCGGTTCCGGCATCCAGGGATGAGATGGATGTTCGAAGGGCTGCGCTCGAAGCTGCGGAAGCGTTCAGGCCGATGACGGAGGAAGAAATTTTTGAGGAACAGAAGATCAGGATGAATATTACTCATGAACAAGAAGAAGAGGGTGGTACTTCTACTTCTACTTGTACTTCAAAAGATACTATAATTTCTGATTTTAATTTTGATTTTGATTTTGATACTGTGAACATGATGATAATGATGATGAATGATGATCATTTGAATAACTGTGATGATATGGCAGGAGAAGTTATAACGTCGCCGTCATCGTCACCGTTAACGCCGTGCTATAATTGGATTGATGACGTGGAAAATGATGCTGAGGTGGGACTTTGGAATTACTCGTTTTGATTTTTCTTTTTCTTTTTCTTTTTCTTTTTTTTTATTTGGTAGTAGTATTAGTATAGAATATTATTGATTAGATTTTTTTTATGTTTATAGCTAATTAAAGGAAGGGGCGAGGAAGATTCCGCTATCTATTTTTGGATACAAGTTAAATTGGTAGGCTTGTGGGTGGTGGTCCTCAAATTTCATTTCATAATAATTTTATCCTATTATTCATTCAACCCCTCATTTTTCAATGTTGGGACCAACCAATTCGAGTGAATTTCTTTTTATTTATTTAATTATTCGTAAAGACAGCATACTTAAAATTATTTATTTATTTATTATTAATGATTAATAAGACTAGCTAGCTAGTTGAGAGTTGAGACTAATATATACTAGATGATGTATAGTATAGCCATTAGATGAATCCTGTAATTAATATTTATATTGAGTATTGACCTTAAGCTAAGCAAGCAATGGATTTATATATATATATATATTGTTGATCAGTGGTAAAAGATCGAAGATGACCAAGTCCAATAATGTGTTATGTATGTTGTCTCACCAAATGCAAAAAATTAGCAGAGTAGAAAACATTTGATTCCTTTTCCTAGTTTGTTTTGGCTGTTCGAGAAAGTCACAAAATAATGAAATGATAACCTCTTCAAGTTTTTTGGATTATGTTTTTAATAGTAATAGACTAATAGTTATGTAAAAGTGAAAAGTAAACTTATTTAACTAAAGAAAAAATCATCACTTCGATATATTTATATTAGAAGATCTTCAGAGTTACATTACATGAGAGATTGACAGTTGAAATGAAAGATTACATCATGACAAAAAAAAATGAAGAAAGAAATTCTAAAAAGAATCAAAGAATGAAAACCAAACAATCTATCTATCCTGTAGTGTTCAACCTGAAAACAATGAATGCTATGCTGCACCCAAAGAATGAAAGAATAATGATAACAGATTTTTCTACCTACAAAAGAATTGATTCTCTCTATTCATATATAATACTTCTGTAACAATTATGAAAAACTTCACCTTCAACTTCAACTTCAACTTGCCAGATAATAAGACGAAGAACTTCCTCCTGCAACATCGACTGGACTCCAAGCCGAGATCGTGTAAAGAGGCTGGTCCTTATAACTCAGTGTAAGAGAAGATTCTTTCTTCTCCACTCTAAAATCCTCACAAGAGTACATTTTTAATAGCATTTGGCCTTGTAGTAGTTCCCTTTCACGAATTCCCAAATTCCGAAAACCCCCCTGCTCCATTAACTCTTTCCATTTACAGAAAGTCTCGTGCCTCTCGAACCTCTCCCGACCTTCACAAGCAACGATGTTTCTGATCTCGCGTGCGAATATTTCCTCTACCTTGATCCTCACTGGACTCTCCAAATCAAGACTCGAATCAATCGAGTCAAATATTGCCGAATAGTACTTCAAAGAATTCGAAAATCTCGACTCCAAGCTCATCCCATTGTGTGCCGCTTCTTGTTCAGCCATAACAACTACTTCAGCTTTCGTGCTCCTAATCAAACCCAAGAAATCTCTTAAAACTCCTCCTGTGGTGTCATATAACATTTTGTGCATTTGGAAAACGCAATTTATAGCTACGTTTTCGTTTTCCTTAACATGAAGCATCCATAGCCTCACGTCTTCCAACCTATCAACAACCGGATGAAACTCGAAAGGCAAATTTAAAGCACCAGCAAATCCGGAAAGCCTTTCACCTGTTTCAATAAGTTCTTGTTTTGATTCACCGATACCCGTAATTCTAACATGGCTAGGAGGATTAGTCCTAAGAGCCAAGCTCTGAAAAAGACTAGGCCATTGCAGCCCTTGCTTTATGTCGAAATCGATTATATGAACTCTATCCTTTCCTTCAAAAGATTTCAACAAAATCTCATTACATGTGAAATGGATGAACTTCGGAATCGGGCTCACTTGGTTTAAAACCCTCCATGATGTACTATTCTCGTCATCAACCCGATCAAGCTCACGTGGGGTGGTAAGGGAGAAAATATGTGGCCATAGCTTAGCCACTCGTAAAGCTAAGGCCTCCGTGTAGTAAGCAATTAAGCGGTGGATAGAGGAACTGCCTCTTGGAGAAGCAAGCTCGCCTAGCCTAGCAATGCAATGGTTAACTGCCGAAATGTTTTTCAGGCCTATTTGTTCGACACAAGAGACTAGTAAGCTTACTAGCTCGATTAAATCATGCTCCGTGTGGCTGTTTTCCCCATTGTTCCGATTTACAGCAACCTCGCGTGGATTAGGTGGAGTCGAGCCGTTTCCAATCTCATGCTCCAATGGATTCTCACTTAGCTTAAGAACCAAATCACGACTCTCGGATGACGTACTTGATGACCCCCCCGAAGGCTCATTTGCCAGGCGCTCGACTCTCTTCTCCCCCAAGTCGGTAATCTCGGTTATAACAGAATCGAACCAAGGAATGTTTGACAAAGGTGGTAGTAAAGGTGGTGCTATAACATCACTAGGCACAAAGCACACTCTTTCTTCATCATTCCTAGAACAAGAAAGAGAGAAAGGCACTTGAGAGCCCCAAAAATTCCCACTTCTAAATTCTCCGAACGAACAATCGGATTTCCCGTTACCCTTTTTCCTCTTCACTCTACTCGTGTAAGTCTCGTCATCATCTTCGGCATATCTCTTCTTCAAGCTCTTACTACTTTTCTCCCAAAATTCACCTTTCTTCTTCTCTGTGGTTGCCGATGGAGGAAGCTTAATGTTCTGCCTTAGAGAACAACCTTCAATCGGCTTCTCAATCGAAAGGCTAACTGGCCGGTTAATGGGTTGGGACCTAGGGGCAGCAGAGTCTTTTCGCGTGAAACTACATGGTAAATCCAATCTTTGTGTGTTCATTGATGGTAAATGACAAGCTTGAAACTGTGCACTTGCTGCTTCACTTCTCAATCTATGCCTCGGAGACGATAACAATGTAGAAGAACACCCAGCCAACATACTTCAGAACCTTACCAAAAAAAATTCCTTCTTTTTCTTCCTTTAAACTCCAACTCATCCACCCTCTTTAATTTTTTTTTTATTTTTTTTTTTTTTCTGTTTTTCTCTATCTCTCTCTGTTTTTTTCTATACTTTCCAAACTATGCAATGTACAGGAACTTTATATATAAAATATGAATCAAATAATATTTATGAGGAGAAATCGAAGAGAAACAGAACAATGTTTTTCTATAGTGAGTGTGTGAGTATCAAAGAATGAAAAAACCAAGAAACAGAATTGGAATCCGATGTAAAAAATCACAACTTCAAAGCCTATCCTCTGTGTGGGTGTATATATATATATAAATATATGCTTGTGTGTGTCCTATATGATGATGATATGATATATGTATAGAGTTTTTATGTTCAATAAAGAATACAAAGAATCATATAAAGCAACAAGAAAACAAAGAATCAAAGAATTGAACAAATACCTACCTAAAAAACCATCGGATTCCTCAACTATCAAAGCCAAATCATATGCAAGAAACTTCAGTTTTCATCAAACCAGCAGGCAAGAAACTTGTGCAGATGATAATGCATCTTCGCTCAAAATTATATCTGCAAACCACAAAAATTGAACTTTCATACACATTCTTCAACAATTCCATGCTACTTAATTTAATTCAAAAGAAGAGAAAAACCCAAATCAGAAACCCATCAAAAATCAAAAGTCATGAATCATTTTCTGCAAAACTTAGTCAATAATCAAGAACCCCACTACCCAAAAAGCCACAAAACAGAATGGAACTGAGTTTTTATATAAAGAGTGAGTTTCTTCTTTAATTACTGTGATTGAATGAATTTTACCTAATAAAAAATTGATGGGCCAGTGAAAAGAGTTGAGAAGTTGAGTTTGTGATCGTTGGATTTGAATCTGAGGGTGGGGAGTGAAGGAAAAATGTGACCGTTATTTGGGGGTTTTCTTGTCGGCGAAATATGACCGTTGGGTTGGGGGGGGGGGGGGGGGAGTTGGTGAATAGTTGTACGGACAGATTTTGTGCTTTTTGAGGAAGGGTTGCAGAAATGCACGTGCATGTCTCCTGATACCCGTTTCACACTTTAATAATACGGGACTCGACCGTTGGTTTACGATACAGTACAATTTTTAGTATCATCATTTTTCCTTATCTTTATTTATAATATAATTAATTAATTAACTCTCTGTCTCAAACCTAATTTTGAAGCACGAGGCTTAGTGAATTGCTGACACATTGGCCCTAACTTTAGAGTGACTGTTTTGTTTTTGTTTTTGTTTAGTCAGAGAATTCGACTTGTTCTACCAACATGAGACAATCAATACATAGAGCGAGAAATTTCGAGACTTTTTCCACTTAGTTGTGAAAATGAACTTCATTTGCTGCTGTGGAATCTAAATTGGGGAATTGTCATTCCATGAATTAAGGTTCACTTTCGCAATTGAATTGGATCGAAAAAAATTCAATACTATTTCAATTTTATTGAAAATCAGACATCAATTAATATAGACAAATATATTTTCAGACAGATTCTCATGTCACAAATTAATAAGAACATGGTCTTCTTGTTGTTAATAGGATCCATAATAAATAGACAATTCTAGTGCGGGCAGAACTCAAGTGGTGTTTACTGATGGTTAACTTGGCAACGAATTTCGACCACATTCACCTACTTGCAGCTCATGGAATGTAATTATATTAAGTTGGATAAAATATTATCTGATTTGATTGTCTTATACAGACACTTAATTGATAAACAACCAAACATAAATATTCCTTACAAAAGAGTGGTTGTCTATTGAAACAGAGTGTCATTTTCAAGAGCAAGTGATTCCTTTGTTTCCAGCATTGGCATTGACAAATATCCATACAAGCACAATAACACAAAAGCAGCCAAATCAAAATAGGAACCTTTTCTCAGGTTCAATCTAATTCATTTCTGGTATACCACCAATAATAATAAGATTGATTTTAACTTGAGTCATGCCCAAGAGCCATCAGAAACCTCTGAAACATTTTTGGTTACCCATACCAACCACTCCCAACTTATAAAAATCGAGGTTAACTTAATATTCAATCTTAAAAGGCTTTACAAAATAAACATATACTCTCTATATTGACTCCAAATACAATGCTTCTTGTTTGCTGGTCAGGCCGAGTTCGTTCAGAGTCGAGGTACTCTCTCCATCACCAAAAGCACGTCGAGGATAAGGCCTTACCTGTACATAATATAAGCATTCACAATATCAAAAACGTCTGTCTCTTTCTCTACTACTATACTCAATGGCACAAGCAATAGGAAAATCATATTGTTGCTCAACGATTAAAAGCAAGTAAAAATTACCATGAAAATTACAAATAAGGAAAATACATACCAATCTGTAGCTGCCAGGTTTGACCGCTCTGCCAACATCAATGAAGTCGAATAGAAACTGTAAAACAATAGAGAGAATCGAGTCAGCTCACAAATCATTGAATAATTGATTCAATCTTCCCCACCTAAGAAGATTGGGGCAAACTATAGAGGGACTAAACAACCTGTATTTATAATGTTATTTATTTCATTATTTTATCGAGTTTCATCTAATCATATACTCGTAAATGATAAGAAGAAAAGAAGTGGTCTAGTGGCTTGCAAAATCAATTACTTAATTAGTGTATTAATATTTGACAAGCACTTGATAAGTGCAAGGGAAATTGAAGGGAATGCTTTTTGGTTTAAATTTAAAATTTACATATGATATGCTTCACTACATTTGAACATAGTTGCTAATAAATATCTTGCGAGCATTTTTGGTCCGAAAGTGAGATTTAAGTTACCTGGAGCTTGTCTGACTTACGAAATCGCCGACCTCTCCTACTTCCATCAGGCATTCGCACAAGAAGGTTAACAGAATTCTCATCATCAGGTGTTGGTTCTTGAGGAAGGGAAGCTTCTTTGGCTGCTAATTGTCTCTCAATTTCCTGGAATAGACCAGAAAAACAGGGTACCAGGAATTGCTCAGTCATTTGATGCACACACCACAAGCACAACAGATATTATATACAGATCCATACATCAGAGTACACAACACACCTGGCACATAAGTTACATGTACCCTTGTTCATCAGCTCATGTCCAATGCACATAATTTTTTTCTGTTAATATTGAGATTGGGTTTTGGGGGTATAGAGATGTGGAGGGAGGAGAGAATATGTTGATGGTATAATTGTTCGGCTTGTTAAGGGATAAGGGCAGGCAGATGAAGCAGGAGAATAGCTGCCACTCATGTAGAGATTCTACACCATTCTTTCATGATGTTAAATAAGATGGTGATTTTGAAACGATAAGTGTGGTGTCTGGATATTGTACAAGCAAGAGCAGTTGCCGGGCAACTTACATAGGCCAATAAGATTTGCTATCATATATCAGGGTTCAGTATTCTAAATGTGGTGTCTTCTAGAATCAACTCAATATGGTACAGGGATAGCTGATCTTATTGTGTGAGTACTTCAAATCACATAACATACTAAAATGATTCGAAATATGGTACCTGTTCCTCTTGCAGTTGCCTACGTAATTCTTCCTCCTTGCGTCTCTCTTCTGCAAGAGCAGCTTCAGCTTCTTCCTGGGCCTTCAATTCCTTCTCTCTATCAGCTTGTAATGAAGCAAGATATTCATCATCCTACACGCAGAACAGGTTTATAATCAAGATCAAGTTGATGATCCAGTGACCACTCAAGCTCATAAAACAAACCTGTTGTTCTCGGATTAATCTCTGAGCAGTAAGTGAAGGTGATGGAGGTCGAGGTGTATACCCAGGGTAAGGAACCCCAACTCTATCTAAACCATTCTCCATCAGCTGACGAGGAGCATATGGGAAATTATATCCACTTCTTTCAGGAATGCCACCAAACATTGCAGCCTCAAGCATTACGGCTTCATCGTGTTCCTCAGATGAGATGCCACCCCACTTCAAATATATACACAAAAAAAAAGCATAAATTCGACTATAGAAAATCCACAAGCATTAAACTATGTCCATTCATTGATTGCATAAATGATAGGTAGAGTTTATGAATATAAAGAAAAAGAAAGTTACCTCATCAGACGGGAAGTCACTTCCATTGTGTGAATCGTGTACACTAGCATGTTGATCAGGACTTGAAGGTGGGCTAACCTGAACTTCTTCAAGATCTTCAGATGTATCAGCAGGTACTGAAGATACACGTCTCCTCCTATGCCTAACTAGTGGCTGCTCTTCTGCATCTTCAGCTTCATCTTGGATTGATGAGTTTCCAACCTCCAACCAAGATGACCTACAGTTACACAATTCATACTCGACTCCTGATAGGGAATATTGGTGCAGATACATTCCAAACAAACAAATAGGATCATGCTCATGTATTTTTCTAATTTTAAAACACCGAGGGGCATACTGAGGCCATGTTATTGATGATCATTTGTTAAGGACATTTATAGGGCACATGAAGAATGGAAATAAGTTGTTTTAAATACAAATAAGATTTAGAAACCTAAAGCGTGAAGTGATATTACGCTATAGATAAACTTTTAGGTCAACAGAGAAACAAAATAAGGAAGGTCTACACTAGCTACTAGGAAAGAAAAGAATATGATCATGAAAATTTCACATGTCCTAGATCACTTCAACAATTGTCCAAACACATTTAATTTGCTTTACCAAATTCCACCAATTTTAGTTTTATCAGTTCATTAATAGCATTTTTGAAATCCAACTCTCTTGTTCTTGTTATACAACTGGACACTGTACTATAATATTTCTTAACATGTTAGTGTTTTGGTTAATGGCACGCTAATGTCCTCTAATACATGAGCTGAAAGCCATGCCACAACAACAAATAATGGAAGATTTATTTTTATCAAAAAAATTGATGAGACATAAAGTATCTACCTCCCGTTTGAGGATGGTAATTGCCTCATTTCCTTTGGTGAAGCTGCCTTCAGAGCCTTCGATTCCGAAGCTTCGACATTTCCTTCTAGTCCTCTTAGCGCTTTTTCACGCTCCGCAGTCTGAATTGACTTCGTGTCAACAGTAGCAATTACAGTGTATCAAAATATTGTACCTAAAGAAAAGCATACCTGCAATGACAAGGAAACTGCATGCTCAAGCTGATCTCCCATGTGTGACTTTCCATGTCGAGGAGCGGGATCCATAAGATCCTGTAGTAGAATAAAGTAAACAAAATGATCAAACATAGTTCAAGGGAAATAGCAACCTCCACGATATAAATGAATCACGTACATGATCATCATCATTCTGTTGATTTGACTTTGCAGCATCCTGCTTGGAAGCCTCAATGGCAGCTCTTATCATTTCTTCTTCTATATCATTGCCATAGTCGGGCACATCTATAATTGAGGGGGCACTTGGTGCAATACGTGTCCTTGGTGCGTTAGGGATAATTTCATCATCATTGTCATCTATTATGACCGTCCCACGTATTCCGACATGACTCTGTGTGGTTTCAGTAACATCTTCAATGACTGGAGCACTCCCAGAATGATCTGATGCTCTGGTCCCATCATTAACCTCAATTGGAATCTGCCTCACCTCTCTTGCATGTGAGACAAAAGGAGATCGAGATGCAGTATCAGTACCACTATCAAATACACTTCTGGTGAAGTTCGGATCAAGGAGAGAGAACGGATTTAAATCTCTAGCATCAGGTAATAGTGATGAAGGCAGTCTGCGCAAGTCGACTGGTACTGGATCGTCTATATCCATGACATCATCTCGAGGATCAGCAAGAGATGCCTCTTGAGTTCTGATCACATACAATGAAGTCACAACATTAATAAATTGATAGGAGAGTTGAAAGAATAAAGATTTGAAAGACATGGAAAAACTACTAACATGCTTCTATCCCCTTCACTGAAATGCGCATTAACAGCTTCATTGAGGCTACCACGATGCTCCTGGTCAACCAAGGATTAGAACTATTTAGTCATATAATCAAATGAAAATCCAATCTTGTTCTGCAATCATCTCAAAAGAAGATAGTAAGAGAGACATCAAGTAATCTGAAGTTTCAATAGTGGCCATCCAAGAAAATGGTAAGAAATTATCAATTGGGACAACTATATTAGGTCATGTTAAAAGAATTCAAAGATTACTTGCGCAGATCATCTTAATGAAAATGACAATGCCATCAGAAAAAATCAGGACATTGCAGCTTATATCTACCAATGTTCAATATCAATCTCCTCTATTATGAATTTTTGAGAAATTTCACACGTATATTCAGATGATACAAACATGTGGGAAATAATAAGTTGAGTATTGTAATTATTAGCAGGAGTCCTTTCCAAAAACAATCTTTAGTTCCAAAAACAAGAAGTTTCTGTTGCCATTTTCGTACACCAAGCACTCATCATCAATTACAAATCAACCTAAAATAACTCCTGAATTACCTAACTTTCTGGTTCAAGTTAGGCAAATTAGGAAATTCTTCTGAAAAACTGAAAAAAAAAATATTATAACCCCAAACAGACTCAATATCTTGATAACTTAGGTTTTTATATCTTAAATTTATCATTGATTATTTATTCTTCAGTTCAAACTTGGAATAATCAGATGCTCAATAAAATTCACAAACAGTAATCATCTCAATCTGACACAAATAAGTTCCAAAATTTAGTTAATTCCATTAAAATAAAAAGATTAAAAAAAAAAAACTAGCTGTATAAAAGCAAAATACAGCACTGTAATACAACCAACTACCTCCAGTTTTCGAATGGCGGCGTCTTCAGAAACGCCGGTGATGCTCATGAAAGTGTCGATAGCTTCTTGATCAGGTCTCACCATCTCTTTTACTATTTTCTTTCTAAATTATATTTTATTTGAAATGAAGAAACAGAGATTTTTTTAAGTTGTAAAAAAAAATATGAATGAAAATATGAAAAAGGAAATTGGATAGGAATATAAACAGGTTGAGGAACTGATGGTGGCTATTTTGGTAAATAGAACGAAAGTTGGGGGCTTTCTGCAGTCATCTAAACTTGCACGTCTTCTCTTCTTTTCGGGCCTTTCCCTTTTGGGCTTTAGAATAAAGGTGATGTCTTTGGGCATAAGTAAAGCCTAGATATTTAAATACTTGGCCCAACTTTTAATCAATTTTAAGAATTAAGAGTATAATATTGCCCTATTATTTAAGGTCATCTCCAATATGAACGTCGAAAGAAAAAATAGTGTCTAATCCATGGAGAAGGGCGGGCATGTGAGGGCTGGAAAAGGTCCCAAACTCATCCCCGCGGGGGATCACTTATATGGATGGACGTTTATTAGCTTGTGGCGACCTGCATTTTCTTAATTATTTTCTTTTTCTTTCTTTTGTTCAAGAATAAAAATAAATAAAAGAACAAATAATGAAAAGTTTATTTTTAAATTTTGTTTAACATTGTATTTTAAATTTTATGTAAGATTAATAACATGATTATTTTTAATTTTGAAATTTAAAATTTATCTTCGATCCTAAATTTGTACAAAACTTACAAATATGGAAATTTTAGTTTTTAAAACTTTAATATAATAACATTGTTTGTTTTAAATTGTAAATCTTAATTTTGTCCAAGATTGTACGATTTAGACAAATTTTACAACTACGAAATATTTAGTATAAAATTAAAATAAGAAATAGCTTAAATTATTATTAGAATGCCCCTAATACTATTGTTACGGTTATTATTGTTATTGTGTACCAAATTTTTGATTAGTATTGTCACGGTTATTATTATTATTATAAATATAATACAGCGGGGGGAGATACTTGAAGCCCACGCACATTGAAGATGGCCTAAAATTTGACATAGATTTTAATAAAGTGTGAACAAAATTACGGTTCATTAATTTTAAATAATATTATTGGGAAATTTATGTAACAAAAACATAGTTGAAGAGTTATACAACTATGGGACGGGATGCATTTCAGCCTTTTGAATTATTTATTGTAAAGCAACACTATTTGTCATATTTTTATAGTTGGAAATATCACTAAAACTCTCGACTCAAATCATTTGTGAAACTACTCAACACCAAATTTATTTGGAGTGTATTGAGACTTGAGAGTGTAAACAAATAACTTAATTAGTAATCGAGAAACAAATTTGTTTCGTCGAGTAACTAAAGTGTAAGTATTCTATTAATATTATTTTCTATGCGTTGAATATTCAAATAATTCATGTTTCTTAATATTGATTGAAAAAATCTTGCAAGTGTGTTTTCATTTTGTTAATTTATGGCAGAAATATAGGGAACGAGAGTATGTTAAAAATTTTGAAATAAAATAATAATAATAAAACCCAAGTTGTAGTGTAATTGATTTTGTGTAACGTGTTTTATTTAGTGGTTTTTAGATTCATAAAATTTTAGGTAACAAAAATTATTATTGGGTGTTCGATGTGTTTAATTAATAAAATAGTGTTCAATGTATTTATCGAATAGTAAAGGGTTCCACAAATTCTAAGAACTTATAATTTTCATAACAATTCATATTTTAACCCCCCAAAACAAAAAAAAGAAATCTTAAATTTCGGATAATTCTTCATTCAATCATAAACTTAATTTGACAGTTACACTCTGCCCTTGGTTAGAAGTTAAGTTTTACGGCATATATGTCATTTTAGAGCATTACTCATATAAAATGAGTGTTTGTGTATTCATGTATTAAATACTTATTCTTTAAAAATTATAAAAATTGTGTTCTAAATCTTTCAAATTATATTTTTGCCTCTTCGTTGCTTAGGGTGTAAAGTGCTAATTATTAATTAAATTTAAGGGATCTGAATGCGAAAGAGGTACTTTTAGAGGGTTACGAAAATTTGTGCCAATCATTACTAACTATCATTTGTGACTACTGGTTTGTGAATTCAGAATTAGAATTGTCAAATGTCATATATGCGAGTTCAAACCAAAAGAAGTTGAACATTTGTAAAATTAAACCAGAAAACTTAGTTCACAGGGACGGCTCTATAGCTAGGCAATTTAGACCTTCGCCAAGGGCCCCGACTATAGAGGAGCCTCAAAAAATATATCTCAATTTTTTTCTATTTGATGAATTTTTTTGTTTTGGTCAAATAAGATGTAAGAATGAAAATTTTAAAAAAAATGTCTTGCCCTATTTATATAACCACATTCTTAAACAGATGGTGAAAATCAACTTGATCTGGTGGCTAAAAGTGATGCTCTAGAGGCTTTTCATATATATTTGTCTATAACGTTTTACTTCATAATCTAGAACCATATATATACAAAAAGAATGTCCTAGATATCTTTGTGGACTACTATATATTTCGCTATGTCTGGTCTGCCCCTTCACATGCATCATATTATAATAACATTAATGCGTCATGTATTGGTTAAGATGCGTTGGACAATGATCGTAGCGCGACATTAAAATAGATTTAACCTATCAAATTAACTTTTCGATTAACATTAAACATTCTATTGAAATTCCCCTTGAGTTTGTTATCTAAGCTCCGTTGATCTAATTTATGTTGAAATGATTATTTCATATTATTGGGGTCAAATGATGAAGATTACTCCATCCGATTTTTTTATTTATCGTTTTAGAATTTAAATGTATATACCAATTTTACCCTTCTTATTAATGCTATGATTATTTGATTAAAAGGGTGTTTTGGGACTTTTATTTAACAAAGTGGCTATTTATTATAATTCTTAAAATCCGTCTTCAATCCTCCAAAGCGAATAAAAAATGAAGGGAAAATATGCTAATTAATAGTACAAGTGATTTTGTTTTATTTTGTCTTATTATTTTGGGAAAAAAATGTTATAATATTGTTGTTTTGCATTAATAAATTAGAATTTGATGTAACTTAGATTTCACGAGTTTGAACCAAGCTACAATTTTTATTAATTTATTATGAAGAATACTCAAACTAAATACATGTCTCGTTTTTTTACAGCGGACTGAATCGTTTGATAATCAAACCGAATAGCTCAATTTTATGTACGGTACAAATTTTGAAACTAGGGCTGCAGGCTAGATACCAATAATTGGTATGGTTCAGTTATATTGAATATGACGACAACAAACCTTGATATTAGTGTTGTGCGCGATCCGGTAAACCTAACCATAACCATATACAGTACTGAAATCTTGATTCAGCATAAGGAATGAGCTTCATTACTCAACCATTAAAAAAATTCGATTTTCGGTATTGCCAGTAGATTATCTTACCGAAACGGCGAAACCAACCGAACCGGCATACTCTTTTTTTTTTTTTAATCCCAATTCTTGAAAAGTAAAGACAGCGTTCCAGACTTCCAATCCAAGATTCACTTCACTTTCGCCGCCGCATCACCTACCCCCATCCCGCCTCCACCATCTCTCTCTCTCGGCCCAGGTTTGTAATTTACAGAGGTACAGTCCAATTTCTAAATGCCCAATTTATTCTAATTCTGATTTTCTCTTAATAGATTGGGTTCTAATTGCATTTAAAACCCAAAACTTGAATGATGGTAAAAGTAATTTTTGGAGAGGGGATTGAGGTTAGGGGGTCTCTGATTTATTATAATTTCTATTCAACTTCATTGGATGGTTAGTGGTTAGAGTGGTAGGAGCATATTATTATTTACATATGTATTCAAAACAAATTATTTTTGATTCAATAATTTTTCAGTTTTTGTGTTCCGACTCAAATTGAACCGTACTGAATTAGTAATTTACTGAACCAAACCGGAAGTTTCTGTTTGGCAAACGGTACGAGATTTCAAAATACCGAACCAGTATAACGAAATTTGGTACTGTTCGGTTCTACCATTTGCACAGCCCTACCTAAGATAGTAGTGTGAGCAGAAATATTATACTTTTTATTCAATCTATTTACCAAAAAGAAAAAAAGTTAAAAGTATTTGAATTCAATAAATGTTATCTTTCTTTTATCTTACCGAATACTAACTTCTTAACCATGTTCTATATATTGTAGCCAATTATTTAAAAATAAGCATATTGATAAACTTAAGTTGCAAGAATGCTTGGGTTTGAACTAAAGAAAACTATTCAATGATGAATGAATTTGCAAGCTCAGCCAAGTTATTTTGAAATTTTCAAGTGTACGGATTCAGACCTCGAGAAAAAAAAAAGCTTGTGTTGTGTATATAATAGAAGATGTCTATAGTTTAATGTAATTGGTTGAATTTTCTTATGCTGCATTAATTCATATAATACATAACAATTTATATGTATGTGCATTTGTTATATAACTAAATTCACGATACTTGAATTTTCAACATACATATATATATATATATATATATATATATATATATATATATATATATTGCTTTTGTTAAGAGAAAGTTTAAGAATGAAATGTCATAAAAATATATTACGATTGAATCCAAAAAGTATCAGCTAATTTGTAAAAGAGGGCCCCGATATTAAATATCGCCTAGGGTCCCGTAATATGTCAGGCCGGCCCTGTTAGTTCAGTTTTGGTTTGAACAAAAAAAAAACTACTTGCTTAAGTTAAATGCAGACCTTTACTCTTATCTATAACTCACAAGCTGTGCTTTTTCGAGTTACAGAATCAATGGAGGAGAAAACCGAAAATGGGAGCAAGAGAAAGGAGCTAGGGTTTTGGAAATGGGCAATGGCATCAGTTGCATTGAGAATAATTCTCAGTTTTGTCTCCCGAAACCTCAACCTCTCCTCTCGCCCTGAAGTCTCCACTCCTCTCACCAGCCTCCAACGACGTAACTTGCCTCCCTCTTTATCTCTCTATTATTTTATTTTTGATCAATTGTATTATTTACTTTTGATGGTTATTCAACTAATACATACTTTATTGTGTTGTGTTGTTTTAGTCTCGGAGGGCTACTGGTTAAAGCAGCTATCAATGTCTCCTTATTCTGGTTTGTGTAATTCATACATTTTTACAGCATAAATATATGTGAACAAATGTTATTATTTTTCTTAACAGTAATTACTTATTTTTGGACAGGCTCAATGTTCCATGGATCACCTTTATTGCTTTCAATTCTTGGGCCAGTTACTACGAAAAAGTAAATTTGAATCCATAATGAACATATTTTGAATATAATGTCCCAGTGTTGAGTATAATGATAATGAATTCTGACCATGCAGAATTGAAGGACTACCTGATCATCTTTTGTGCAGGTATCACCTTTCTACCTATGTTTTTATGAGTGTGTTAACTGGCCCATGCTACATGGGTGGTGTTACTTTTTATATGCCATGTATGATGGTGTAGTGCAGGAATAGTTATAATTTCTATTGGTTAGACTCCCAGAGAAGCTACTTTCAAGATTCTTAGCAAATAAAAGTATTTTCTTCTGTTATGTTTTTGGGGTTTTTCATTCACATCGAGTTATATATATTATGCTTTATCAGTTCTCTCTGCCTAATTATAGGTCAAGCCTATTCTTTACTGTTTTGTGCTCCGGTTGAGTCTTCATTTAGTGGTGTGGTATATGAGGTCTAAGTTCAAAGGGGTTAAGTTAAGTGGAATTTTCTTTTGCTGATATATACATATTACATCACACCAGCAGTTATAAAGGGAACAAGTATATGGTTTAGACTCTTCAACTTGCGGGTGTGTGAGCTTGTAGGAAAAAGATACCTTTCTTTCCACCTAAAAACAATCTTGCAATGCAGTACTCACATCCTTCATGGGTTATACAACATTACCAAATATTTTCAGAAATTGGCATGGCTAACCACACCATATCTTTAAATATTTGACATGTTAATGATGAAATAACTATGCATATGGATATTGCTAAATGACCCAGTCAGTATGTTTGAAGGTAGAATAAACGCCACCAACTATTACTTCCATTTATTGAATTCAGATTTTAGTTTGTCGTTGCACTGATTATTCTAAGATAATAAGTTTTCTTTTTTTAAAGCTCATCCAACAGTTTGTTGCTGCTATCTTCTTTTCTTATCTGAGAAAAACATCAACACATTTTTGGATATAGTTTGGTTTCTGTGGCAGCAGATTTTATCAGTGCAATCCTTATCCGCGCCACTGGACGCAGTCTTGAAATGGCACATGGTCGCCACTTGAAATCATTGGGCCTTGGGAAACTGTTTGAAGGTAAATGAAATCTGAATTAATCCTTGAGTCATCAAACACTTATTTTGAATCTTTTCTTTTTAGCAACCTATAGGAAACTGATTTTACTTTCTCTTTTGGCTAGAGATTCTACCATGTGGTGATATTGCTGCACTCGTGTATTTGTGGAACCCTTTCACAATTGTATCATGTGTTGGTTTTAATACATCGCCAATTGAAAATATGTTTGTTATCTTGTCTCTTTTTGGAGCATCTACAGGTATGTAGGGATCCAGTTTTCTTACTCATGTTTATAATAATTAAATATTTTTTCACACTAGATTAATCTGAGATTGAGTCCTTGCTTCTATTTTGAAGGAATAGCTCCATTGGCAGCTTTTGGGTGGGTCATAGCATCACATTTGTCTCTTTATCCATTTGTTTTAGTCATACCGGTATGTTTTCGTGGAGAATGTATACAAGGCTTGACATTCAGTGCCAAGCTATAAAGATGCTAAATAAAGTTAAGGTTTTCCACTCCAGGTGATCTTGTTGTTAGGTTATGGTCTGGATGCGACCCCGAAAAAATTGCTTCTGACAAGTCATTTCCAAGTTGGAGATGAGATATCAACTGATCATGTTGAATACCAGTCACTAGAAAATAAACCGGTGGAAGAAATAACATCGTTCTCCTGGAAGAGAGTCATTGCCTTCTTTATGTGGGCATTCGTATGGATATCCTACATTTTAATTTTGTGTGCCATTTCTATGAAAGAGTATGGTGGTCTTGCCGAAATGTTTAAGAGGTATAATATTATTTAATTTATGTTTAATGATATCCGCCATTCGTTCGAATTGAACTCCAAATTCTGCATGGATATAAAAGTTTCCGAAATTAGATATCATTTATGCACTCCAAAGAAAAAAAATATTTGTTCGTTTCTAATCTTGGCATACATCCCTTAATAAATAGAATCAACTAGTTTCAAATTGGAGACTTATTATATTTGAAACTAATTAGTTGCACTTAAGTTTTCACCTTAAAGAAGGTGGAATTAGCAATTTCTACAACTATAATCATCATCTTTTGACGTTGATGCTTTTCCCTTAGAAGACCCCTCCCCACAACGTTCTTAATTTTGTCTTCTTGTAGTCGTTTTTTTTTTTTTTTAATGTATTATTTGTCGGTGAAGATCTTACTTGATATATCTGCTAATCTTGCATTAATGATTTCAATGTCAACCATTCATTTGCAGGACCTATGGTTTTATTCTTACTGTGGAAGATTTATCTCCAAATATAGGTGTCTTATGGTTAGTGGCAAGTGAACTTGTTACCCAAAAGTGTTTTTACTTTGTGCAGCTGTATGTTCTTTTCTACTTACATGACATATTTGCCAACTTCACTGCAGGTATTTCTTTGCAGAAGTGTTTGAATTTTTCAGGAATTTTTTCCTGATAGTTTTTCATGTGAACATCCTATTCATGATATTACCGTTAGCCATACGGCTAAATCATCGGCCCTGCTTTTTGGCCTTTGTTTACTTAGCAATCTCTTCAATTCTCAAATCTTATCCTTCGGTAAGCTATCCGTCTGTTTCTAATTCTTAAAATCATTCTTTTTTCTCATTAATCTGGTTTGGATCAATAGCATCACTTCCCTGGTGCGATTCCCCATCTGCATTGCAAAATAAATTTGTAATTTGCTGAAGCCAGAGCTAATTTCAGATTTTTATTGCTTAATTGTATACACTCATCTACTCC
Organism: Penstemon barbatus; assembly: GCA_003313485.2. Taxonomy (NCBI): domain Eukaryota; kingdom Viridiplantae; phylum Streptophyta; class Magnoliopsida; order Lamiales; family Plantaginaceae; genus Penstemon; species Penstemon barbatus. The sequence continues at coordinate 2,015,917 of QOIQ02000009.1, read as the reverse complement.
TGACTCGTTGATGATTTGGTATATTAATTAGGTTGGAGACTCAGCTTTATATTTGAGTTTACTCGCACTATTTGTCAATGAGTTAGCAGGTGAGATGCCTCTCTCTGTCTCTCTCTGTGTGGATGGTTTTGTTTCATTATCTTCCGGCTCAGTCTCTGACATCTCATGTCTGTTACATGTAGAAATGCAATTTTCATTCTTCCTCTTTTGTGGATATGTTGGAGTTTCACTTCTAAGCCCTATAATGCACAATCTGTGGATTTGGAGGGTATGTACCTGTATATGTAGATGATGCGCATAACATGTTCTTGGGATATAATACTTAAAATATCTTCTTATTTGTTAATTTGATCGAATTTTCCAGGGGACTGGTAATGCAAACTTTTACTTTGCAACTGCAATGGCTTATGCTTGCTTCCAGGTTGGTTTATTTTAACTTATTACTATGGTTTTCAAATAATCTATATCTTGATCCAGCCATGAGTGGATATTTATTCTACATCTTTCGTTTCTTTATGCCCTGGACAAATCCATTGTGTATATTGTGAATCAGTAATTATAAATTAGCAATTTTGTTAATACTTGTTGGGGATAGAAATAGAACGTATATTTTATAAATTTATTCAAGGAACCAGTCAGTAGGGTTCATATGATCGACAAAGTAGCACCAACTAGCCAACAGTTGTTGCAAGAAACACAAAATGGTGGTGCCTTATTTAGCACAAATTTTCAAGTCAGAAGCCTTTCAAAGGTTTTTAGCGAACCATATTTCATTACTGGTGGAATTGCAACAGATTTCTACGGAGACTAATTTATGTCTTTTGGTGAAATTTGAAATATGGAATAGAATTATCAAAACGCACCTAGTAGATTCATATTTCCCGTTTCCGTGTCTGATCCTAGTCCATTGATTTTCTGTTTTCTGTATTCTTGCAGATCATACTAATGGTGGAGAGCGTAAGTGCAATGCTTAATTACGACAGAAGGATCAGAAAATTATGTAAAACTGCAGAAGTTTCAGATGCTAACAAATGATCTTTTGTTGATGATATGTGGAATATCTTGTGCTGGTCTATAGTTTGCAGATAATTCAAAGCACGATAAACTTTTGGAAGTCCTTTCTAACGATTACTAACGCATCTATTTTGGTTAGATTTGTTTTTATTAGAGAAATGAATCCATCACATTTATAATTGTTACAGGAGATTTGCATAGGAGAATAGAAACTGATTGACATGACACAATGAGTGATCTTTGTGAAATTAGTTATCCTGGTTTATAAATTCACTCGTTCTACTACTTACTTTCGTATTTCGAGATCGTTATCATAATTGATGGGAAATTTGTATCGACATTTTTAGACTGGATCTTTTTTCGAAATGAGTGTGCCTTGTCATACTTCGATATGGTATTTTGTGTGAGTTCATCTAGCACTTATAAAAGTCATCATACATGCATTAGTTTTAGTAAAAATACAGTATTATTTTACAATCAATAGGTATGAAATTGACTTGATGATATTGTAATATTTTGCATTTTGAGGTGAATTATGACATTGAATTTTAACCGTAGTCATTTCCATTTAAGGTGCGATAGAAGTATAAAATTGATTTTCGAGAGCTTTTACCACCAACTCAAACTTGTAATAGAAATATAGGGTTGAAAGAAAAAGACGGTCATCTATCGGTACAAATACAACCCAATTATAAAAATATCAAAATACTTTGCTATATTTAAATAAATATTCATCTGTGTGCCCCACCTTTATGTTTACTGATCTTTGTCAGGGTTTCTCTTTCTCTTCTTTTATGATGATGTCTAGCGGCGTCGTCGTCGTCGTCCTCCCCTCGACTAGTTTGCGATATGCTTGATCTCTTGAGTCGTCGTCCTCTATGCTTGTGTTTGTCCTTGTGAACATGGTGAAGATAGTAATGGTAATCACTTTCACCTGTGATGCGACGATGATTGTGATGCCTGCGATTATTATTATTCTTCTTCTTTAAATGTGTGATTGCAAAGTCAGCAGCATTTCTTTCCTCAGAAGACCATACATGATCCTCCCACCAGTCATATAGAGGATCAAAGACTCCTTTCTGATGTAAAAGCCAGAGAAGAACAACAGCTGCACCAACTCAAATCTGTTAATTACCTATTAAGAAAAATCCCATGTTATATATAACTAACTAAGCATGGTACCTGTTGGAAAAATTGCTAAAAACAGACCAAACATCAACATCCAAGTCATGCACATATATTGTATATGACAACTGAAATCGAAAAATCCAGAGCATTCCCTTCTGCTTTTCACAAATACACAGGTAAACTGTTAGATGTAAAGAAAAAAGTAAAAAAAAAAAGGCAATAAATAGTACCTGCAGTTTCTTCCAGTGATAAAATCTGCCAAACCAGCCCATAATCTCTTCCAAAGCTCCTCAATAGATTCAAAAAAACCATTTATAGTTGTCTTTGGAGGTTGAAATGTAATCTGACCCGGGATGGGATTATGTAGTAGTTCAGCAGGTGTGGTGTTAGTAAATCAATAAGACTATTCCAATCATATTAGATGACAAACCTGTGATCCATTTTCAAGAACAGTAGCTGTTGTTGTAAATTGACACTCTGCTCTATCAACTTCACTGAAATCAGAGTCTTTCAATATGGCTGCAATTATATATAGTGATCAAAATTCGATCTTTCTATTTGGAATGATATCTCAAGAAATCAAACCTATGAAATTGGGAATGAATATAACGCACGCTTGTTTACCTGCACATGCATATCTTGCAGCTTGATCAGTTGATGGGTACAGTTTAAACGATCTATTAACTACTTCATTAGGCTTCATTATGTAGAATTGTTCCTGTGTTACCATAAAAATCACGCTGTATTAACAAACTGCAATTCCATATTCCAACAATTTTTATTTTAAATGGGTACCTCCATTTGGCTGACACCAGAGGAGCAATCAAACTACAAGACAGAGTTAACATTAAAATTAAAATCAGGATTTAATGCAATAAAGGTAGGTTTACATATTTTTCTTAATTAAGGAGTAGTAGTATATCTTTGCTTATTCTCAAAAAACAGAAAAAAAAAAAAAAAAAAAATCTCACAGTAAGGCTGTAGGAAGCTTCAACTTGGCCGATATTTTTTGTTGTGATAGTTGCCATCCCAAATTGAGTGAGAGCTTCAAAATTTGGGACGGTGATGCCTAAGATTTTCCCTGGGCTCCTGAGAAAAGGTGGGGGATCGATATTCATTGTCGAGCAGTCATATATATATTTCATAACATAAAATGAAAAAGTAAACCTTTGATAGACATATTCTATATCATCAGCACTCAATTCAACCAAAAGGTTTGTGTTAAGAACTTCTGTGATGCCTATCGAAAACGCATGACTCCCTGCATTCTGATGATATCACGCATACAGGAATTTAGTCTAAATAAGGAGAATCTAATCTAATAAATCTTATTTAAATCCTTAACTGGATGTTGATTTATCCTTTCAAACCTTCCTTGTATACAATAAAGAGGAACCTGATTCCGGCTAATTCTGTTCTGGTCTGCCTGAAATTAAAAAAAACAAACAAAAAAAGCTGTATAAATATTGAGCAGTAGTGTTCATGATGAATAGTTGAGTCCATTCACTAACCTCCCAGAAGTTCCAAAGTTGATTATGCAAGCAACTCCAAAAAGGTGCAGCACAAAAGTCTGGTTGTACATTAAAAGCCTCATAGCCAACACCTATTTTGTTACATTCAAAACCGTCTAATGTAAACCTGACTCTTTCAAGAAGCATCCACATGGAAATATTGCTTCCCAAATTTGGGGGTTGGCCAGGACCACCCTTCAATAAGAGAAAATAAAAATTTCAAAAAATGTAATATTGTTGAAAAAAAACTCTTGGGTAACTTTAAAACTACCTGTCTAGGAATGACAAGGTAAAAATCATCAAAAGATGGAATACTAGTGTATCCGACATAGTCTCCAACCAAATTCACCCTCAAGAAATTATCACTGGATATTGCGGTCCTATTTTCAGGACCCACAATCACTTCCTACCAACAAATGCCCAATTAGTTCGTTCTTAATTAGATTAAGACGAAAGCAAAATTACCTACGTATTGTATTGTAATGTAATCATCCAATGGATAGTAAGAAAGTAGTGTACCGTAGTCTTTGATCTAGTCTTAACCTCAATTCGTACACTAAATCCAACCAAACGCTGTCCAATGCCAAACACATGAAACCTACAACTAACCAAAATACTTAGTTTTTCAAGGCCAAGATGATTCATATCCAAATTAGTTTAATGTACCAATCGTCTGTAAATCGAAGACAATGTGCCGTATTTGCCTTCCCTTTCTCCAACTTGTCAACTGAAACAATCATAATTGTGAAACTCAAACTGCATTGTCCTAACCAATTGGTTGCATTTTTACGGAGTTAAAACAGGTTTACTTACAGAAGTTTCCACATGACGATGGGACTCGGCGCTGGTCTCCACAAGGACAGCAAGTTGGCTAGGCATAGGATACAAAGAAGTATGTAAGAATATGACTGAGAGTACCAAAAAGATAAGATAAACTAATATAAAATTTAAAATTACGAAACAGAATGAAAAATTAGAACATTCTAACTCTTACCTGAGTTTTCTCAATGATGTGACCATTCTCATCTCGCAACCTGTATAACAATTTTATCAAACTACAATGTACAAGGTGATATTTCATAGAATTTATTTTCTGCTCATCGAAAGGAACATTATGTGTTAGTGCACAAACCGCAGAATACATTAAATTGAGATTTGTGTTAAAGATAGATAACAATCAAAGTAGTCTACTATATAAGTAGAAAGACATGGTAATATACAGAATTGAAAATTGGAGATTAAGCCACATAAGATAAGATAGTGTTCAGCTTGCCTCTCACATATTTGAACAACATCTGCTCCAGCATCAGGCTCACATTTTCGAGTTTGAACATAGAATTCTTGAGGCTTATAAGCAACATCCTACAATAAAAAATACAACCTAATTAATTAAGGCAAAGAAAAATAGAAAATAATAGTAATTAATATTGGTATATAAAGGAATAATTTTGATTTTGAGACATACTCGTACATATGTCAATTCGTATAACGCATAAGCGGCTGATTTATTAATGGTTATGACGGGTGGAATCCGAAGTGTGCGCATATTGGTGGAGGTTGAATTCTCCTCCTCTGCTTCGACTATCTCCGCCACCATTGAAGCCTCTCTCCCACTCTACACCAAACCAAACCAAACCAAACCAAACATGCCATTATAAAACAGAACCAGGTCGAATAATACTAATTAAATATACCGTAAAATTTAAAGAGATCATACTGTTTCACTGGGAACAGCCAAGTCGATTACAATTTTGGTACTACAGTTGAGACCATTGGGATCATCAGATATCTTTTCGCATTTTTCAAGTTTCGATTTGGAGAGGATTTGCATGGCACAAATTTCATTGGAGACTGAAAACAAAAACAAGGTTATTGCTAATACAAGTAGGGATTTCATTGAAGAATCAGAATCAGTACAAATTTGTAAATTATTTTTCGGATTTACTTTAGTTAGGGAAGGAAGTATGAATTTAAAGAAGAAACGGTTTTTGGCGGGCGAGTATTGGATTGGTGACAAAAAATAAATTATTATTATAAGGATAAAAAAAATTAATGACGGATTCAATTTTAAGCAATGCGGTTTTATATCAACATATGGGCCGGGTTTTTATTTTCTGACGGGCCGGGTTACTTTCATTTCAGTCTGTCATCTACTCATCTATTCATTGAAAACGAGGAAAAGCAAACGAAAACAATTTCAGTTTGTATAAATCGTGGTAATATATATCGTTACAAGAGAATAAAAAGTTATGATCATTAACCTGGATGAATCAAAATATTCTTCATTTTCATCGAAAACATCGAAACGATTTTAATATTTAATTGACGAAAACATACACTAAAAACGAAACTTTGATCGATGTTTATGTCACAATCTTTTTTTTTCTTTTTAATTCCGAAGCAAACATCTATTATAAAATAAAACAACTTTCTCAAATTCATATCAGATAAGCAGGGTTAACTGTCATTCCTGATAAGCATAATGTTTAATTTATTATTATTATTATTATTTTGATAATTTTATTCAATCTACTCTTGCAATATAGAAATAGGCACATTCTCCCTTCTTTTTTTTTTTTTTTGCCTTTTAAATGAGTCATTTTGTTTCCTTCCGTTTGAGAGTCATGCTCTTGTTTGGATGTATTTTGATCGGAATCTTTCGTATAAATAATTTAAATAAATTAATTTTAGGATGAAAGTTAGTTGATAGATGTCATATATATCATGTCTTTTCAAAATAAATTAATCGATATTATATTTTGTAATAATTGAAATATTGATTAAAATTTAATATTTAAGTTGAAATGATTGGAAAGATAATTGAATGGTAAACTTTATAAGATTTAGAAATATGAAAAAATAATAAATCTTAAGAAATCATTACGTGTCCATATATATATATATATATAGTATATAATATACAATATAACATATAAGATCTTTTGCTAGTTGTTTCCGCCCTTTTGGTGCAAGTGGGTAATAAAGATTATGCATGTCAGAACCTATTTTAGATCATGGGCCGAAAAATAGAAAATTTGGGTTGTTTTAAATATTTTCATCTAGCTTTTAAAAATCGTTCCAACTTAAGTTAGGCCCAGCTAAAAATCGAAAATGCGGGGCCAATAGGTTCCAAAAAGAGCCAAAATAGTTGAGTAAAAAGTGAAAATTACTCATGTACACATAAAGGAAGAGGGGTAAATTGATACAAATAATAGAACACAAGGGGTAAAGTGATACAAATAAGAAAGGCATTGGGAGATAAATTCTTCGCATAAAATAAAACAAGGGGCAACTAGGCCTAAATCATTACTATATAAAGAAAGACGATTTTGTTTATTTTTGAAGATTTGAAAATGAGATGATGACAGGTAGAATCCAATTGTAAAATGTGATGAACATTACAAATTTCACAAGACTCACTAGTCATGGTGTACTAGTCCGCAATTTCAAGAACTGGTGTATGGTTTTGTTGTTTGGGCAGATTAGTGCTTTAAAAACTTTGAAAAAATCTTAATCTGTCTTTCCAGGTTTTGGACAAAATTTGTGAATCAAACGCTGGAAATATGAAATGATGCACAAACCAAAACTAATCCAATCATATACCAGTCCAACACAGCCACTTTTTTTATCACAAGAAATTAAACTGAAACTTATTTTTACAAAAAAAAAAAAAAAAAAATTCTAAGCTTTAGATTTAACTCACTTAGCACCCTACTCATCAAGAAACCAAGCCAAAAATATATTTTGACACCTCAAGCAATCAAAAATTAAAACAATAAAAATAACAACACACAAATAAATGTCAAAAATAGTTCCTCAAATATTAAAAAAATATCCAAATTAAAGTCAAAGATAAACATAATTTAGTTCAGAGTAGAATAGACAGGGGGTGGGGTGGGGTGTAGTACAAAGTACAACACATATAATGAACTGTAGTAGTTCTACACAACAACAGGCAATAGAGGAGGACATTTATGGCCGGCCTACTGTCGAGGGAGTATGGGCCTTTTCTCAACCATTTCATATTGCAAGACAAAGTTATCCTGCACCGCATCAGATAAAACAATTAAGTAATCCCACTTAGAAGAAATGTTAGAATCGAATATACATATGAAAAATAACGATATTGCAAAGATTGCAGACCTTTCTTGTTGTTTGCCAAGTGTTGGGATCAAAACAACAGTAGTAACCTCGTTCATAAGTGTTTGTCTTGACTAGGGGCTCCATGTTCTTCACCCTCGTAAACCATAAACGAAGCTCCTTATGGTAAAACCATCCTCTATTACACCTGCAACATGTAAAAACAGTCTTGAGTGATTTATCAATAAAGCATTATACTATGTAGGCTAAAGGGCAATACATAAGCCTTATGTGTTCAAGAAGGGGAGAAAAGAGTTCCAGAAGGAGGAGACTTACAACTCGTTTGCTGCAAAGAGCTGTGCCTCATCTTTTGGCATGCTGAAAGATTTAGGAAATAAAACTCGCACAAATTAGAACATTAAAAAAAAAAAAAAAAAAAACTAGTAATTAATTGCAAAAGAGCCTGAAGACATTAATTACCTGTAAAAGATGTAAAATAATGTTTCTGGTCGGAACCTTGCAAAACTACTTTGCTGCATTAGAAGGGTTCGTCAATAAGAGTTGTCTCTTGGAAATTGATATTCATAATCGTATAGTAAAAAACCCACCTTCAGAGGAGGAGGTTGCTTGGCATAATAACAGTCGGGAACACTGAACACTGGCTCCACTTTGACAGGTTCATCAGACCAGGGAGATGAAAATTTGTTATGAAGAGTCTCGGGTGAGTTCAAATTCATGCCAAGTGTGGTCAGGTCTAGTCCTAAAGCAAGAGAAGTCATAGCTGGGTTGACCACTTTTATGATGTTTAATAAACCGAACATCCCATATTGATCAGACAAAATTTGGGGTCCCTGTGTGGATGTCATCTCTGTATCCCTAAATGGATTAGTGAAACGAGAATGAGCCTGCACAAGTTGCTGATATTGCTGCACACAAAAATCAAGATCCCAAACAATTAGTTCAAAACCAGTCATTGAATGTAAGAAAGTTCTTAAGAAATATTTGGAAACATAAAATTAATATAAGGCAGTGTGATACCTTAATGAAATGAAGATCTGGGTTGCCCGAAGTTAAATAGGAAACCCCATTGCCATTTATTGACGAAGCATGATGTTGAAGTTGCTGTTGTTGAGGATGATGTGAAGAATATGAACCCCCATAGTTATAACCAGAAGACCTTCCCATCTAAAAACAAATGGATTTAAAGAGTAAATTCACGATTTTTTAAGTAAAAAGAAATCAAGTATCATAAGTAACTTACAGATAATTGCTGAGACTGCATTAAATTTGTCATGCTATCATGGAGGTGTTCCTTTTGGTGTGCATTTACGGCATATTCAGCACTACCCCCAACGTTAATACCACCTGTAAGTAAATAAAACGATTATAACGTGTCCCAAAAAGGAAAATTTCAAACCAAAAAATAATGATTATAACAGAAATCCTAAAGATGACAAATCAAATCTCGTTTCATTAAGTAAACATTACTCAATCATTCTTCCTTATGAGAATTACCCTAGTAAAAAATACGCCAACCATATAAGTGCACGTGCCCAACGCATAAATATATTTATATCGTAAAAGAAGCAAATTATTGTTGGAAGAAACCTAACTTTGCCCAAATATCACGTAAAGAGCGAAACTCACCAACAGTATAGATATCAAATCACGCACCTTTATATCCTGGCAAAGCAGGGAAATCTTCATTCTGGATGCTAAATTCTTGGTTCTGCTGGTTAAAACCAATATTATGGTTTTGCATCAAACCTAAATGGTAAGAAAAATCAAAAACTCGCAAAGCAATACACGTAAAAAGCAATTTGTTTTCCTCTGTAGTTGGTAATTACCTAGTTGACCCTGAGAACCACCGGCAGAATGAGAATGAGGATGAGGATGAGGATGCCCCCCAGATAGCTGAGGAAATTCACTTAAATCAAAGGAAGAATCATCAATAGCATTTGCTTCATTTAGCAATGCCATAAAACTAAAATTATTATTATTATTCCCAGGTTGATATTGATTTTGGTTGAGCGGCACACCACCACCAGAATAGGAATTTCCTAGCATGTTTACCATCTGCGGAGCTGGAAAAATCGAGGTGTCACTTATATAGCATCAAAAGTTCATAAAAGATATAACACTACCTCCACAGAGGCTGAATATCAAATAACATCATATATATAAGGTCGGACATGCACACATTAAATCATGATTTTCAAATTCTAATTTTGAAGAATTCGAGAAACTACTTTAATACTCTAGTACTCTCAAAGTTTGCTCTCAGTAAATTCAGAAACTCGCAGATTAATTAACAATTTACCGTTCATATTCAAGCGAGAAGAAAGACCAGGGATGTTTGCCACCACATTAGAATTGGAACCCCTAGAAGTATTGCCCCCACCCACAAGACCACCAATAGGATTTGTGATTCTCCCTGTATTTCCCATATTGGAAGCACACCTGGACCTGAAATCAAACGATTTCATCAGTTAAAAACCAGAAGACTAATGTTGTATAAGAAAACAACATTAAGATATACTCAAAGACTCGTACCCCCAGCATTTGAACCACCTGAATGTCCATATGAATTTCCTAGAGACATCTACATCAAAGGATCAGAGGCAATTAAAACAATTTCCCCAAATAAGAAGACAAATAAAACATAGCAGCAATATTAAGTATTTTGAAGGATTGACCTCAGTTCATCTAAATGAAGTATACCTGAGAAAGTGCATTCGGAAGACTATTCATTGCATATCTCCCATTAGACACACTTCCAGGAGCTTGTTGAACATTGTTTGGAATATTTCCCGAATTCCTAGATGCATATTGCCCAGGAATGTTCGACATGTTGAAGCCACCGTTAATGTTGTGAAGCCCTTGAATGTTTCCTAAAGACACGAGAAATAATTTAATTACCTTATATATTAACAATAGACAGAGACTTCCCCAAATCAAGAAAGTTATAGGGTATACCACCAGACTGATTCAAAACAGCACCAGATGAACCAGACTGTGCATTAAAGGATGTCGCAAAAACTCTTCCAGAGCCATCTGGAAGGTTTGAATTAGAACCATTCATTGATGACTGCATCAACGTTTCAATGTCAGTTAGTAACAAGATAATTTCAAAAGCAATACAAATGTAATGCAACCTTTTTTCTTCTCAACTATTTCAGTATTCGTATTCATTTAAACAATCTATTATTTTATGGATAAAAATTAAATTCGAGTTTTTCACCCTTTTTCTCGATTTTCCAAATGTATCATGACTTACTTGTAAAATAACTTAACAAAAGAGC